>PPNJ02000002.1:338860-388164 GCA_003707215.2 Phaffomyces thermotolerans | reverse complement strand
ATTAAAGGCAAATAATAATTCCATTACTGAAGTTTCAAATAAACCAACTGAAGAGTTAAAAATTGATAAATTAAACGATATTATTTCAATCCAAGATTTAAAAGATAAAAATATCGTTCATCCTGCCATCTCATCAGGTTTATCTAAATTAGGTTTTAAAAACTTGACTTTGGTTCAATCTAAAACTTTACAACAAATCATCACTTCAAATAATGATATCGTAACAAAGGCTAAAACAGGTACTGGTAAAACATTGGCTTTCGGTTTACCAGTCATTGAAGACATTTTACAAAACCCAAAATCAAATCCAAAGATTAGAAGTTTGATTATTGCTCCAACAAGAGATTTAGCTTTCCAAATAAGAGATGAATTAAATAAATTAGTTAGTTTAAGAGATGTCCAAAAAGCTTCACCAAAGAGAATCATCATATCAACTGCCGTTGGTGGGGAATCAAGATGGGCTCAAGTCAGGGAATTAACCAATAGAAGAAATGCACCAGCTATCGTTGTTGCCACCCCAGGTAGATTTATGGATCTTATTAAAGAACAAGAAGTTACTGATGCTTTTGCTAATTTACAAACTTTGATTTTAGATGAAGCTGATAGATTATTAGGTGAAGGTTTTAAAGAAGATTTAGTTGAAATTTCAGATATCGTTAAAGAAAATAAAACTAATAACTCAACTTTAACTAATCCTTTGCCATTGAAAACTATGTTATTCTCAGCTACTTTAGATAAACCAATCCTTGAATTCTCTAGAAGAATTTTAAATGATGATTTCAAATTCATTGATACCGTTGATCCAAATGAAATGGAAACTCATGAAAAAATCAATCAATCTTTAATCTTAACAGAAAATATCTTTGAAAGTTATTCAGCTGCTATTAGTTTTATTCAAAATGAATCAAAACGTAATAGAAATTTTAAAGCTATTGTGTTTTTATCAACTGTTAAAAGTGTTTCATATTTCTATGAAATCTTACATAACTTCTTAAGAGAAAATCAACATGGATTAAGATCTTATCAACTACATGGTCAATTAAGACAACAAGTTAGAGATAGAGCTGTTAAAAATTTCAGAACTTCATTCTCTGGTATTTTAGTTGCTTCAGATGTCGGTGCAAGAGGTATGGATTTCCCAAATGTTACCAATGTTATTCAAATTGGTTTACCAATGGATGCAACCAATTATGTCCATAGAGTTGGTAGAACTGCAAGAGGTGGTAATTCAGGTAAAGCCGTTATGGTTTTAAGTAAATCAGAATCAAGATTCATTAGAGTATTAAAACAAAGAAAATTATCAATCACTGAACAATTTGAATATTCAAGCGATGAATTTGTTGAAGAACAGTTAAGTGAATTAAGCAAAAGAATACCTCATAAGTTCACTTTACAAATGGTTATTGAATCATTGGCTGGTTTCAGTAAATCAGTCTCAAATAATTATAGATTGGATATGTATGAAGTCTTTGATGATATCAGAGATACTTATGCTAGATTCGTTAAAGATGAAAATGCTAAACCTCCAGTGACTATGAATTATGCTAACAAAGTCTTGGGTTTAAATAGAAGAAGTGCTGAAGAATTCTTTGAAATCACAAACACTAGACAAGAAGCAACTGATGACAGTGACGATTACGTTCAAAGAGGTGGTGATAGAGGTGGTGATAGAGGTTACAACAGAAATAATAACAGAAATTACAACAGAGGTGGTGGTGACAGAGACGGTGGTGAAAGAAGATTCAACAGATTTGACAACAATAGAAACCAACCCCGCTGGAATCAAAGAGGTTCAAGTAAAAACTACAGATGATCTCCTGCTCTCCATAATGAACGTATTCTTGTAAATAGTTTTTTAAATAAAATACTTTTGTTAATAATTATTGTATGAAAAAAGAATTCACGGAATTCCCATACAACCATTGAACTCGTAACTCAAACTCATTGAAAGCTTTCACACAAACAACAAGATAATCTCTGCACAGGTCCAATAAGATATCATTTCTGGGTGTTTATGCTAAATTTCCACAAGTAGTTCATACACATATTTGGTGTTATTATTTCAAAAAAGGCGGCTAATACAATTGAACTCATACTCCACAAAAAATCATGTCCAATATGAACGATTTTCCAATCTATGAACTCAACCATACAATACACTCCGGGATAGCTTCATCGCCTCAATTTGATGATATAAAATTGAGAACAAATCCTAATTTGATTAATAATAATATTAATGATAATCGTCTGATCATTGGAAATGGTGTCAGTGTAAGTTACGAAATATCACTGGCACCTTCAAATACTCCAGTCCTGTCTCCAATCAAACCAAATCAGGAAATCAGTTTCATTCCATTGGACGGGATAGAGAATGACCATTCTTTCAAACAATACTCTTCCTTCTCCAATTATACTCATCTGAATAATTATAATCTGTTTAATTCAACCACTTTGACAAGCTTTGAAGATGATGATATTTTGGATGTGTCATTTCATAAATCTAATAATCATGATGATGATGATATCAATAAATCGAGAGAAGAAATATTACAAACTTCAAATGTCGTTGACACGTTACTTAATTTCAAAAATCAGTATCAGAATGAAAATACTGAATTACAATTCTCCAGTTCACCGTTGAATAAATTAAACAAATTTAATAATCATGAATCTAAACCACTTGTTGATTTTTTTGATAGGTTTCCTGATTTTAGTGATATTCAATCTGATGAAACAATAGATGAATATGATGATGAAATTACAATGATTGAAGACGAAAATAAAGAGCAAAAATCTTTAAAGATAACAATTAAATTACTCCCAAAAAAGCTTGATGCAATAAATAACATAAATAAAAATAATGATATAACTAATGATGATAATAATAAAAATAATAGTAATAATAAGAAATCAAAAATCAAAAATAGAAAAGCCTTGAGATTAGATTTTCCAAGTATAAATAAACCAATTATTCCAATTCCCAGACAAAGTGATATTAGATTCGAAGAGCAATCAAGAATCAATTATAATGAACATATTGAACCAACTTTATATGATCAAAGAGATCAAAGAAGAGTGTTTAGACAATTAAGAAAAGAATCATCATCAACTTCTAAATCACAACTTCTTGAAAATTCAATTGATGATATTAATAAATTCAATGATAAATCTAAACATATTACGAAACAACCTAGAGAAATCCCAAGACTTAATAAAATTTCCAAACCAATGCCTGTTATATCAAGATCTAAAAATGGTTGTTGGACTTGTAGAATCAGAAAAAAAAAATGCACTGAAGAAAGACCATCATGTTTTCAATGTATTAAATTAGATTTAAAATGTGATGGATATTCTGAAATTAGACCTTCATTTTTAGCATCACCTGAATTACAAAGAGAAAAATTAAATGAAATTAAAAAAATTACTTCAAAAAGAAAAAAAATTGCCTTTACTAAAAAAAAATAATTTTATTTTTGATTTTATACAGGAATTAACTTTTTTTTCAATTCATACAACATTTAAAATATTGCTAATGATTATAATGAGAGATAAATATACACAAATTTTATATTAGATGAGTAGTTTATCATGTATCATTGATTATATTGATATTGTGGATATTTATTTTTTTTATCAGAATTAAAATTAACGGGACTTTGAATTCCAGGAACTTGAATTTTATTATTATTTCCAAGTTTATTATAATACGAATATTGTTGAGAAATTTGTTGTGATTGTTGATTTAATTGCTGTATTGGTTGTATATTTGGTTGCATTGGAGTTTGATAATGATTCAAATATTGTAAATACATATTCTGATCCGATGTTATTGGTTGAGATTGAATTGAATTAAATTCATTAAATTGATGATGATTATAATAGTAATCATTATTATTATTATTATTATTACTTGCATATAAATTTGTTGCAAAAAATTGTTGTTGAGATTGAAATCTATTATTGTTTAGATTTTCGTTATCAATATTGGAATTATTAGTGTTGTTCCACCCTCCATATTGAGTTGATAGATTATTTTGATTCAATTTATTCGATGAATTCCAAATATTTTGATTATTTGAAGCAAATGTATTTGTTAATAACGAGTCAACCATGGATATTTTAGTAAGTTTAGCCTCTAGATCTTCTGCATTGATTAATGATTCAGATGAATAATTCGGTGATTTTTCATCAACATTTTGTAAAAATTCTTCACTTTTATTTGATGAATTAATAGTTGCTTTATTAAAATTAACCTCTTCAATTTCTTCAACATCTTTAATCTGTTTGACTTCTTTAGCACCTTCTTTGTTTTTCTTAGAGCTGTTCATTGAATAAACTTGTTCAATAATAGGATCATCATCTTCTTTTTCATTCTTGTTTTCATAATTATTCTTACTATTATTTTTATTATTATTATTATTATTATTACTTTGTTTTATAACATTTTTATTCTGTCTTAAATTATTTTCCTTAGTTTTCTTCAAATCAAATTTCAATTTCTTTTCTTTGATGACATCCTTATTCGAAGGTATGATTTTTTTGATCTCTTTCTTTTTTTTAAGTAACGGTTCAGTCAAATTACTTAAATCAAATTGTCTTAGCTCTTCATTAAATACAATCCCAATTTGATTTGATGCCAATAAACGTTTAATAAGTGAGCCAATCGAAATTTCTCGCAGTTTTGACTCAATTATAAAATCATGTTCTTGAAATTTACCAATTAATTTTGATGGACTTTCAGCATTTTCAAATAATTCACTATCATTAAAATCATACAATAATCTATCTAATGGTGAATATTCTCTGATCAAAACATCTTCATTAAAGTATTGTAATCTTTCTGGTCTATGATTAAAATCTTCATCTGGATGTTTTGTGAAAATTAAATTTGAAATTAATCCAGTTAGTTTCAAATATTCAAAACTTCTATTTGAATATTGAAAAGCTAATTTATCAATTTTAATCCATGAATAAATTAATCTAAATAATGGCAATAATTTTAGTGATTTTTCTTGATCATCATACCAAAGTTCAATGAAAACTGCTTGTAAATAAGTAATAAATTTGAAAGTGAATTTCAATAGATTGTTTAATTCAGCTGTAACAGATTTTGAGTTATTGTTAATCTTGATTGATCCAACCAATGTCAAAAATATCCTTTCAAAATAAAAAGGTTCTTCAATGTTATCATTAGCAATTTTTGTGAAAATATCAAATAAATCTTTTTCCAAATCCATAATCTTAGTTCCATTGATCAAAAAACCATCTGATTTTTTCCAAACTGTTGGTAAACTATAATATCCGTATATAGCAAAAAAATAGATAAGTGATCTCTCAGTTCTAGTTTTTCTAATAATTTTATGATCTACTCTGAATCTATTCAATTTCTCAATAATAACGTCTTTCGAATTTAAAATCCTTTTATAATTTTCAATTCCTAAGTTAGATGGAATTCTTGATAAAGAAGCTCTTAAAAATTCATAAAGTGCCATGAATTTCATATCTAAGTCGTTATAAACCACACCTAAATAATTCCTTGTATCACCAAAAGCAGGTAATAATAATTCAGCAATCTTATACATTTCAATTGATTTATCATAATTCTCATGATCTGATGGTTGTAAATATTTTGATAATAAGCTTCTATATCTTGAAGTAGCACCGATGAATAACATAGATTTATGACAAATATAAATCAATTTAACGATCAAGTTATTATTTTTTTGATCAATTTTGATTGAGTTTTCATCAATCTTGAAACCAAAAAAATCATAAATGTATTTAGGAATGATAAAATCCAATTGGTACTGCGTAAGGATGTTCTTTAATAAATCATAGAAGAAATCTCTTGACTGTTTTGTGATTTTTTTGAACTTGTCATTGAGTTTTCTCATTTCAACAGTCTTTTTACGTTGTTGATTTTGTGATTCTTTTAAAAGTTGATGATTGTTTTGATAGTATTTAAAAACAGTGTGATAGAATTCGTTCCATATTTTATCTAGTAAAGCTTCACTTTTGAATAGTTTTGAACTTTTATCTTGAGCCAAATTTAACTCATCTTCGTTTATATGAGTATTATTTGAAGACTCACTAATATCTTTGATAATTAGAGTGAGAAATTTTGAGCGAACAAAGTTCAAGATACCTGATATCAAAGCATCATCAGAGTTGACTTGGCTCAGGACTTCAGTTAACTGTTTTTTGGAACTTTCAATTGATTTCATTATATCATTATTTGATGACATTTTTTATCGAAAAAAGATTTGTTAAATTTATGTTGCTAGTTTTATAATGTAATGAGTGTCGACGAATTGATTGAATAGAAGGAAATTTCCTAAATCTGCTTCATTCTCTTGCCTTAAATAGATATCTTTTGAATAGAAAATTTGGATTCAAAAAATTTTGTTTTGTTGGAAAAAAAAAATTGATGAACATTTTTATCGAGAGAATTCTACCAATAAAAAAGCATTCCATCTTTATCGACAATCTCTACTAACTACAACGATTGCAGAGCCGCAATAACAAAGAAGACGCACTTCTAATCACCAAATCCACCTGACAATAGTCGAACCTCCAAGCCAATCACATCAAAGGCAACAATATAAAATCCCATTCACATCACCATCTCTACTTAGTAACAGATTTTCTTCATAAATCTTCACGTTACAGAAAATATTCCCGTTTATTATACCACTAAATCCAGCTCATGAAAGTTCTTTGCGTTGCTGAGAAGAACTCCATCGGGAAAGCTGTCTCTGGGATTTTAGGTGGTGGGAGGACGAGGACGAGTGATTCAGGCTATAAATATGTGAAAAACTACGAGTTCAAATTTGAATTCCCAGGTTATGGATTATGTGATGTTGTCATGACAAGTGTCGCTGGTCATCTTTCTGGTATTGATTTTCCTTCAAACTATTCATGGAATCAATGTGTTCCTGGTAAGTTGTTCGATGCCCCAATCGTGACTGTTTTATCAAAAGATCAAAAGAAAATATCCAAAAATATTGAAAATTTAGCTAGAAATAGTGATAAATTGATGATTTGGACTGATTGTGATAGAGAAGGTGAATATATTGGTTTTGAAATTCTTGAAAGTGCAAGAACTCATAACAAAAATTTGACCATTGATAATACATGGCGTGCATTGTTTTCACATCTTGAACCAAGTCATATATTAAGAGCTGCTAAAAATCCAAACTCTTTGAAAAAACATGACATTGATGCTGTTAAAACAAGAATTGAGATCGATTTAAGAACAGGTGCAGCCTTTACAAGATTCTTAACAGAGACTTTCAAAAATCATTTAACCCAAGGCGAAAATAATTTGGTATCTTATGGACCTTGTCAATTTCCAACATTAGGATTTGTGGTTGATAGATATAAACGTTATAAAAATTTCAAACCTGAAGAGTTTTGGTATTTAGATATTTCAATTAAAAAGAATTCAATTGATAAATTGAAATTCAATTGGAAAAAAACAAGATTATTTGATAGATTGTCAACATTAATAATATTCAAAAAATGTTTGGAATCTGACTATGGTATAATTACAAATTTACAAATAAAACCAACTTCAAAATATAAACCATTACCTTTAACAACTGTTCAACTACAGAAATCATGTTCTTTATACTTCAAAATGAGTGCAAAAGAGTCTTTGGAATCTGCAGAAAGATTATATCAACAAGGTTTTATCTCTTACCCGAGAACTGAAACTGACATTTTTCCTAAAACAATGGATTTAAAGGATTTGATTCAAAAACAAACTAATGACAACAAATGGGGTGAATATGCAAAATCATTGATAGAAGATAATAAATTCAATCAACCAAGGTCAGGTAAACATGATGATAAAGCACATCCTCCAATTCATCCTGTTTTATACACTGATGGTTCAACATTACAAAAACAAAATGATAAAAAAGTTTATGAATTCATAGTACGTCATTTTTTGGCATGTTGTTCAATGGATGCAAAGGGTCAATCCAATACAGTTGAACTAAAATGGGGCTTCGAATTATTCTCAACTAATGGCCTATTAGTATTTGAAAAAAACTTCTTAGAAGTTTATCCATATCAAAAATGGGAATCAACTAATCAATTACCCGAGTTTCAGCTAAACGAACAAGTTAAATTATCCACAGCAGATATGAAATCAGGTAAAACTTCACCACCTAATTTAATGACTGAAACTGAACTGATTGCATTAATGGATGCTAATGGTATTGGAACAGATGCTACGATTGCTGAACATATTGAAAAAATCTTATCAAGGGAATATATCACTAAGATAATGAAGAACAGAAAATCTTGTTTAGTTCCAACAGTTTTAGGAATGTCATTAGTTGAAGGATTTGAGGAATTAAATTTGAAAAATTCTTTAACAAAACCATTTTTAAGAAAAAACACAGAATTAGAACTGAAATTAATCAGTGATGGTTTAAAATCAAAAACTTCAGTCATTGAAGAAATGATTTATTTATATAGAGAATCATTTGCTTTGTCTGTTAGACATCGTAATGTGATTATTGAAGCTTATGATAGATATAAGAATGAAGCTAGAAATTAATACCATTAGTCATAGATTTAAAGCAAAAAGCTATTTATATTTATTTAATGAATTATGAATAATTGAAGATATGATAATGATGTATTGAATAAGCTATTCAACAAAATGCTAATGGTGGTGTTATTTCTGGAATATTCCCGATAGTGAAACTAATTGCTTTAAATTGTTCAATTATGTCTTCTGATAAATCTTTCTCATTCGTACTTGCTGGTTCTTTGCTACTTTGTAATAAGCCTGGTTTGAATTCTCGTCCTGGGTTACTTTCAAGTGCTGTAGAATTACCAAAAGCTGCAGAGTTCCCAAATGTTGATGATCCAAAACCTTGATTATCGTTTACCTGTCCGATTTGTCCAAAGGTAGAACCTGTACTTTTGTCAAAATCACCTCCATAACCAAATCCTGTCTGTACTCTTGCTGCTCCAAATGGTGAAGCATTATTATTATTTTGTAAACTTGCAGTTGTTGCAAATGGAGAAGCCGATTTATTTGGATCTCCAAATATAGGATTCGATATTGCAGTTCCTCCTCCAAAGGGTGATTTGGTATTTGATGATGTTGTTTGAGCACCAAATGGTGAGGAGTTAGTATTAGAGGTGCCAAAAGCAGATGATCCAAAAGCTGTAGTTGTAGATGTCTGACCTCCAAATGGAGAAGCATTTTTGTTTTCAGTCTTAGTTCCAAAAATTGATGTCCCAAATCCAGAATTAGTATTATTATTACTAGTGGGAGATGAACCCAAACTGGTTGTTCCAAATCCTGAACTTCCAAAAGCTGGAGATCCTGTAGTCATTGATTTTGAGCCCAATGAACCAAATGCAGAGCCTGTTGAAGTTGTACCAAATCCTGAAGATCCAAATGCACTGTTATTAGCTGTTGCAGAAGGAATACTACCAAATGGACCTTTATTGTTAGTTGATCCAAATGTCGAGCTTCCGAAAGCTGGAGATGTTGTTGATTTTAATCCCATTGAACCAAAAGTAGAGCCACTGGAGGTTGATCCAAATCCAGATGATCCAAATCCAGGATTTGTCCTTTGAGACCCAAATGCTCCGCCAGCTGTATTAGAAGTTGTTTGACTACCAAAAGCGTTTGATGTGGTACTCTGAGAACCAAAAGCGTTTGAGGGGGAGCTGTTTTGAGATCCAAATACATTTGATGTAGCTGTCTGTAATCCAAATGGATTTGATCCAGTAGTTTGTGATCCAAACGGATTTGATAGTGTAGTTGTTTGGGATCCAAATGGGTTGGCAGTATTATTTTGTGATCCAAAAGGTGATGAAACTATATTTGATTTATTGAGATCTAAAGGATTTGGGATGAATGATTTAACGGAAGTGCTTGGATCAGCACTCAAATTCTTAGACATGATTTGAGCATATCTTGCTGCCTTTTGACTGTTCTGTTGAACATATTTCACAGATTCATCCATATCATTTTTTCTTATCAGTAGTTTTCTTTCATACTCAGGTACTGTATTATTAGCTTTGGCTTCATAGAACTCAGCTCTTGATTCATCTGGTGAATAATCTCTGTTGTCGATGATATTAACTCTACCTGGCCATTGTAGACCAAATGATGAAGTAACAGGAAAATAATTCAGTTCAGAGTAACTTTGTAATGACTCTGTTAATTCCTTCTCTCTGACGCTTAATGAACTATCAGCCCAAAATTTCTCCCCTTCACCAGTTCCCCCAAAATTTCCTGTCTGAGTTGAAGACCCCCATCCATTGTTACTGTTATCTTTAACGTGAGCAAAAGAGCATTTAGAACCAAATTTACAATTCCCTAGGCCTGATTGTTAGTAAGTTGGTCTTAGTTAGTTGATAGAAAACACTCACCTTGTTGGAAGAACTTGCACGGTTTTGATCTGTTGGACATTCTGATTTTCTGTGAGTTTGTTTGTGTTCTGCTCAAAAATTTTGATGTTTTTTTTCTTCCTCTTCATCAACAACAATAGTAATAGAAAACGCTGATGATCTGTGTCGAATGTGACGCATTGGTACCGTCCCTATATACAACTTACAAGAATGGACACATCAAGCTAACTGACTGCCAAAACTGCCGAAAGACAGCGGATAAATACATCGAATTTGATAATGTCCTATTGTTTATTGACATTCTACTTCTAAAACCTCAAGCATATAAACATTTAGTCTATAATCTCATAAGTGACTCGGAAGAGTTCTATAATGTTACTAGAAGAGTTCAAAGAATTAGATTTCTGTCAGTATTGCTCGAGATTTATCTCAATTGGGCATATAAGGAAAAAGAAGTACGTGGTTCATTTAAAAATCCGTATTTGATTTATCATGCTATCTTGGAACAAAATATCTTGTTTCAATATCTGTTTTTTGGATTAAAATCTATCTGTGATGATTTATTGACTCATTCGTTCATTCATTTTATCTATTTGAGCATATTCAAATGGAAACCAGAGGGCTATAAATTGCAAGAAAAACTAACTAACGAACAAACAAAAAGGTTGAGAATAGTTCTATCAATGACGATTTTGATATCTGGTGGAATGAAACTATTCCCAATTTTAATGCTCATCTGGCCATATGATAATCTTGCAATAACAGCAACAATAGGTTCACTTTCGAATATCAATCTACTTGAATCTTTGAGAATAGTTACCAATTTACCATGGTCCGTTTCATTCATGGTCTTTATGGTGACAACAGTTTCTAAAACTATCATTACGAAAACAGTTTTGATAATATTTCTTTCTGGTTTGAATTTGAATAAAGCCAAAACATTTGCAAATGCTGAATTTATTCGTTTGATTTCACAGATTGATGTTATTAAATCATATTTCATGAATTGAAAAAGAGTCAACGAATATATTTATACACTTGATGAATAATGACACTGTAATAATAGATTAGTTAAAACTCTTTATATTATGTATACCTCTATTTAAAACAAAACAAAAAAACCCTAATTACTTCATAAAAAATCATTCCCATTCCAACAAGTTAACCTTCTTCCTTACCGTACCTTCACTATTCGCAACGACGACCTCATCGCCTTCAATTGAAATCCATGGCCCATCTAACGGTTCAATCAAATAAGGATATCCATAAGTTTGATCTTTCTCTCTTGTTTCATCTAAAGTTTTGGATTTGGATCTTCCTTCATTATTATTATTTGTTTCAGACGAATGGATTGATAAAATACCTTCACCAACCATGTCTTCCACATCATCAAATTCGGAAGAACTATGATCATTTTCTTTGATCGCTCTTAGTGCAATGAAGTTAGATAATGGAATGTAGTGTTTTTGGAAATTCCACGAGACTGCTAGAGTTATTAATGGTAAAGGGATCAAAACCATTGATAAGATATAACCATCTTGATAAGCAGCTAAACTACCTGTCATTGTTAATTGAAATAATAATAATCCAACGATGATTCTTCTGAAAACAATGGGCCACACCTTACCTGTTGAATGAGGTGGATGAACCATCGAGTACATTAATTGGTATTTATAAACATAATATCCAATAATGAAATAAGCTAAACCAGATAATAAAATCTTTGATGAAAATGCACTATAAATAATAGTGATAATTAGAATCAAAATTGGTTGTGGTAAATGTAAACCAAAATTGAAAACAGGTGGTTTATAAAGCTCTCTATAGTCTCTTGGAGTTTTACAACCTGCTTTGAAAAAAGGAAATCTTAAAACGGATCCAAACAATAATAATTTAAATGGAAACATACCAACACCTTGTAAGATTATTAAATCAACATAAAATAATGATAATTCATTCAAGGACTGCGCTAGTTGATAAGCTAACTTAGTTGTATCACTCAAGAACCCCCAATAATTAGATGCAGTACCTGCTGTTGTAAAGACCAAAAACAAATTAACAAAAATGTAGAAGAAATTTTTAGAAACTGCTGATAACTCTTCATCCCCATGAGATATAAAACCTTGTTTTGATGATAACCAAACATAAAGAAATGGGATTGCAAAATTTAGTATGGTGAATAAATAAGTTGGTAACAAACCAGAGACAGCATTTCTTGCCCATTCGTTCTTTTCCAAAAAATCACCTAAGCTTGGCCAAAATTTTCTAATTATCTTAGGATTTAATAAAGTAGCTAGATAACCAACTGGTGCAATTAATGTAACTGATAATATACCAATAATGACGGTGACTGTATAAACCTTGATTAATCTTTCTCTTCTGGACAGGACAATATTATCCCAAATAATGTCATGAGGAGCTGGAGCTAATCTTGTAATTAAGTGATGAACTTTTGGATCTAAAACTGCTTGAGCTGCCATTTGAGCACTTGCTACAGATTCCATTGTTATGAACGCAGTTGGAGTGGCAGGGTAATGTTTATCTCTTGCTCTTAAAATTTCTTGATCAACAACATCTAATTGGTTCGTATAATAATCAATTGCATCAACTTCGTTACCAATCAGTCCAAATAAACCAGTTTTGATCTTTGGTCTGACGTGTTCATATGGTTGACCACTTAATGCAACACCCCCGTGCCTTCTTGCATACTCATGTATACTTCTATAATCATCCTGCATATCATCAATGTTGTGATCCAATAAGTTTTCTTCAATATCTTCATCTTCATCCGTAGTGTCTGGATTATCTTGATAGGGTCTTTGAACTGGACTTCTTTGCAATCTGAACGATTCTCGAATTCTCGGATTCACTGGCAAATTCTGTTTTTTATTGCTGAATGATAAAGGACCTAAATATTCAGCCCATTTATCTTCTAATTTGTTCAACACAGTTTTTCTTCTTTTGTATAATTTATTCAATTGTCTCCATTCTCTACAAATAGTAATTGAAGCGACTCGTCCAATGTTCAACCCTTCAATATGGTTTTTCAAAACAGTTTCATCTCTTAAGTCAGGTGGTATACCACTGAGTCTTATTGTTCTATCTGTGATTGAATTTTGATGACCCAGATGCTTTTGTCTGATATTAACAACGTGTTTAGTTTGTCTTAAAGCAAGGTTCAAAGTTAAAATTGTGAAGACATATGTGAACACGACATACATCCATAAATAAGGTTGATATTGAACAGGCGAATTACTATCATCATATTTCTTCAAATTTGAATAACTTCTTATAAATAATTTTGACGCCTGATGAATAGTAGTACCGTTATTATCACCGCCGTCACCATAATCACCATTATCACCATGATCTATACTACCTGTGAAATGGTATCTTATAGGTGACAGTATAAAGATTGACATGAAAGCCATTAGTGATAATAATTTGATTGCCATTTTGAAAAAAGCTAAAAATACAACGGCATCCAACCCAGCATGATTCACTAGATCATTTTCATTGATTTTTACAAGGACGGGTATCCAACCAAAGAGTGATTTCTTAGGCAATGACGGTAGACCTTTTCTTCTGTTATATCTTGAAGCATATAGTTTAAACCATGTAGTTCTTAATACACAAAATGAGAAGAATGCGATAAGTCCTAAAGTTGTGGCAATCAACAGTTGAGCCTGTGCTACTCGTGTTGTTGGTTTCCTTAAGTTGACTCCATCTTCAGGGTAGATCCCCTCCATCTTAAAACAAAGAGATGTAAATATACAAGTTAAGTCTCTAAGTTTATTTATTTATTTTTTATCGTATCGGGTGAATGAACTCTGTCTATACATTATATGCTTTCTCTATACATTTTCTATCAATCACTTCAATTTCCTGTTTTTCAATCACTTCAGTCATGTTGTACTTCGCTCTCTCCTTTTCAGTAAATGCTTCAAAGTAATCCACGTCATCAGTGACAATTGTTATTCTTACTGGCCAAATAAAACACAATAACCAATAAGTAAAAAAACTTATTAAGAACGAAAAAAATGAATCTCCATAATAAAAATTTATGATACCATTATTCTTGAAGTATTCAGGGTGGACTTGCCAAATCATCCCTGGTAACCCTGGTGCAACACCAACTATGAAAGCAATCATTGCTCTAAAATTAATACCATAAGTATAACGATAATCACCATGTAACTCAAAAAACTGTGAGATCGCATATTTTTGGTTTCTTATTATAAAATAATCACATATGATAATTGATATGATTGGGGTAGTAATGACACCAAAAGAACTTAAAACAGTTAAGAACGTACTCGAAGAATTATAAAAATTCCACGGTTGAACAGCAACAGAAAATAAAGCAGTAATTATAGAACCTCTTTTGATATTAATGTACTTTGGTAAAACACCTGAAAGATCCATACCTCCTGCAAACCCACATGTTACAACATTCAAACAAACTTGACTGAATAAAAATGATAATGCAATGAAGGTTCCTGCACATCTCGTTTTACCATCATAATTTTGTAATAACCATAATTGAACAATATCAGTTGGTAACCAAATTTCAGAACCGTATAATTTTTGAGAACATGAGGCACCAATAATGCCAAATAATGGAATAACTGTAGTTGGGATCAATAATGCAATAATAGTGCCTAACCATAACTTCAATTTAGATGAAGCAAATCTTGAGAAATCAGATTGTGAACAAGTTCCAGGACTAACAGCACTAAACCAAATTGTAATGATATAAATGATTGACCAACTCTTATCTGATCCATGTTTCTGTGATTTTAATTGAAATATTTCACCATAACCATCAGCTTTGTTAACCAAATAAATAACCATACCTAGCATTGCAAAGAAAGAGCAAAAACATGAAATGATTAGAGGCTTATTCATTCTAAATGGTTTAACTAAATAACAAAATCCGCAAATTATTTGAAATACAACAAACCCAACAAAATCTTTGGTATTCATCGAAACTCTTTCACTTAAGGTATTTGGCATATCTCTATATGAGACAGACCAACAACTCAATAACAGACTAACACTCAAACCACCTAACCAAGCATTTGAACCGTAATTAACGATACTTAGTAAGACTCTAATAAGAATTCCTAGCCCAGATCCATATATCCCAAATGATACTCGTTGACATAGAGTATAGCCAACATGCCAATCAATACCCGGAGCTGAATTGGCTAAAGTTAATAGAATTGTTAAAATGTCTCCAACTATATATCCGGTTAAAATTTCACCAACACTTAAACCTAGTGATAAAGAACTACTAGCACTGATCCAAGTTCCCATACTGAATGAAATTATTCCCCAATAAGCGAAATTTGATAAGAATCCCCATGTTCTTTGATTTGGTGGAATTGGTTGAATATCTGGGTTTTTAAGAACCGAGATAGTTTCTCTTCCACCGTATGGAACTTGTACAAATATCAAGAGTCTATTCAGTTTATCATTCATGATTAAGTAAAACTATATGATGAATTTTAGAGAAAAACGGCACTGTGGGATAACGAACTCTTTTATATTTCCAGTGTATTCGTTTATAACGTTTTATTCTATTACGAGGTAAGCATAAAAATCAGTAAAAAGAATTGATTAGTTCCACGAGGTATCAATAATCCTATAAACACTCAGTGTGGTAGGTGATTAAGCTCATTTGTCTAGAGACTAGCGTAATCTACTAATCTATGAGGCTCATCAATATAAGATGATATATGAATAATCATAATTCAAGCTAAGCTTGTTTTATGACGTTAAAAATTATCAGTCAACGTTTCGGGATTATGATGCACTAATTAGTTCAACAGGCAACAGTATTATTTATAAATTATGACACACAATTAGATTTGTTATGTATAATCTATATGTCAGAATATTATTGTATGTCACTATAATATAATCACTAGTAGCTAAGCCTGAAGACTCGACAAGTTAGGTATACAGTTACACATGAGCTACAATTTTACATTGATTAAATTATTATGTAATCTATCCGGCTGCTATCCGACGAGTCAATTTTTTTCATACATTAAATACGCAAATCATGACATGATAAAACTATATCGTAATTATAGGTAAATGTTATATATATATATATATTATATTATAATAATATCATCAATTATATGTTTTTTTAGATTAATAACGTTGATCAACAGTCCATTAATGATCTATTTACGTCGAATATGCACAACTCTACTGCAAACCATTGATAACTCATGAAGTCCATGACAAATTTGTAATTGTAGATTATTGATGGATGCATGAAAGTGCATAGAGCCACATATAGCTTCTCTATACAAATTTTTAAAAAAAAATGTAATGTGATTAACTAGAACAGTAAAAAAAATATCTTGATTGATTGATTATTTCTACAAAAGTGATATTTTTGAAATGTTAAACGGAGACTATTGAAGGAGATGTAAAAAGCTCTATGAAGCCAAGTTTCACAAACTAGATCTTTATTGTGTAATCGGGTACCTTAGATGCATAATCTCGCAGCAATCTATTAGTGCATGAATCATTGTCATGCAGTACTTAACCCAAATGATAGTTATTGTAAACCTTTGATACATGCTGTTTGTATTTCTTGCTAGAAGATCTTTAATTTCTGTGAACCAACTCAATATGCGGTATGTAAATACTATATATATTACCATGTTTTATAGATTATTTTAGTTTTTAATTTTTTAGAAATCTACCATAGTGTAAATATGATGTAAAAGTCTATACAGATCTGAATAGAACTTATAAAACAAACCTAGATCTTCACCTGTATTTGGTTCATAGAATGATAATATATAATTGAGTTTTTGAGCCCCTTTTCATGAGATCAGCAACTTCTAAGACTTAAATTCTACCTCTTATTGATCTTATAAAGATGAACCTAATACATATCAAAACAAAAGAGCTAACTAAAATCATGAGACCAATGAAAATAATAATCTTATAAAACCCATCCAGTGAACTAGAGTTATATGGAATAAAACTACCTGAAATCATTGGACCAAATAAAGATCCTAAACCACCGATTGCAAAATATATTCCCATTCTTGTTTGATTATCTTTAATACCAAATAGTTGCGGTAATATGGCTGGAAATAATGAAACAATAGCACCTGATGTAAAACCCCAGATGATCACATACACCAAAAAAAGGGCCATTGAGTTGGATGAAAGTAACCACATTGCAAGTGGGGTTATTCCTGCTAGCATTAATAGTGGAATAAGAGTATTAGCTTGGCCATATTTATGTGCTAAAATTCCTGGAATTATACGACCAAATAAACTCATAGCGTTCAAAATTGATACGTAATAAGTAGAATCAAAGTACTGGGAACCTAACTTATTTGATAAATTTCTACCATATAAATCAATGAAAAAGAGACCTGGAAATAGTCCAAAATTGACTAGTAGGAAACTTAAAGTAAGTAGTAAAAACTTCCAATCTTTCAAGATATCAATAGCAAATAATTTTGACATTTTCAACTCCAATCTAGTTATAGTGAGGCAGATCATAATTGAACAGATTGGTATATAGATAAACCCTATTATTCTATTAGTCCAATTAATACCAACCTCGTCAATTAATCTTTTAACAGCAATGGGCCAAAAAACACCACCGAGACTCGATCCTGATGAAACAATCCCCATAACGATAGCCCTTTTCTTTTTGAACCACTGCATAACAACAGTTAAAGCACAAAGATAGACAATACCTGAACCTAATCCAAATAGGATCCCTTGTGTTAAGAATAATTGCCATAAATCATTTGTAAGTGAAAGCATCATAAAGCTGAAGATTTGAATGATACCGCCAATTCCCATTGTCATTCTTGCACCCAAACCATGTAACAAGTAGACAGTTGGAATTGAAAAGAAGTATATGCAAAAAGGTTGTAATGCTCCAATGAGGGAGACCTTGAAAGGGTCTGCAGTTGGCAATAAAACGGTTTGATAGTAAGTTTGATAGATACCGAAACTGTTCACCATACCAAATACAGAACACATTGCCAACCAGCCTGCAATCACCACAAGCCAACCATTACCACCTTCTGGGAACTCATGAGTATCGAATTCATGGATGGTTTTCTCAGATTCTTGTTTGTTTTCCATCTGCTCTAGTTGTACCAATATAATTAAAATTTTTTGGAACAATAAACCAAAGAATTTGTGGTGTATTTATACTTAAACAATACCATGTTTCAACGAGCATCAAATCTTCCATCAGAAAACTCTTTTATTTAAGATTTATCAGACCTCCACGGAAAACGGAAAACTGGCCCGTTAGGAAATGTGTCACTAATTTGCAGGATATATTAAAAGTGACAGATTTCCGGTGAAAATTTCTTTGATAAAAATTGATGATGTGATGAGTTCAAGTAGAGTTAAAATTGCATGTACATCTTGTAAGAGAAGGAAGATCAGATGTGATAATCAATCACCTTGCTCGAACTGCAGGCAAAGAAACATTGAGTGTTATCAAAGAACTCCATCAACTACAATCAGTTCACAAGCTAAATACATTAAGCAATTAGAATTAAGATTAAAACAACTTGAAGATAAATCTGAGGTTGAAGCCAAAGAGATATTCAACACCAATCACTTCTCTTCATCAGACTCGAGAATAGGAATCATAACACGATATCATGCCATACTTCCTGAAGCTATCGCTAAATCAATGCTTGATTTTTTAGAAGATGAAGAAAGAGAAAGATTTCCAATACCAAGAACTCAACATTATGGTTGGAATATGTCAGGTGGTCATTATCTTCAGCAGAGAAATATACCTTCATTCAAAGAATTGATTGATTTAAACGATGATCTAGAACTAATGAACTGGTTATTAGATTTTTTTTTCGTTAAGATTAATCCTTTATTCTCAATAATACATCAAAGAGTTTTCAGGATTCAGTTTAATAATTATATTATTGGAATTGATTCAAATTCATCAAGATCATCAAGGCTATTCTGTTGTGTCTTATATTTGATTCTTGCCATTTCAATCAGATATGCTGAATTACATCCAGAAACGCCTATTCACATCAAACAAAAATTCAAATCAAACCTTGAAGAGAAATTTTTTACTAATGCATATGACACTGTTGCTTTGTTAAGTTTTGAATGGCAATCATTTGAACTGATTCAATCATGGATATTAATTACTTTTTATCTTAGAACAACGCATCGTCAAAACTCATCATTTGCTTCGTTGGGTACAGCTATTCGAATGTGTAAAGGGATGGCTTTGAATTATCATAATAGTATCAAACTGCCACCGAAAAACAATTATGATTTGTTGAAAGCGAAGAGAATCTTCTGGTTGGTTTATACTTGGGATAGACTATTTTCATATCAACATGGTGATCAAATTGAAATTCAAGAGGAAAGTATAACAAGAGTTATCCCACCTTTAGATAAGTCAAATGATGAAGATGATGACTGGCTTGAGAAACCAGCTTTAGTAATGATACATTTAGCGAGATATTCAAGTTCTATACTATCTTTAATATTTTCACAAAATCATGATCATAATGCCGTTTTAGAAGAAATTAGAAACAATCTTTTATATGTTCAAGATTGGTTTATCAACAACTTAAATGAAAATGATTATGATAAATTAATCATTCATCAAGTACATTTAACATATCATGATATATTACTATCAGTTTATAACAGAACTATTTTTGATATAATAAACGTTGAGAAAGTTGCATTCATCGTTGATAAAACCAAATCATGTTCTATTCTGTTAGAAAATTCAATCAATGCATTATTGATCTTTGAAGATCTTGAACATAGGAACTGTTTAAAGGTACCGTGGTACATGAATCTTAGTGTTTTATTTAACGTTGCAATAATAAGTATTGGATTAATAAATGGTGGGTTACTGTTTAAAGAATCTAGGTCTAATTTAAGGAAAAGCATATTGTTGATAGGAAAACTTGAGAATAGTACTAAAATGGCGAGTGAATGTAACTGGACGTTAAAATTGTTGAATCATATATGTGTTTTAAAGTCAGTTAAAACTTCCAAAGTGTTGAATGAGATTGGGACAGATTATGGATCCAGTAAAATAAATGAATCTAAGTTTTATCAACTATCATATAAGGAAGAGAGGAACAAGAATATTAGTAATAATAAGGACGATTTTATTGATATATTCGATCAAGATGGTTTAATTCAGGGCAATTTAGATTGGTTTGATAATTGGTTAGAAGAGTTTCCTGATACTACTATGTGATTGATCATAAGTAATAATAATCAATGTTTTTATTATGCTTAGAGTTTAAACTTCATTATAAAAAAAAGTTTTTTTTGTAAACCTACTAATCTATGCCAAATATAATATATTTTCAAACTATTCATTCACAAACTATTTACAACATTCTTATGATTGATGAATCCCGAACCGTTTTCTTAATTCATCAACATCTTTCTCTAACAATTCTTCCCATCTGACACTAACCAATGAAGTGGCACTTAGTCCATTAAGGAAACTATCCAACATATGAACTTTTTTCTTTCTTTTTGGACTTAATTTGAAATATGCAAAACATGCTAACCCAGTCATTGGTAGACCAGTATTACCAAATTCGAAAGCCTTAACAGGTAATTCACCAGCTAAATCGATTTTAGATTCTGTTAGAATATGAACAATATCATGGATTTGTCTATACCTTGTGAAGACGTAATTCAATTCTTCATCGACGATGAATTTAACTGGTGCTCTTTCATCACCATCCATTGTGAATTTGTAATATTTATAACCTAATGAATTTTCAGGCATGTTTTTCAATTTCCATGGGGGAAGAGTTTCCTTGTTCAATAGAGGTTTGTGACGTAGTAGGTACCGACCATCAGCCGTAGCCAGCATTTCATCTCTTAGCTGTTTTAAAATGAATTCAAATGATGAAGCTTCACCAAAGTTATTTATATTACGACCTATTTCAGGATGTAGAAAAGCTTGGATTCCAGAAGTTAGCAGCAAGATTGCACGTTCTGTATTTGAGATGTCAATTGTATTTGGAGCGTGATTTGTATTTGGGTTTGTAGTTTGTTTGACTGGGATTGATGTTGATTTTGCTGGAGTTGATGATGACGATGTATTTTCAAATTCATCAGCCATTTTAATTTCCTTTACGAAACTGGAATTGGTTAAAGCATAAAGAGTGCTGAATAAGAAAGTGCGTCTAAGGGAAGGAATAGTCCTTTGGATGAGGATTCGTTTGGTTGAAAGCATTGTAGTACAATTTATTAGATGAGATAGTTTTTTTCCCACCCAAAAAAAAGCTCTTATAATACAACCAATACTATAGAGAGATGAATGAACAGGAGATAGAAACTAAAGTAAAAGAGCAAAAATGGCTCATAGAGACGATCATCAAACCACAATTACCTCAAATACTTGAGACTCTGCTTCTATGTTCCGAGTTACTGACGTCCAAGACACTCATTAAACTACCAATAACCTCAGCAAGAACAGAACACGTTAAAGGAATATTAACGAGATCAGGGTTAGAAATCTCTGATCTGCAGATCGTATTAGATCTCCCCTCATTGGGCAAGAAGATCTCATTACAGTTGAAACAGAAGATGGTTTTGGAACAATTACAGAATTTATTAGATTTATTAGAAGTATTGATCCAACAAATAGTTTATTTACAACATGATTTAGATAATGAAATCAAAATAGATAGATTTCAAGATAAGATGGATGAGATATTACAGTTTTTGATCAAATGTAATCAAGTTTTGAATAAACCAAATGAAATGCTATTATTTCCAAAGAATTCAATAAATCTAATGGACTTGTTCCATTCAAGTAACAATCTAGACCATTATCAAGACAAACTCACGATTGACTTCTTTTTATTGAACGGTGAATTGTCAATAGAGTGTAAATCGTTGTATAAAGTGACACAAGAGCCATGGAATACAATTAACGATGATGGAAAGAGTTTAATAGATTTACTAAGAGATGATTTGAAACATCATAAGATCACAATGAATCAAATAATAGAGAAGTATAATAATACCACGTCGAGTGTTAAGCACGCTTTAGGATTAAATAAATTTGGAGTGCATGATTATTTAACAAGAGGTGTTACATTTCGCACTAATGTTGTTATTGAAATGGATAACAGTTTAGTGCATTGCCAGGATCCTAATCTGTTGAGTATTTGCACCAAGATTAAGTATTTGGAACATCAAGTATCTAAAATGTACAAGAATCTGAACATAACCATGATATAAACCACAAGAATGTATATATATATATATAAATTAATTCTTACTTCTTTGTAATTTGAGTGTAGCTAGTTTGATTTTGAGAGTTTCTTTCTTATGTCTCAATCTTCTGAGACGATCTAATTGAACAGGATCATTATCATCATTATTTCGTTGTAAATTCATGTTTGAGATGGATTTAATCTTAACAGTTGAAGACTCAACTTGTTTCTCCAACTTTTTTATTCTTTCCTTGATGGTGTTCATTAATTTATTCAATTTAGGATTGATTTCAGAATCTATTTTAGCTCTTGCTTGAATTATCTCAAATTCTGGTATTATTGTAAACACTTTATTTGATTTTAGCACTTGAGGCAATCGTTCGAACTCAGGGGTGATGGAGTCTAGTTGGTTCAGTGAGCTCTGTAGAAGTAAGTTGGATCTCTCTAGGGACGCAACACATCCGTCAAGCGTTGTTGTTTCCATAATATTGTGGATGTTTATATTAATGGGAAAAAATGTGAAAAGAAAAAAAAGCAAAAATTTGGGGAAATTCCTAGATAGCTTCAATTATTGTTTGACTGAGTGTTATTAATGTTTTGAGATTGATGTTGATCGTATAATAATGCTTTAACCATTCATGGTGTATGTTCAATTGTGAGTGGATATTGTTTTAAGGATCTTTCGTTTTTGCTCTTACTTTATAATCAAATGATACTGGTTCAATTCCGTCTTTGAATTCAAACCTTTTACCATATTTTAATATGTAAAGAGTTAATATGTATTTTCACAATAATATAGTATAGAATAATTTCCTGTGTAAATACACATTAAATACATATAAACCTCACCTAATTTGCAACAAATAAGAATCCAATTCTTCGTCTTCAGAATTACAAACAAATTCATCGATCTTATTCTGGTTCAATCGAATTAATCTTACATTTTTGAAACATTCAGTGTTCAATCTCAACTCATTTCCTTTGATTAAGACATCTCTAGTTTGAACACTCCTATTCGGTAAAGTAATCTCTTCAAAGTCCCCCTCAGAATCAGAGATAATCAACAGTGGTGTTTGAGAACTGTTGTAAATTACCTCAGAACCGTCTAGATCCGAAGAACAGTTGATTTCATCTACCTCATCAGCAAGCAGCTCTTCTTCTTGTTCACAGTCTCTCATAACTTGTGAAAGTGTGACGAATGACTCAAGCTCATGAATCGGTTTGATCTTATTTGTCTTTCTGTCATTTTTGTAGAGTGATTCTATCTCTTTATCTATCGTATGGGATAAAGCCCATAGACTTGTATCATTGTCATTATCATTGTCATTATCATTGTCATTATCATTACCTTTGCTCTTGTAAGTGAGAAATCTGTACTCCAATTTCCTCCAATCTGCCTCATTTATAACATTGTATAAGTTCTCATCATTCGTATCATCGCTCCAACTTCTAAACTTGCCAGGCTTCCCACTGATCCTCCTCAGCATCAGTTCAGTCGCTGACAGCTTCTGCCTTTTCACTGCTTTCCTCTTCACTTTCAACTGAGTCTTCAATGTTGACTTCCTCTGAACATTAGCTGATTTAGTACTCGATTCAACTGTATGGATAAATCTCGAGAATCTGCCGCAATTCACCACAGATTTCTTAGACATTTCCTCCTCTTCGATGTCTTCCAACCGTGACTGGATCTGCGTGGACATCGTCACTCCATGAAGATCATCCACGTCTCTTTCCATCTTATTACAACTCTTTGCTTATTACGTAAAGTTTGTTTACACGCGACAAGCTCTTTTTTTTTTTAATAATCAATTAAAATTTCTTTATAGACGCAAACATATTTAGTAGTGTCAATCATGGCTTGCAAGGACGTTCTGTCAATGATCAACTCGAGTAGTAAAGCACAGAAGATTGGAATTGCTGACGGGCTTGATGACGATGACGATGACGATGTTCAGATCATCGATGTTAGTGGAAGCAGTGAAACTGGTAATGAGATGGATATTTCAGATGAAGAAATCATAGATGTGGGATCAAGCGATGATTCAGTGTCCCAACTGACTGCAGAACAGTTTAATGCAACCAGTGATACGATTGGATCTGAAGACGGCTCCGGTAGTAGCGATATTGAAATCACTGACATCAAAAGTGATGATGAAGTCAATGATTTGAAAAGTGAGCTTGATGAGGTTAAAGAATATAAGAAAGATGACCCTGAAAACAATTATAATGCTAATAATGTTCAATTCAATGAGGAAAACGACACACCAGTTATCACAAAACCAAATCTTAGAGAGGAACAAAAGAAACAAAGAGAATTGAAGAAAATAGAGAAAGAGTTAGAACGGAAAAAGAAACAAGAACAAAAAGGAATGGAAAAGAAGAAGAAAGAAGAAGAGAGACTTCGAATTAAGAAAGAAAACGAATTGAAAAAAGAACGATTAAAACTAGAGAAAGAATTAAAAGAGAAGAAGAGAATCGAAGAAAAAGAGTTGAGAGAAAAGAAGAAACTTGAAGAAAAACTTGAAAAAGAGAAGAAAAGATCTTTAGAAAAAGAGAGAAAAGAAGAAGAACGTTTAAAACTAGAAGAATTGAAGAAAAAAGAACAAGAATCAAAGTCGAAACAAAATCAAAAACTTCAAATCTCTAATTTTTTCAAATTAAAACAAAATCCCAAAAGTTCTCCAACTAAGCATTCTAATTTGAATGAAACTAATGAGAATAACTCAAGTTCATATTTCTCACAGGTTTTCCAACCATTTTATTTAAAAAACGGCACAATTCTTCATAGTTCACCAAATCAAAAGATTACCAAATCTCAACTAGATCTATCCTTGGGGTTTGCATTATCAGTGAAACCGGAAAATGATTCAAATGAATTAATCAAGTGGTTGAAAGAACAAGTTCCCTTAAAAGTTTCAAATCCAGTTCATTCATCACAATATATTAATGAAAATAAATTACAAAATCATATTCAGTTGAATTTTAGATTCATCAAGTTTTATGAAAATTTTAAATCATACCATGGAACTTACTCACTGAAAGTCAACCCTGATCTATTGAAAAATCCGTTTTTGAATGAAGAACCAATCTTTATTGATTTTGATGATGAGGTCGATGAGAATGAAGAAGGTGAAGGTGAAGATATTGATAACATAGACGATGATGATGAAGAAGAAGAAGAGGATGACGAAGATATTAATGATTTCTTAGAACAAGACTCTAATAATAATAATAATAAAAAGAGACTAACAGGACCTCTGATACCCCAAATTAGTTGGAAATCTGATAATGAGAAATTGTATAAGATTGAAATATTAAGAAATAATGTGGAATTCCCAATAGATTCACATAAAGATTATTGGTGTTTGAAGAAAACTACGGGTGTATTGAACGTGGTGAATGTTATATCAGAAGATTTACAAACTCCACTTCAACCACAACCACAACAGAGTTCAAATAAGAATAAAAGACCCAAAACCGTCATAAGTGATAAGAGGGATTTAAAGTTATTTATCTCTCACGTTGATAAACAAGATTACACAATTCCCACAATGGTGGAGATGTTAAAGAAACAACTACCACAATACACTAAAAACACGCTTGAAAATACATTGAAATACATTGCCAAAAGAATCGGACCAAAGCCAACAGAAAAAAGATGGGAGATCAATGAAGAGATAGTTTGTCAGCTGAATGCTCTCTAGTGTAAACAAAATGACGAAATTTTATTATGATATTCAATTCCTGTAAGTAAAATATAATATTACCCGATTTGGAATATTAATGAAACGCGTTTTATTTTTTTTTTCTTCACTTCAATAAAAATAAAAATTTACATTTCTTCTTTGTTTTTGTTTACTTTTACTTCAATTAGATATATATAGTCATGTCTTCTCCTCCAATAAACAACAACAACCAAACAAACGATGAAGAGGAGTCTCAATCTCAACAGGTGGTTGCCTCTTCTCCATTATTCTTTCCTCCTTCATCTGATGTTCAAGACAATGCCCAAGAAACCCCATCTTCACCTGCTGCTGGTAATGGATCAAATCATCCAAGACCTGCTGATATGTCATCTCCTTTATTCTTCCCATCTTCTAACCAAAACTCTTCAAGATTGAACTCAGATGTCAGACAAAACACTAGATATGGAGCTGACGTTTCATCACCTTTACAGTATTCTTCGTCATCAAACTTACCATCTGATATAAGAGCAAGAGCGCAAAGATCAGATCTTGGTTCAGATCTAAGATCTGAAATCAACTCAAATAGAAGAAATGCCAACTTGAGACACGTCAGAGGTGATATCCATTCAGATACAAATAGTCCAAACAGAGCCAGAAGATTAGTTCCTGAAAGAACAAGAGATACAAGACAACCAAACTCTGCATTACCTTCCTCTAACGCAGGAATATCATCAACTGGTATTGATGGTGATGATAATGAAGAAGGTGTAAAAGTCATTTGGGGTACTAATGTTAGTATTCAAGAAGTTTCACAGAATTTTAGAAATTTTTTAATGAGTTTTAAATTAAGATATAGAAAAGAATTAGACGACGAGATACCTGATCCCTTTGTTGATGAAGACTTTTATTATGTTAATGAATTAGAAGAAATGAGAAATTTAGGTACAACCAATTTAAATTTGGATACTAGAAATTTACTAGCATTTCCAGTAACTAAAAAATTATATTACCAATTACAAGATTATCCCCAAGAAGTCATTCCAATAATGGATCAAACTATTAAAGATGTTATGGTCACGTTAGTTTTGGAGAAAGATCTTGATTTTGAAATAAGTGAAATTGAAGGTAAAATTTATAAAGTTAGAGCTTATAACGTTTCAAGTCAAAAAGATATGAGAGAATTAAACCCTGAAGACATTGATAGATTAGTTAGCATTAAAGGTATTGTCATTAGATTGAGTTCTATTATTCCAGATATGAAGATTGCTTTTTTCAAATGTAATGTTTGTGATCATACAACAACAGTGGAAATTGATAGAGGTGTTATTCAAGAACCAACAGCATGCCCAAGACCTGCATGTAATCAACCAAATTCTATGGTTATTATTCATAATAGATGTTCCTTTGCCGATAAACAAATCATCAAAGTTCAAGAAACCCCTGATAACGTTCCTGATGGTCAAACTCCACATTCTGTTTCATTATCAGTGTATGATGAATTAGTTGATAGTGTTAGGCCTGGTGATAGAATTGAAGCTACAGGTATTTTCCGATCAACTCCTGTTAGAGTCAATTCAAGACAAAGATCTTTGAAAAAGTTATATAAAACATATTTGGATGTTGTTCATATTAAAAAAACAGATAAAAAAAGAATGAATATTGATACTTCTTTAAACGTTGAGAATGAAATTTCAAGAAAACAAGATGTTGAAGAGATTAGAAAAATAACAGAAGAAGATATTTTCAAAATCAAAGAAATCGCTAATAGATATGATGTCTATGAATTATTATCAAGATCTTTAGCTCCAAGTATTTATGAATTAGAGGATGTTAAAAAGGGTATATTGTTACAGTTATTTGGTGGTACTTCTAAATCATTTACAAAAGGTGGTAAATATAGAGGTGATATTAATATTTTATTATGTGGTGATCCATCAACTTCAAAATCCCAATTGTTACAATACGTCCATAAAATTGCACCAAGAGGGATTTACACTTCAGGTAAAGGTTCTTCAGCAGTTGGTTTAACAGCTTATGTCACAAGAGATATAGATACAAAACAACTAGTTCTAGAATCAGGTGCGTTAGTGTTGTCTGATGGTGGTGTTTGTTGTATTGATGAGTTTGATAAAATGAGCGATGCAACAAGATCAGTTTTACATGAAGCGATGGAACAACAGACAATTTCAATTGCTAAAGCAGGGATAATCACCACATTAAATGCAAGAACCTCAATTCTTGCATCTGCAAATCCTATCAATTCAAGATATGATCCAAATTTACCAGTTACTAAAAATATTGATTTACCACCTCCATTATTATCAAGATTTGATTTAGTTTATTTAATATTGGATAAAATTGATGATAAAATGGATAGATATTTAGCTAAACATTTAACAAGTATGTACCTTGAAGATAGACCAGATAATACATCGTCAGTTGAAGTGTTACCAGTTGATTTCTTAACACTATATATAAGTTATGCCAAACAAAATTGTCATCCAAAATTATTAGATGAGGCAAAAGATGAATTAGTGAAATCATACGTTGAAATGAGAAAATTAGGTGATGATGCAAGAGGTTCACAACGTAGGATCACTGCAACTACAAGACAATTAGAAAGTATGATTAGATTATCAGAAGCACATGCTAAGATGAGATTAAGTGATGAAGTTGAATTAAAAGACGTTCAAGAAGCAGTTAGATTGATTAAATCAGCTATTAAAGATTATGCAACAGATCCAATAACTGGTAAAATTGATTTAGACTTAGTTCAAACTGGTCAATCTTCCGCAGACAGAAGATTAAGAGAAGATTTAGTTAAGAACGTTTTAGCTTATATTGAAGAAAATGTTGAACAAAGTATCGTTTACTCAGATTTCATTAGAAGTTTTAATGAACAATCACAAATCAGCGTTGATAATTTAGAAATGAGTGATGTTTTGAATATTTTAGTTAATGAGAATAGAATTGTGATTAATGGTGAAGGACAAAGAAGGGTTATTCGTCGTGTTTCCATGTAATGGTCGAAAAAGATATGTGTGTTAACTTGATTCTACAAATCACATTTTCTTAATGTTTAACAAATTTAATGAAATTCTTTTATTCTTTTTTTTTTATTATCTTACTGTAGTATTATTTTCATAGCTTATGAAGTTGGCGATCTACACCAACATGTTGAATTCTCATTTTCTACTTGAATAATTGCTTTAATATCATTATTTTCAAAAATCTTTTGAACTCTTTTCTTGATAATTGTAGAATTTTCTCCTTCTAGGTATTGAATATGAATGAAACCAACCATGTTAAATTGTTTCGACATAGCTGTACATGTGTCATGTTTATGACTATGATGATGTTCATCATCATCAGGACTGGTTTCTTTCTTATGATCATGTGTATGTTCGTGTTTATGATCATGAGAGTGGTTTAAATCAACTGAATGAGAGTGACCATGATGGTTACTATCAGCTGATGATGCAATGCTTGATGAATTCCAAAACCTTGGTGTTGTGTAACCAACTACACCAGGTGTAGTTGCAATTTGAGATAGAATATCTCTGAATTTTTCTTCCTTCATATCATCTAAACTTAGTAGTAAATTAGAAGCAGAAGATCTAATTAAGGGTATGGCACTGAAGAAAATCATAGCAGCAATAAATAAAGAGGAAATTGGATCAAAAATATTTGAATGAAAAAATGATGTCAGTAACGTTGAAACAACAACACCAGCAGAACCTAGCGTATCTGCTAAAATATGTAAAAAAATACCATGCATGTTTTCATTTGAACCCTCTGAATGAGAATGAGAATGTCCATGAGAATGAGAATGACCACCATGTTCACCACCGTGATTGAAAGCAAAAATACCAACAATATTAACGATTAACCCTAAAAATGAAACAACCAACAATTCACCAGTTCTTTCTAAATTTACAGGATTGATCAATCTTTCAATACCTTCAATAACAATCCCCGCCACAATACCGATTAATAAAACACCATTAGCAAAACCTGCTAAAGTTTCAATTTTATTTAGACCAAACGGAAACGATTCAGTTGGTTTTCTTTTAGCTAAAACTCCAGCGACTAACCCTAAAGCTAATGAAGTACAGTCTAACGCCATATGTAAAGAGTCAGATAACAAACCTAAAGATTTTGATCTAAATGAATAGACGAATTGAACAAACATGAAAGAAGTATTCAACAACAAAAATGAGAATATTGCTCTTGTATCTTCATGTAAATAAAGTTGTTGAATGATATTGATTTCATTATCTTGAATTATATCAGGACTTAATCGAAATAGATCTTCATCAACTTCAATCATTAAAGTTGAACCAGTTAAAATGAACTCTAGTATTGTTAAAAAATAATGTTTTGTGAAATTTGAATTTAATGATAAGATTTCTAATAGAATTGAGATAGTACTGATTATTGTAACTGAACCTTTCTTAACTTCAGTTTTTTGCAAATCTAATTTACTTATATTCAAGACAAAAATGCATCCAATTGATACAAAGATCATACTTAAGTTTAGTTTTTGAATTTCCCAGATTAAAACAGATATACTTAGCATTGTGGAAATTCCAGCATTTATTTTATTATTCTCAACATTTAGTAATTCAATGTTTCTTAAAGTGTCTTTAATCAAGAATAAAATGATATAAGCTGATAAAATTAAATAGAAATTTAATTTAGATAATTCAATATTGAATAGATACAATTTATCTTTAACGTATAATGAAAGAGCATCCAGTGAAAACGATATTAAAACAAATGGAATATTGATATTCATGATTAACACCAATGATAACATAACAGTTCTAACTGAGCCCAATATCCAAGCAGATGCAAATAACCCGATCAAGGCGAACAATACTTTATTTGAACTCCATAACCCAATTTCTCTTTTCCTTATAACTTTATTAGCTGTCATAAACGAATAGACCAAAGCAGAGACACTTCCTAAGAACCAGGGAATAACAATGATATTGATCAGCAGCACATGGTATAATGGTAATTCTATATTGTTTTGTTTATCGAAAATGAAATTTGATGCTAACAACAAAGTTGGATAGGCCAATAGCAAAGGAACGTTCTGTATATCCAAGTATCTCTCCAGGGACCCAGAGACCGGCAGCACTTGCTTCAATACCGACATCAAGAATTGACAGTGTGTAGTGAACGGTGCTACACTAATAAGAACAACGATTTCAATACCTTGTTGGTTTAAAAAGTGAGTACTTTTTTTCTGATTGTTTTCGCTACAGAAAAATACTAAATAAAGATAATTGGCATATAAAATTATCAAAATATCCATCAAGATCTCCAATATTGAGCCAAAGAATGAAGACGATCAATCACCATTGGAAGTAACGCAGAAACGGAGTCGTTGATCAAATTCTGGAAATGAATTATTGCCTCTTCTTCGCTCATGTCCAAACAGAACTTCTCTTTCACTTTCATCACTGCATTATCTGGATCTAATGAAATATCAGGAATACTGGAATTTCTCATCAATTCAAACAAATTCAGTATTAGATTAGAATTCTTTCGTAGGATTGAGTAAGAAACAAAACAGTAGTTTCTAAATTTATTATAATTCACTGAATCTGCTCCTCCAAACCCTTCAATTATTTGTGGTGGTAATTTCATTAATGGTGGGAATGGTTTTGGATCCTGTCCCAATATGTAACCAAAATCAGCATGCAAAAAATGCCCATCAGTACAGATCAATAGGTTATCTAAGTGACGATCGCCAACACCTAAAATATACGTTATAACACAGTAACCTGCACATGATCTAACAAAATTATCCATAACCCAACTTTCTACACCTAATTCCTGTGAAGGATCTGGGTGATGATGTTTCAAATATGGTAAAATTCCGTGATATTCGGCTAATACACTATCTAAAGTACTATTTGGGACGAATTGGATAGCACCTTCAGTGGGTCCAGTTGCTAAAATTTTATAAGGGGATAGTTTTAAATCCACATTCTCATTCATTAACAATTGGTTCATTAATATAATAATTTGAATGACTAATTGATCTTGCCTCAAGTCATCACCAACTTTGAACATTAGTGGATATCGGCCACCATCTGTGGTTTTGAATGTGATTTTCAATGGGGATAAAGAACTTTTGAAAACTGAACTTTCCATGGGAATACAACCACAAATTTCAATTGATGGATCCAATGGTAATTTAATTGGAGTAAAAGATTTAAACTTATTTTCCAAAATGTTTCTTAAAAATTCGATCTTTTTAGGTGTGGAATCTCTCAAGTTTTTGACTTTAATACATAATGAAACTAATGTTTCAACAAATTCAATTTCTTTTTGTAATGTTGAATTTTGTAAATTCTTCATATAATAGTTCAGTATTTTCTCATAAATTGAACCTGGTTTATCTTTTGAAGCAACATTTAAATACCAATATAAGAAGCTTCCTAATCTCTCGTTTAGTAAAGATCTTTCAATCAAAAACATCGCTAATGGCGAGAAACTAGTATTTTCAAAGTCATTAGAATAAACGGATTGTTCATTAATTTCCACAACTGAAAAGTCAACATTACTACTATTATCAGTGTTTGATTCATAATCTAACGCCTGAACTAACTGTAATAAATATAGTTCAATTTCATCATCGTTTGCCTTTCTCAATCTTTCAACTGCAAATGTTCGAACCGTTAAATTATGGAAAAAAGGTCCTAATAATTCTAGGGCATCTTCAATATCGATTTCAACCCATTTTTTCAATAATTTCAAACTTTCTTTACTTTCGTTTTCATCATTGAAGTTTATACTTTTCAATAGTTTATTTAACCCTTTTTTGTTGTTGATTAGAAAATATCTAAATTTCCAAATTAAATTCTTTTCATATTGTGACAATTCTTGAACTGATGAATAACTCAATATTTTATTCAGTTCATCTCTTATTTTAGCTGTAGGTTTAATATCTCTATCAAATGGTCCACCTTTGTGGCTTCTTTCTAATTTTCTGTATTTATGTTCAATTGGATCAGAAACATATTGTTCAGGATCATAAATCCTTAAAGTCGAATGATTTCCTGTACGAATCTTAGGTTGATTTTCAGCACCAATGACGTTATTCTGTGGGTTATATATTGGTAACAAAGGTTTGGGGTATTTAAAATCGTTGAATACAACAGGGATATCAAATTGTGGAAGATCAATGAATAGAATAAATCCATTATTTGAGTTTAATTTTCTAGTTATAGTGTCTATTTTCTTGAATGTCATGGAATCTAGCCAATCAACAGTATTTATATCACCATTTTCATGTTTCTTGATCAATTTTTCTAATTCATTCATTTCATTTTCATTAGTGTCATTAAAAGCATCATTATAATCATTATGAGTATCATTTGAAATTCTCAATCTCAATTTCTGTCTACCCCTTTTCAAAGAGCAATCTTCTTTATTGAAGATCTCTAGTTCGGTCTCACCAAAGATTGTTTCAGTTGAACCCTCATATTCCCATATAATGATTTTTAGTATGGAATTTAGTGGTAATTGATTAACGTGAATAGGTAAATTCAACCATTCGTTCCATTTTCTTGAGTTTCTGAATGAGATATATGAGGTAGTTACAGGAATAGTCAGCGGTTTGTTCTGATGCATGACAATTACAGAGGCAAATAGGTCTGAGAACTGATGATAGTTCGATAGTTTCTTTAAAGATGACGGATCAATCAATTTAGTTGACTCTTTTAAAAGAGGAATTGTTCCTTCCAAAGAAGCAATTTTCACTTTGAATTGCAAATTGATGTCCGCAGAAACGTAAAAAGTGACACTCCTTGAGCTCATTCGAGAATAATTGTGTTTTTTCTTGTGGGATTTATGAATGGGTTCAACTTGTGTAGAGATGAATGTGATATATATATATGTGGTGTTTGGATGTTATACAAAACCATCAAAAAGTTACCATCAGCATTATGAATTCTAACACTTAAAGCTATTAAAGATCACCAAAATGAGTGAGAAATTCATTGAATTCGATAAAGAATTCCCAAATTATAAAGAAGATTTTAACATTCCAACTTTCAAATCTTTAGGCTTATCTGATGAAGAAAAACAAGTTATTTATTTATGTGGAAACAGTTTAGGATTGATGCCTAAACAAACCAGAAGATATATAAATGAGGAATTGGATGCATGGGCCGAAAGAGGCGTTGAATCTCATTTCAGACATCCTGGAGCCAATGAAGTTGATGGAAAAACCTCATGGGTTGATATTGATCTACCATTGATTCCATTATTATCAGCTGTTGTTGGTGCATTAGATTCAGAAGTTGCAGTTATGGGATCATTGACCAGTAATTTAAACGTTTTATTGACCGCATTTTATCAACCAGAAGGTAAAAAGACCAAGATTTTATTTGAGAAAAATGCGTTTCCATCAGATTATTATTCATTTTATAATCAAATCAAATTAAAACAAAAATATAATGAAAACATCACAAATATCGAAGATCATCTGATTCAATTATCACCAAGAGAAGGAGAAACATATTTGAAAACCCAGGACATTCTTGATTCAATTGAACAAAATAAAGATGAATTATCAATTGTTTTATTCTCTGGGATTCAATACTATACTGGTCAATTATTTGATATCAAAACAATAACTAAATTTGCCCATGAAAGGGGAATCTTATGTGGATGGGATTTGGCACACGCAGCAGGTAATATTCCACTTAAGTTACATAATTGGGGAGTTGATTTTGCGACTTGGTGTTCTTATAAATACTTGAATTCAGGACCAGGTGGTATTTCTAGTATATTCATCCATGAAAAACATCATGATTTAGATAGTGATTTCTTACCAAGACTAGCAGGATGGTGGGGAAACAATTCAATCAAAAGATTTCAAATGTTAGAACACTTTGAACCTATTAAAGGTGCTCTAGGTTTTAGACAATCAAATCCAAGTGTTATTGATGTAGTTGCATTGAAATCATCATTAGATCTGATAGATTCCAAAGGTGGAATTGAAATACTAAGATTGAAGTCAATTCAATTAACTAGTTATCTATGGGCGTTATTAACCAGTTTGAAATATTATACTAGTAATATTGTTGATCTTAAAGATGGCAATAAGTTTACAATATTAACTCCTGAAAGTTCTAATGAAAGAGGTGCTCAATTATCTTTATTATTCTCTTCAAAATCAAATAAAGATGGAAGTTTAATGGATATTATCAATAAGTACTTGAACAGGAATGGTGTTATTTGTGATGAGAGAAGACCTGATGTTATTAGATTAGCTCCTGTGCCACTATACAATTCATTTGAAGATGTTTATAACTGTATTCAAATATTAAAAGAAGCTTTCGAGTCTTTAGAATAGGTAATGATAATACGTAACGTTATAAATAGTTAAGAGCAAACATTGCATTAATGATGATATAAAGGTCATGGTTTGTAGTTAAACTGAATGAATGAATTATTGAGGTGTACCTTTGTCCAAAAAAATTGTGGTTTTGGCAAATGATTTGAACAGAAAATCATTTGTGTATATAAAAAAGTTACAAGACCCACAAAGTTTTCCAAATTTTCACTTATTATTACTCAACTGCTATATACACACGCCAACTTCTCTTGAAGAAACAGAAAAAATCATAATTAACTTTTAAAACGAGTTGGGCATTATTTCAAATAATCAACTACAAAAATGAGCACCATAAACTGTAAATCTTCAAAACTGTCAGTGTCATGTTCTCCACTATCTAGCTCATATTCAACAACCAAAGAAAAATCTACCAAGAGTTCCTCAATTTTTGAGAAATTAGAAGATGGATCATATAAGGCCAACATATTAACAGCTACTGATTCAAGTGATTTAAGATCAAAAACTTCACTGTTTTGGAGACCAGAGATATTATCTTTAAATTCATCAAATAAGAGTAGATTCAAAAGCTTTTTAGATTATAAATTGGAAGGAAACCAAGAAGTGTTGAATAAACTAGAGAAAAATAGTTTTTGTGATGTTGGTAAAATTGAAAAGCTGTTGAAAGTTTCAATTAAAGAGTATAATAAATATTTAAGACTTGTTAAAAAACAAAAAGATTCAGAAATTAATAAGACATCATCAGATAATGATAGTAGGAAACTAAATGGTGAATATGTTTATATGAAGTTACAAATAAGAGAGATCCAAGTAACTAAATATGAGTTAATCATCAAAATGTTCAATCATTATCAATTTGAATTGTTGAAAGTTTATGAAAAATATGAAGATCCATATAATACAAACGGTGAATTAAAAATAATTGAATCAGAACTAATGGAATCATTCAATCAATTTTATGAATATTTATTAAAAATTGAATACTTGGAAAGAGAAGAAAATAAAATGATTTACTTACTTCAAAATAAAAAAAATTACACATTGAATCAAGTTGGTTATTTTAAGTATTATTGGGAGAAATTGATAAATCAAGTATAGATATATTTTTTCAGATAATGAATTGATGTATACATCATAAACCTCACCAAAATTGTTGTTGTTGTTGTTGTTGTTGTTGTTGTTGTTGGATTGGTGGCTGTTGTTGTTGCTGGATTGGTGGTTGTGGGACTTGTGAAACAGGCACACCACCAGGAATCTGACCAGTCATTTGTTTCATTCTTTGGGTTAAAACAGCAACACCTTCAGGAAATAATTTCTGTAGAGCCATATAATACTCATTCAATTCATAAAATTCTGGAGGTGGATTTAGTATAGTTGGAAATATAAGCTTTTTCTGCTGCTGTACTGAGGATGCGTTTTGGCGTTCACTCAATTCACCAATACACGTCAGATTTGAGTGTAATCTCTTCAATAAATGTTGTAATAATTCGGTTAATTTCAATACTGTTGGTGATTGAATGGAAGGTTGCGATTGTTGTTGTTTCTCCTTTAGTTGCTGCTGGATTAGGATAGACTTTTGGATCAGTAGGGTGTTGATACTCAGGAGCAGAGACACACGTTGCTTGTCTAGTTTCAGGTCGTTGTTCATGCTTTCAATTATTATATTTGTTAGATATTAACAATATATTATGTGATTTTATTTATATAAGAAGTGAGATGGGAAAATTTCATCCAGACACCAAAGATTTTGAAATTTCGAAAAGTTTCGAAGTTTTGAAATAAAAAAGATATAAAGATAGTAGAGATCCATCAGAATTATGACTTCACCGGAGGCTGATAAGTTCAAACTAGAAGGGAATGCCCATTTGAAGAACCATGAGTTTGAGAAAGCCATTCTGTCTTACGAGAAAGCCATCTCTATTGATCCAAATAATGCTATTTATTATTCCAATAAGGCTCAAGTTGAGTTGAAGCTAGAACAATACGGTGCTGCCATTATAGATTGTACTAAGTCCATTGAGATAGATAATAAGTTTATTAAGAGTTACTATAGAAGAGCATTAGCCAATTATCAATTATTTAAATTCAAAGAATGTAAAGAAGATTTGAAGTTTATTTTAAATGAAAAGGAAGATCTATCATCTAGAAATCTATTGAAGAATTTAGTTAAATTAGAAAGAAAGATTGCTTTCGAGAAAGCTATTAGAGTTGATCATGAAGATGATGATTTATTCAAAGTTGAAAGATATTTATCGACTTATTTTAGAGAAGATCATACTGATGATTATAAAGGTCCAACATTAGAATATGAAATAATTCAAGAAGAAGAAGATAAAGAAAAAGAACTTAAAATCACCAATTTGAATGATGAACTAATCTCAAAATTTGTTGAATGGTTCAAAAAAGGAGAAAAATTAAGTAAAAAGACAATAATTATATTGTTGATTAAAATATTCCAACTTTTAAAAAATGAACCTGTTTTTAAAGAGATTAATCAGTCAAAAGATGAAACTTTCACAATAGTTGGTGATGTCCATGGTCAATTCTATGATGTTGTCAACATTTTCAAAGAAAATGGATTAGTTTCTGATAATCATTCGTATTTATTTAATGGTGATTTTGTAGATAGAGGTAGTTGGTCATGTGAAGTGATTATTTTGTTATATTTACTGAAAATATTATATCCAAATAAGATATTCTTGAACAGAGGGAATCACGAAACTAAAGATATGAATAAAATGTATGGATTCGAAGATGAATGTAAATATAAATATGGAGAGAATATCTTCAAAATGTTTTTAAAATCTTTTGGTGAATTATCTTTAGTTACATTATTAAATGAAGAATATTTAATAATGCATGGTGGATTAGTGTCAAATGAATCTATTAGTTTGAAAGATTTGAAAGAAAATTTAAAGAAATATGATAATCCAAAGGAAGGTATTGAAATGGAACTTTTGTGGACAGATCCTCAAGAACAATTAGGTTATGGAATGAGTAAAAGAGGTCTTGGTGTTCAATTTGGTCCAGATATCACTAAAAGATTTATTGAAAACAATAATTTGAAGAAAATTATAAGATCTCATGAAGTTAGAATGGAAGGTTACAGTTTAGAACATTATGGTAATTTAGTCACAATTTTTTCAGCGCCAAACTATTGTGATAGCACAGGTAATAAAGGTGCTGTTATAAATGTCATTTATAATGGTAAAGAATTTGAAATGAATTTCAAGCAATTTGAAGCTGTTCCTCATCCTTCTATAAAACCAATGGCTTATACTAATAATTCATTCATGTAATGAAAAACAAACAGAAAATGTGTAACAACTTTTTACTAATATATTGAGTACCCTGTATCTCAAACTAAAAAAAAAAGAATAGAGATCAGACCTGTTAAATTGAAAGTGATAGCAGAATACGTTGAAAAAAGATGATGAATATGGTTTCTTTTGACATATTGGAGAGTTGAATAAATGATAGATTTTTAATAATACGATCATTGGAAACGAAATTAGTAATTATATGGTTAATACTGATCAATTTAACAAAGCAGAACTCTTATCATCATCATTACTGCTTTCCTTATTTCTGGTAATATCAATGATTGAACTCAGCGATTGAGTAGGGGCATTCAAGAACCTACCACCATCGATTGAATCTCTTTGATCTGTTGTTTCTCGCAATAACAGTTCCAACTTATTTGAACTCGAAGTATTGAAAGATCGAACCCACTCTTAAATAATCAATTTGCAGATTATCGGCTACAGGATCACCTGTTTCACCTTCACTGATTTTTCAACCAACAAATTCCTGCTCAATAGTTGAACATACGAACTTATTTGAGCATGGTTATTGTTATTGTTATTGTTCTTGAAGTGCCTTATTGATTTCACTACCTTTAGGTTGTTGATGTTGTAGGATCTGTATTTTTGAATTCAGTAGATAAAAAGGTGACAATACTGAAGAGTTTTGTCAATTTAAATTTTTTTTTTTTCCTCTTAAATTGTTTATTTAAAGCTATACAGTTAAATACTAATTTAGTCTGAAAAAAAAAAAATTTTAAGTCAAAATTGCTCAATTCACGTGATCAGGAGCCACTTTAATAAAACTGCATGTTGACGTGCTTGAAGCAATATTTGACAGGTTTGAACTTTTGACTTCTCTAAACACTTAATCTAACATTCAAATGAGTTATCAATCATATGTGGAGTTACCCATACAGAGGCATGATATTTTAGTCAATGATATAGAACCGCTTTACAAAATCATTGAGTCTGAACGTTCAACCGATGACGAATTTAAAAATGCTTTAGATATTGAAATATTGTCGATGAGGTGCCTTTAAAGTATTTTGATATAATAAGATGTTTTACACTTACGTTATTGTTAAATCTTGAACAAGTCAGAAGATTTATGGCTCAATATTCGGAGGTTATTGATATAATCAATAGTTCAAGAGATGAGAATGAATCAAGAAAAGACAGTATGATTCCTTATCCATCACCTATCAATAGCTCTGATGGTGAAAAAAATCATGGTTTTAAGATTGTTTTGAAAGTTATAAGATAGAAAATTTGGAGAAAGTGAATCATTCAATAGGGTCAACCCAGAAAGAAAGGTTCAAGTGCCAAAAATATATTTCAAGGGAAACATGGAATTGTTGTTTGGTAAGGAAAGATGGAATGGGGATATAGGTAGATGTTTTTGTCTTGAGTATATTGAAGCTTTCAGAGAATGGGAAAATATTTTACCTTTACCAGAAAACAAAATAAAGTGTTTGATTGATCAGTTTGAGATCATGATGAAGCAAGTACATATACGTCAGGGTCATATTGGGTTTGACAAGTTGTTATATACCAAGAATGGTATTTATATTGTAGGTTTTGATGAAAGTTATTCTCTTGAAGGTTTAAACGAAGTTGAGATTGATAAATTATTTAAGATTGATAAAGAAAAGATTAAAAAATTGTTAGGTGGATTGCAATGATCAGTGATACATGTTTTTTTTTATAGTACTTATTTCTAGTTCGTAATTTGTGAAAACTCTGGCTTATACATTGTAATATTTTAAGAGCTAACTATCTTATTATTTTTAATCTATTAATTCCATTATTATTATTATTATTATTATTATTATTATTATTAATATTGTTATTGTCATTACTATTAATACCAAATAGTTGATCTAATTGGATTAAATCCTTGTGAATACTGGATTCTGTTGCAAATCTATTACAATCTTCTAAATTAACAATGTATGCTTTATCTTTGAAAATTTTGAAAATCTCTAAAGTCAATGAACTTGATGGGTTGAATGATATATTTAAATCGTGTAATTTGATTAAAGACTTTTTAATTAGCTCAAAATGTCTTGAATTGTTGATATCAATTCCATTTAAGTTTGAGTAATTTTTGGCAATTGGTTCATATAAAACAAAATAACCATCTGATTTGAAATGTAAATTCTTATTGTTATGAGAAATATCTTCTAAATATCCATAGTCTAGAACTTTTGCTAATATATCACCTTGTAATGGTTTTGCCTTGATGTATGTCTCTATGTTAGTTAGCCACCTTTTATAGTTTTCCTTTGATGATTTGATTGTCTTTATGTTGGATATTTTATTATTTTTTAGATGTCTTGACATCATAGATGATGTTGGTTCTTGGTAGTATTCATCATAAATTGATAACAAAACTTCTACTTTTTTTTTATTGGAGCTGGTATTTGAAGTCTTATTTTCTTTCCAAATATTATAATAATGGTTTATATCCTTGTATAAATATCTTAAATCTACTGTTAATGTTTGACAGGTCCACATATATCCAATTGCAATGAAGTTTATCAAAGACTTATCTAAATCAACCTGATATTTGAAGAATTCCAGTCCTGATTCTGTTCTGTAAATGAATGGATTTCTTTTCAATCTTTTGTTTTTATCAGGCTTATTGAATTCTTCCCATTCGTTAACAACTTTATTATTAAGTTTATCCATTTTAATAATATTTTTTTTGAATTCAGTTGGTTTATAATTGAAAAAACTTGCTATTATATTCCTTACTGTTAATTTATCATCATCTTCAAAGTTTGAAAATCCAAAATGTTTTACCTTTACATTTGATTTAAGTTTTACCCCATTTTCAATTTCACCATCTAAAACATCCTCAATTTCAAAAACACCACACCAGTAATAATCAGTTATTATAAATCTATTTGTTTTGCTATTCAAGCAAATTGAAACACATTTATGAAATATTTTTAGGAAATTATTAATTTTGGAAAACTTTGACCCAATTATCTTATTTTCATTTTCGAAATTTCTTTTATGTGTTTGAAAATATAATTCATATCCTTCATTAATACCCAAAGAAATGTTTACTAGTTCAACATGAACTAACAATTTGTTCAATAATTCCGTCTCTTTATCCATGACACCAAATGGGAAAGAAGATTCTCCAACTGATCCAATGGATTTTAATGGAACAAATCCATCATAATTCAGCATTGGTTCATATTCATCATTCATATCTCTTAGTTCATCATCATTAAAATATTTTAGTAGATCTTTTTCATTTATAATATTAGAATAAATTAAATAAATCAACTGGAAGATTTTTTCTTTGAAAATCTCAAAGATAGATTCAATATTGATTGAGAAATAATTTGTATAATCAACAGGAAATTGTGAAGTTATTTGCATGATTTTTAAATCTTCTTTGAGTTCCTTTTTTGTCAAATTTTTCTTTAAATTTATTTTATTATTTGATTTATTTATTAATCTATTAAATTCTTTGAGATAGCTTGTTTTAAATTCTTCATTAGAATATTCATAACTTTCATTAACATCTGGCTTTAATAAGGGGTACTCTTCATATATCAGTTTAGGCAATCCAGGTAAATAATAGTGTTCTAATGCATTACTAATTGATTCATTTGAATAGCTCTTAATCCCAATACATTCAGAAATTGTGGTTTCCCTCTCTAGTATCAAGTCAGAATATCTTAAATATTTTACACCAAACGCATCAGCATCTTCCTCTATCATTTGAAAAGGGTCAGCATCATGATATTTTATATACGGTAAATGTGTGTTCAAAACATCTAGTAATTCGAGATCATCAGCTTTGAATCTTTGATGTTTCCCTTTGAGATCATACAAGAAAGTGTAGATTTCGTCATATGAGTCTGTTGGATCAAGGGAGAGATTGACGAGTCTCTTCGGTTCCATAATTTCACGAAGATCAGTGGTGAGATGTGAAAATATTTTTATATTTAAAAAAATTTATAGATATGAAAAGAATTTTTAGTGAAAAAAAATATATATTACCTAATCTGTTAGGATATATGAAGGCACATAACCTAGTTAACATTAACTGTTTTCAAGACCAATAGAAACCCTTCTTACATGGTGGACTCATCACCCAGTATTTACCCATATATAAAGAGAAGAGATTGATACATTTCAACATTTGGGAAATATATAGAAGATATACAAACAGATATACAGGAAAATACTTTATTGAGAGTGTGCCAATATTATTATTGAAAATACGAATAACATAAACAGTAAACGAACAATCTAACATAATCCATATCAATAAAGCTTTATGTATTTAAATTTGAATGGAAAACTTTCCATCAAAACAACCAAAATCGACAACTTTTCTCTAGTGCTATCCCTTCACACCAAATATAATATTTAATACCAATATCCAATCGAAAGATGAACCTTTCTTTCATACCAAACAACACAAACAATAATGACTATTTACAGTGTAATTTATACACTGAATAGATCAGTAAATACTTTATAAAATGATTCCCCAATCTTTATTGATATAGACACAAAACATAATCATGTATTACAGATTAAGAAGTCATCATATACTCCAATTCAGACTATGGATGCCTCTTCACCTTCATATAATTATCCATATAGACACAAAACTTTTAAGATCTTATTCTATAGTTTAGACACATTCATTATACAGTATACCCATACAAGTTACTGTAAAGTCTGCTATCTAATTCTTTAATCTGTCCAGAAAAAGGATTACTGCAATAATGATCAGAATACTACTACAAACATACAAATAGTAACTGTTGATATGGATAATATAATTACTCTAAATTTGTGCTTCTCTACCTATGCCCCTAAATAATGTTCACAATAAAACTTTTAAAGAAAGGCATACAATGCTACACAAATGGTTTCTAAAAACTTTATTGTAGCATTTTACAAAATAGATGAAATTCACCCAACTTTCCCCTAGAACTTAAATTTTATGGACAAGAAAACAAGTATTATCAATTCCCAACTAACCACTTTATTTTAAACCACGATTCACAGGCATACCGTTTATCAGTGAAGCATTTTATTATTTGATACTCAAGTAAAACTTAAAAAATTTCAAGAAAAACCTAATCTACTAGATAAAAAAACCAAAATTTGAAACAGTAAACTGTAGCGTTAAATCATATTTACAAACTTTGTACAAACAATTAGAATTTTATTTTGTATTATATATAAGTAATTCAAAATTTTAAATTATTGTTTTGAAATTTAGGTACTCAATCGATTATACTTCCTTTTGATATCGTGGATTTAGATCATAATTCGATATACAATAATTTTCTGACTGATTTAAATTGAAATATAAAAGCGCATTCGACAAATTATCATTTCAGCAAGATATAAATGATCAATTATAGGTAAGGTTATATTAATCTCTTTATCAACTTTAGCTGAAAACTTTAAAACAGAACTTGCTCGGTTCAAAGCTCTTAAAGTTAGAAATACAAGTTCATTGGTCATATCATACTTGAATGATGAAAGTAATTGTATGTGAAACCTGTGTCTTCTTAAACATGCTTTGTATTATCAAGAATCCATGAATTAAATTTGAGCAGTAAGATATAGAGTGAACGCCTAAGAGAGAAATTGTTAATTGCTCTTTGAGAAACTTATTCTATGCTTTTTTTATAAAAATTGAAAAATTCTATGTTTATTTAATTAATTACCTCGTTGCTCGTTGAATTTAATTCCTATTTTTTTTTTCAGGAACCGTAATTCTTCTCTTTACCTTTTAGGTTACTTAAATGTATTTTACCTACATGTGCTTCTAGATAACACGTGTTTAGAACCCCATGCATTAGGAAAGATTAGAAACAAGTAAACTATTGGAATTTTTGAAAGGACTACGTCATATTGGTGTTTATACAGTTTTATCTTTTATAGATTCAGAGAGCCAAATAAGAAATCTGTCAATGAATCTAATATCTTGGCACAGTACTTCAATATAAAATGAAAAGTGTGTCGCAAGAACCACATATTTTCAATACTTTAAAATAGAGTGGTCAAGCAAAGATATGAACAAATTTGATTTTAGCTGATATCCTTTACGAGATATGATTAGCGAGATGATTTGAATACACTATTTTGAGTAAAAAGTGTGCCCAATCTAAACTGTTGATCGTTGACTAACTGGTAATAAATCTTTATTATAGCATATAGCACGTTCATGAATGAAACAGTTCATCGTGCTTCCACTTTCAATAACTCTTGGATATATAAATCAAATCAGTTACCTGAATTGTTTTGAACTTTTTCTCGTGAAGATATCAAGATTTGAGCAAAATGAGTTCAGAAACAAGCTCTATCACTTATAACGTGGAACAAAGAAGAGGTCGTTACCTAAAAAAAAGATCTATCTCAGATATTATTACCATTATTTGTGCTGGTGCCGCTTTGATGTCAGATGGTTACCAAAACAATCTTATGACAATGTTAAATCAACTTTTTACTTTAGAATATCCCAAAGAGTACACTGGTCCTGTGAAAACTCGAGTGTCTAATGCCTCGATTGTGGGTACAATCATTGGTCAGGTCACTGTTGGTTTGACTTGTGATTACTACGGTAGAAAATGGGCAATTGTTGTCACTACTGGTTTCATTGTCCTTGGTTCTATCTTATGTGCTGCTGCTCATGGATCTACGGTGCAAGGAATGTTCTGGATGTTGACTGTCTCACGTGGTATCATCGGTTGGGGTGTTGGTGGTGAATACTCTGCCTGTTCATCTGCTGCTTCAGAGTCAGCAAATGAAACTACTAAACGTAGGGGTGGTGCGTTTGTTTTAGTTACCAATCTACCATTATCGTTAGGGGGACCATTCGCTATCATTATTTTTTTGATTGTTCTTAGCGCTGCTGGCCAGGAGCATATGAGCACCATCTGGAGAGTTTGTTTTGGGTTAGGTACCATTTGGCCGTTATGTATTTTCTATTTTAGATACAAAATGGGACAAGGCTTTATGTACAAAAAATCTGCAATGAAGAAAGATGTTCCATACTTATTGGTCTTTAAATATTATTGGAGAAGGTTATTAGGTACTTGTGGATGTTGGTTTATTTATGACTTCATCACTTTCCCTAACGGTGTGTTCTCAGCTAGTATTACTTCCTCAATCATCAAAAATCCTAAAGATTTGAAAACGGTTGCTGAATGGACTTTACTATTAGGGTTCCTCTCCATCCCAGGTGTTTTAGTAGGGGCCTCTGTCGTTGATAGAATTGGTCGAAGAAACTGTTTGATGATTGGGTTCACCGGTTATTTGGTCTTAGGTTTGATTATTGGTTTAGGGTATGATAAAATTTCTAAGATTGTTCCACTTTTCATTGTTTTTTATGGTTTATTTAACTCTATGGGTAATTTTGGACCAGGTAACTGTATTGGTCTATCATCAGCAGAATCATTTGCTACTCCAGTTAGAGGAACTCTATATGGTTTATCAGCTGCATGGGGTAAAGCTGGAGCTGCTATTGGTACTCAAGCCTTTACTTCAATTCAAACAAATTTAGGTAAAAAATGGACCTTTATAATCGCTGCTATTTTGGGTATTATTGGTGTTGTTTTAGCTTATTTCACTATTCCTCAATTGAAAGATGAGGATCTGATGGAAGCGGATATTGAATTTGAAAGATATTTGCGTTCTAAAGGTTGGAAGGGTACATTCGGTCTTCCTGAAAGTTCTGATGATGATGTAAGTGGTGATTCAGATGTGGAACAGCTAGAAATTAACCTTGAAAATACTAAAAAATAGAGATATATACTTTATTTGGTTCATTTATGTATCATTATTATAGTAAATAATTTCAGGGTAAATTTTTTATTACTTGTACTACTTTACAACACAATAAACAATAATCGATAAAAAGGCCATGATAATTTAATTCAACAGTTGCAAAGCTATTACTTGAAAAGACTCTTCATCCTGTAAATTATTGAAGTTCGTTGATGTTAATATAATTTTTTTTCTTTGGACTCCCACAAGGCTTTCAAATCCTACCGAAATATGTTCTGTATCCATGTAACAAAACATTTAAAATGAAACTATTGACAGATATCAACTTAAGGGTGAGGGCAATGTATCAGTAGCTCATTTCTTAATTGAAACCACTTTTTGTCTTTGAATATGGGCAAAATCACCTTAAGTTTGAATCGTTCGAAGTTTGATATAGAAAGTTTCAAGAGCTCGTTCTTTTCTTATTTTTAGGACAAAATGTGGTTATTACTAATATTGTTTCTATCTAGTGTTAGAAGGTTGGATTCTTTTTTTTCAAAGATGGTAAGGATAGATCATAGACATCCTTCTCTGATCATCATCGTGGTTTTTGGTTGTTCTGCTTTCTCAGTGGTGGCTTCTACTGGTTGCGATTGGTAATATCTTGCTTAGTTTAATCTCCACATATTTGGTGTTTTTTTTGGCTACGATTGTTTTCGAAAGACATATTGTTTGTATGATATTGTTGAGAGTATTTGTGTTTTCCCGTGTGAGTTTTGGTGAGACTCTTTTTAATTTACATGGCGAATCTGTTAGAGTTTTGTTATTGTATCGGATTCTTTCACTTGATCCATTGATTTGAAAGATCTGGAAGAAAATTCAAAGAAGAATGACAGTCAAAAGAACTTATTGAAATGGAATTATTAAAATCCGCAAGAGAAAGTAAAAGAATTGGTCTTGATGTAAAATTTGGATCAGATATTCCCAAAAGATCTATTGAGCATTATAAGATTTCAATAGTTTAGAGTAGTTTATCATCGAAATTTACATTCTTAGCGCCAATATTGTGATAGTACATAATAACCTTTTATATGAAACCCATGACGTATACTACTAGTTCATTTATGTAATGTAAACAAACAAAAAAATGTATATTAATTTTTCATTAATTTTAATAATAAATACCTTGTATTGTGTCAATCAAAAAAAAAAAAAAAGAAAATCAAACCCGTTGAATGATGAATGTGATAGCAAAGTAAAATTAAAAATAATGATGAAATATGGTTTCTTTGAACTAAAGAGGTGATGAATAATAGATTTAATAATATGATCAGTCCATTCTAACAAAGACAGAATTCTCATCATCATGATTACTACTTCTCTTATTTCTGATACCATCATTAGTTGAATTCAGTGATTTGGTAGGGGCGTCCAAGAATGAACCACCATTAATTGAATGTCTTTGATCAGTTGTTTCTGGTGATGATAATTTTAACTTATTTGTACTTGGTGGATATTGAGAGATTGAACCTGTTCTTAATTTGATATTAATTTTCTCCTCTGAGTTTTCATCGTCATCATCTTCGTCCTCTTCATCATGTTCTATTATAGGTTCTGGTGAGTAGTTATCAAAGGCTCCATGTTTAATACTATTATCATCCACAGTACCATTTTTGAAAACCAGACCATTAGTAGTGACGTTGATATCATCTTCATTCATAGAAACCAAAATGGAAGCAGCTTCTAATAGCTGGACTTGTTGATGTTTGGAAATCAGTAGTTTTTTAGTAACATTCCATTCGGGAGTATGTTCCCATAAATGTTTAGCTAACGATGAGATATGTTTATAACCTTTCCCGCAGGCTTCACACTTTAATTCTTCTTTCAATCTACCTGTTTCACCTTCACTGATTCTTCTAACAACAAATTCCCTACTTAATAAAGGAACTGACGAGCTTATTTGAGCATTGTTGTTATTATTAGTATTATTGAATGCTTTCAAATTGATTTCATTACCTTTAGGTTGTTGATGTTGTGGAATATGTATGTTTGAATTTGGTGGAGAAAAAGGTGACAATATTGAAGAGTTTTGATCTTTTGATTTATTTGGTATGGTGTATGGAGCAGTAGCAGATATTGAAGCTCTTCTTGAAAGATGATTGTTGGGATTATGAGTATAAGTCGACATTGTTATTGATCTAGCTGTTTATAAAAATGGTATATGTGACTCTATGCGAGAGTTAATTGATTGATATAGAGATTGATGAGTATTGTGATAGGAATAGCACAAAACACGATCAAAAGCTGAATAGAACAGTGACAAACTAGTTTGATGCTTTTTGTTTATAAATTTATGGTGATATAGTATATGCTGAATGAGTTGAGTATAATAGAGTAGAAACAAACACAAACAAAACTTTTATAGAACTTTTTTTTTTGCTTTGAATATGAATCTTAAATACAGAATTCAATTTTCACAATTTTTTTTTTTATTTTTTTTCACACATTTTTTTTTTTTTTTTTTTTTTTTTTT
>PPNJ02000002.1:0-338760 GCA_003707215.2 Phaffomyces thermotolerans | reverse complement strand
GTTATCAATCATATGTGGAGTTACCCATACAGAGGCATGATATTTTAGTCAATGATATAGAACCGCTTTACAAAATCATTGAGTCTGAACGTTCAACCGATGACGAATTTAAAAATGCTTTAGATACACTAAAGGAAAGGAGTACTCAAATATTAGAAGATGCTATTGCGGTGATTTCAGTCATTGGCTCCGAATCCAAACGAGAAGGATATAGAGAAACATTTTTCAAAGAATTTGGTGAAGATCGTCTCATTAAAGGAATAGAATTATACCCTTTAGGTTTTTTATGTGGTTCTTTTAAAAGTGAGATATTATTATCTGAAGCAAATATTGAAAATGAAGAGACTGAGACTATTTCAACTGGGACTCTATCAACCAAATTTCAAGATCACTTCTATGATGGAGATCCAGTAGTAGCAGAACATGATGAAAAAGAATACAGTTTCAAACCAACTAAGTTTAAAGAACTCTATCATAAATACTTACAAAAGGTTAGAAGAACTTTTGAAAACGAATTCTCTGAAGGTGAATGGAGAAAGATTTTTGGTATTATTCGAAATTGCTTGGAAGACTTGAGAAGGATCATTGACTCAGGTGAAAACGAAGATGAGAAAGACGTAACAAGTGTTGTTTGTCCATTTATGATTAGCTTATCGGTTTTTTTGGATTATTTCTTAGTTGACGAGCAGATTGGAGATAGAGTCTTGAAAGAAATAGAGGATAATCCGGAGACTAGTGGCACCAATTTTCATATTAAATTCAAGCAAGAAGAAAGAATTCAATTATTATTGTCTCTTTTAACAAATAATAAAAAGTTTGGTAAAAAAGTTGGAGTTATTAATATAAGACCAGATGCAAATTTTCAATTGAATTATTCCAAGAAAGTTAATAAACACTATCATACCCAAAGGGTTGGGCTCATGGCACTGGAATTCAAAGGTTCTTTTCAAGAACTACAACCTAATTATAATTTTCACAATATTATTGAAACAGACGAAGATTTTAGATCTTCTGTAATACAAGGGATCAGACAAAGTATCATTTGTGCAAGCTCAAATGTTGTCTTGTTAATTCATGTTATCAACAAGAAGTTGGTTATTTGGAAATTAATCATCGATTTCGATTTGTTCATCAATGAATTCATGAAAGAGTCTAGAGTTGAGAAGATTGAACTTGATCAAACATTTGTTAATCGTGGTATAAAAATTGAAAAGACGGTTGAGATGTTTGTTAAGAAGATTCCCTTAAAAGTTGAGTTGTACTCATCAGAAAAGATGCAAACATCAGATGTATTTGATTTAGTTTCAACTTTGTATGAAAGTTTACTAGAATTCGGAACAGAGCAAATGAATTCAAGATTGGTTAAACTCTCGAAGGTGATAGAATACCTCATGAAAACAGAATCAAATGATATTAATGAAAAAGAAGATGACGAGAATCAAGGGAGAACGATTATGGAAGAAGATTCTACAAAAAGACCAGATAATGAATCAAAACGACAATCAATGAAAGGAACAGATAAGCAAAGGCAGAACAACATATCAGGCAGAACTAGATCACACGATGTGGAAAGAAAGCACACACTTCCAATATTGAATATCTCAATTCTGGTAACATTTGAGGATGAGAAAGCAACTGATTTTTTTATTCAAAAATACTTAATTAAATCTTTGAACAAAGTTGGTATTGGAATATTGTCTCCTGGGGTCGATGAGGTGCCTTTAAAGTATTTTGATATAGTAAGATGTTTTACACTTACGTTATTGTTAAATCTTGAACAAGTCAGAAGATATATGGCTCAATATTTGGAGGTTATTGATATAATAAATAGTTCAAGAGATGAGAATGAATCAAGAAAAGACAGTATGATTCCTTATCCATCACCTATCAATAGCTCTGATGGTGAAAAAAATCATGATTTAAAGATTGTTTTGAAAGTTATTAATATAGATGTTCATGCAGAAGTTTTCAAATATTGTGAAGAATTACAAGAGAGATACAAAAATGTTGATAGATACATCAAATCAGTGTCAGAATATTTTGATAATGAAATAGAAAATTTGGAGAAAGTGAATGCATTCAATAGGGTCAACCCAGAAAGAAAGGTTCAAGTGCCAAAAATATATTTCAAGGGAAACATGGAATTGTTGTTTGGTAAGGAAAGATGGAATGGGGATATAGGTAGATGTTTTTGTCTTGAGTATATTGAAGCTTTCAGAGAATGGGAAAATATTTTACCTTTACCAGAAAACAAAATAAAGTGTTTGATTGATCAGTTTGAGATCATGATGAAGCAAGTACATATACGTCAGGGTCATATTGGGTTTGACAAGTTGTTATATACCAAGAATGGTATTTATATTGTAGGTTTTGATGAAAGTTATTCTCTTGAAGGTTTAAACGAAGTTGAAATTGATAAATTATTTAAGATTGATAAAGAAAAGATTGAGAAATTGTTAGGTGGATTGCAATGATCAGTGATACATGCTTTTTTTTATAGTATTTATTTCTAGTTTGTAATTTGTGAAAACTCTGGGTTATACATTGTAATATTATTATTATTATTATTATTATTATTATTATTATTATTATTATTATTATTATTATTATTATTATTATTATTATTATTATTATTATTATTATTATTATTATTATTATTATTATTATTATTATTATTACTATTAATACCAAATAGTTGATCTAATTGGATTAACATCCTTTTGAATACTGGATTTTTGTTAAGTCTATATAATTTTGCCTAAAGTGTATTTCATTATCACTACAACTTGACAAAAAATTGATAAGGATACAATTATTTTAGTAATTTTTTAAATATCAGATATGGTCTTTGTAATTATAGCACTGGTTGAAAAACTCGTACTCCAGTTGGCAAAATTTAGAAAATATCAACTCACAAGTGTCATCACCAACTCGATCGACTTCATTTTTAAGAAAGTGGGTCCACTCAGTAAATGAGTCTCCAGAATGCAGTACAATCCACTCATTGAATTTGTATGGAAGATCTTTTGGGATTATGTTTTGATCAATTGCATCTTGCGCCCATTTCAAATAGACTGCTTCCATTAAATAATGAGCAGTGACTAATTGTGGATACGTGACATTAGAATCTTCTAATAGTAACTTCAGTTCATTGATGTATGAATCAACACTGTTTAACTTCATTGAGTTGAATAGTTTCAACTGATCTTCGTTGAACTCTTTTGATACCTGATTGATTGATTTGGTGAAGTAATCATTCTCGTCATTGGCAAAAAATCCAATCTGCTTACACAACTTGATATGTGCTTCTGGGTCATCACACATTGAAGCAGCTTTGCATGTGAGTCTAAGGCCATTCTGAAAGAATCTTAGATCCTGGATTAAATAAACCAATAATTTATCATTTGGTAAGACCCCAGTAGTTAGCTCATTTGTAAAAGAGTGAGTTGTTGCTTTTGTAAATACGTTAGAGTATTTGTCATGGAGGTAATCTGAGAATGTCATTGTGTATACAATCGAGTGTTGTATTATTAACGATAAATCAATTACACTGGCATATCTTTTGTTCTTATATAACTTTGTATGCATTTACAATGTTTTGTGGTAGTCTTGCATTATTCTCTTTGAGAAACATCCAATTTAAGAGCTAAATCCACCCCAAAAAAAAAGCAGCATATAGACCCTTCCAGCCCACCAGTGCCACCTCTAGTACTATACCAATAGTACCAAATTCACTGAATTCCTTTTAAAAAAAAAAACAGTCTTCTGCTGAGTCAAGCTCGTCTGCCTTTTTTCATCATTTTTGGGAAATGAAAGCTTCAAAAAAAAAAAAAAATCCATTCCGGGAGTCGCAACTCAACTGAGAAATATCACTGGCGAGAATGGTGGTTGACTCAGAGTACTACGATATCCTAGAGGTGTCCACAGATGCATCAGCAATAGAAATCAAGAAAGCATACAGAAAGAAGTCAATCAGAGCCCATCCTGATAAGAACAGAGATGATCCATTAGCTACAGAAAAATTTCAACAGATTTCAGAAGCCTATCAGGTCTTGAGTGATGAAGGTTTGAGGGCGAAATATGATAAATTCGGTAAGGAATCAGCTGTACCAAACGAAGGATTTGAAGATGCGGGTGAATACTTTGCTGTTATATTCGGTGGTGAAGCTTTCGTGTCTTATATTGGTGAATTAAGCTTATTGAAAGATTTAAGTAAAAGTGCTGAGTTGAGTGCGGAACTGGATGAGGAAGATAAGAAGAAACAAGAGGAAACTAAGAAAGATTCCAAAAAAGAGGTTAAGAAAGATAATCAAAGCACACAGCAAAATGCAGAATCCAATGAAGTTAACCAAAATAAAGAAAAATTGAAGTTATTACACCTTGATGAAAAGTCCAATTCCAGTTCTAATGAACATCACGAAAAGACTAAACTGGAAGAACATGAAGCAGAAGTGAAAAAAAAGAAAGACGAAAGCATAGAAAAACTGTCAAAGATCCTTATTGAAAGATTGTCTGTTTTAACAGAATCACCATATGATGAACTATGCAAAGAATCATTTAAGAGAAAATTCGAAATAGAAGCTAATGCTTTGAAGATGGAATCTTTTGGTTTAGATATAATCCATACGATTGGCAAAGTTTACATATCAAAAGCTACCATTTATTTAGATTCTCAATCTTTCTTTGGTATTCCTGGGTTTTTTTCATCTGTTCAAGCTAAAGGTGGTATTGTTATGGATACTTTTAGAACAGTTTCAAGCGCATTAGATGCACAATCCACAATGAAAGAACTAGAAAAATTAAAAGAATTGAAAGAATTAGAAGGTAATTTATATGACAGTAAAACTGGTGAAATCATACCAAAACCAACAATGGAAGAGATCACTGAATTGGAAAAACTATTAATGGGTAAAGTTTTGAATGCAGCATGGCATGGTTCTAAATACGAGATTCAATCGACTTTGAGAGATGTTTGTGATAAAGTATTGAACGATAAATCGGAAGATAAAAAGACAAGAATTAGAAGAGCTGAAAGTTTGTTACTATTAGGTGAAGTATTTATCAACACTAAAAGAACTAAATCTGAACAAGAGGAAGCCCAAATCTTTGAAGAATTAGTGGCTGATGCTACTAAAAAGAAACATAAGAAGTAAACTGAGTTCATTTTTTTTTTTTTTTTTTTTTTTTTAATGTAAATATACATCTTACACTTCCAATAATAGGTATTAATAACTTAATTAAAATAAATATAAATATTCACACTGATTATATCATATCTCTATATTATTAATCATCGATTCCTTCTAAAGAAACATCAATTTCTAAAGCTTGTTTCAGTTCAGATCTAAGAACGTCTCCTAATGCCTGTTTAGTTCTTAATGAAATCCATTTACCGTCAATTGGATCAAATCTGTAAAGTGTTAGTAATATTCAAACAGAATTGGAATTAGACACACAAATAGACATACCGATCAGGTCCAGAAACTGGACTACTTAGCCATATTTGTTTATTTGGTGGTTGCTTGTTGATAACATAAGATCCATTAGGTGGTAGTTCCAAACTCAACACACCATGCTTTATCAAAGTTAGTATATATCATTCCAGAGTTGTGTGATATACTTACAGAGTATTCAGCATCAACTTGTGGATAATCTTGTCCCAATTCAACCAGATGATCAGTGAGAAGCTCTAAGTAATCTTCAGATAAATGATGATATTCGTTATTAGTTAACTGATCGATATCATCAATGGTTTTACCATCTGTTGTTGTTGTGGAATACGTTTTGTGTTGGTGGTTGAATGTGGCCCTTGGGAGGTTAGTTGTGTTAATATTCAAACTACTTGCAAAAGCGAGTGGTTTCAGAAATCTCTTTGATGAAACAGTAGTTCTAATAAGAGTTCCACTTAGTCTGAACATTGTCAAGTATAAATATAATGACTTATCTATAAGTAACAATCACTTAAAAACTGTTTGATTTTTTCTTTCGGAGAAATTGGATGAAAAAAAATATTCAATTCTTTTTATTTAATACCCATAGAGCCCAACACTATAATAAAATGGATCCATTCAGTTATTTAATCATCTTTGTTCTAATCATTTTTTTCATATTGCTACTGCCCTTGGTTTCAGGAATCGGATCATACAAGTATGTTCCGCAACAAGCATCTAAGCAACAACAACAACACGATAAAAATAAAAATCAAGATGAAGATGATTATCAAGGATACATTCCATTGGAAGAACAATTAAGAAGAGAAGAAGAGAAGAATAAAAAAGAGTCTGCTTTCCAGAATCTGAAAAATATCAAGAACTTAACAAAAGATAGCATTCCTCTAAAATTCACAACAACTTCTGCAAATTTACCACATAATAGTGATGATGGATTAAGAAATAGAAAAGTCAAAAGTTTCGATAATGATCCAAACTCTTACGATTATGATCTAGATGAATTGATTAGTGAAGTTCAAGAAGATTATCAAAATGATGAAAATAATCAATTTAATGAAATTAAACCTAAAAATCAAAATGAAGTTGAAGATTTAGCATAAGTAAATACAATGATAATAATAATAATAATTAACTACTTACATTGTAAAATATACATAATTCTTTCTTTTAAACTTTTCCAGTACTATACAAACAAAAAAACACACACATTACACATCTCATTAGTCTGAATTCAATTCAACGATAACCTCCACTATTATAACTTTGATTGTTATTATACCCTTGATTATAATTTCCATATCCAGTGTTATTACCTTGACCATATCCTGTATTACCACCATAACCAGTATTATGACCATATCCTGTATTATTACTATAACCAGTATTATAACTTTGTGAAGGATATGGCTGTTGTTGATAACCCGTATTATAACCTTGACCATGAGGTGGTGCATATTGTTGTTGATAACTGTTATTATTATAACCTTGAGAATGGGTATTTCTTTGTTGAGTTCTTGGTTTACTTAAACCATTTTGCATGATGGTTTTGAAACCATTACATAAAAGTAACATATCTGGATAAACATGACTTTGCATTTCATAACCTGATGGTACCACTTTAATATTCCAACTAAATAGTTCTGAATTTGCACTAGTCTTGAATAATAAGACAAACCAACCAGGTTTTTTATGATTAAGTGCAAAAATATAACCACCTTTCTTTGGATTGGCCTTAATATAATTCTCTAACCATTGTTTAACTGAATCTTTTGAACCAGCATGGAATTTATCATGATTCATCATTGCATTAACATTTTTAATAACTTCAATTATATATAGTTGAATAATTTCATCATAATCTGAATAAATCTGTTTACCTAATTCTAATGTCTTTAAACCAGTTGATTGATCAATTTTCTCTAAAATATCTAAATGTTGATATAAATTATTATCAACTTTCCAAGTGATTGCCGTATGATCATCTCCTTTTGATGAAGGTCTAATAACTAATGCACCCCTTTCTTTTGCAGCCAAATAATTTTGAGCTTGGATTGCATTAAAAGGTTGGAATAATGGATGATTAATAAATTTAGTCTTTTGTTTTAGTTCATTATCCTTTTTAGCTTCTCTATTGATATCTTCTGCTTCTTTAACAAAATCCCATTTACCTGCAATTTTATAGGGTTCAATTTTATTTGATTTGACAGAAATATCATTTTTATTTAAACTAACTTCAACGTTAAATGTATCATAATCAATGCTCAAAATTTTAGCTTGAACAGTTTGATTTGGAATTAATTCCTCATCATTTGAATCAGGTTTTCTAGCAGAACAACTGATCAATGAAGAAGTTACAACATGAACACTATATCTATCAATTCTTTTAATTTGAACAGGAATAATTTGATCAACTTTGAAAGTTTCTTCAGTTTCACCTGTTAAAGATTCAAAAATTTCAGTGTTTTTCATAATATAGAATCTTCTTCTAATTTCACCAAATGGTTCTTGTAATTCTTCTAAAATCATTTGTAATGTTGCCCTTTTTTTAGTGTTGAAATTATCTTCTAATTGTCTTGCATAGTCTTCCAAAATCAAAGAGTTCAATAGGCTTGCACCTTCATCGATCAATTTATCAATGATAGTTTCACCAAGTGGAGCATCTTTCAATTCTGAAATTTGTTCTTCATCTAAATCTAAAGCATCAGCTGCCATCTTTTCAGCTAAACTATAATCTTCAGGATGAATTCTTGTATCATCTAATAATGTGACTGCTTCAACTTCATCATTTGATCTAATTGCTCTATTTTTATTTTGTGGAATTCTCAAAAAACTTGAACAATTCAAGAAAATAGTTGCACCGATTGTGATATTTGAATTTGTAATTAAAGCTTGACGACTAAATAAAGGATATTGTTGAACTGCTCTTAATAAACCAGATGCTTTACGTTCACCCAGACCAGATATATAAGGTAATAATGAAGCCAAATAATTACTTGTAACACACTTATTGATATCAAGACCAACCATATTAACAATATCAACTAAAACAGTTTCAATTGCATTCTTTAATTTATCTTCATTTAATAAAGATTGATGTTTATGAATTGAAATACTTGTAATATCGTTACCTAAAGACACGTATTCTAATAATGGTGATTGAGTATAACGAGCTAAAGCAATACAATATTTGGTTAATGAAGCCTTATCAGGAAATTCTTCCTTTGATCTTTGTGAATATTGATATCTTGATGCAACTTCATCATTCACGAAAATAACTTCAATTGGTTGATCGTTAACAGTCAGTCTTTGTTGATCAACAATTTCTTTTAATTTAACATATAATCTATGAGTTCTTGAATTAAATCCATTAATTACAATAACATCTGGATCACATTCCTTAATTTGTGTGGAAAATGCAACATCAAACGGAGTTTCTCCTTCTGGTAATCTATCATTTGGTAACATTGGATTTTGGTCAAATTTATAAGTATCAATAACTTTACCAAATTCATCAATAAATGCACCAATTACAGCATCATTACCAAATTGACCATTACCTGGAGAAACAGCAAATACTCTTGGAATAGCACCAAAATGATTATTACCCAATCTTTTTGGTTGATATGGAGCTTGATCGATTTTTTTCAAGAATGACGCTCTAACTTGATAAAATAATAATCTTTCACAATCACGACGAATATCTTCTTTGATGTTGATACTCAATAAGGGTAATAATTTATTCCAACATATATCAATTGCAGAACGACGTAATTGATTCCATTCACTTGCTAAATCAGATTGACCATCACTTTCAATGGTTGAGTATATTTTTTTCAAAAACTCATCCATTTCCATAATTTTTACATTGATTTTGATTAAATTTAGAGATTCAGCTTCTAACATTCTTAAAAATAAGTCTGGTTGTGCATAAAGTTCTTCAATTTTTAAATGCATAGCATATTTGAAATCAGCATAGATACTATTGGAATCAATTTTATAAAGACCTGATGTGGTTAATTCAACATCTATATAAGAGAAAGAACTGAATATATCTCTGAAATATTTTCTAAATTTGACATTTGTAAACAAAGCTTCAGCATAATAATGTTTAGCAGCTTCAATTAATTGAGATGGTCTTGCATATAGAGAATCTGCATCTTCTGAAATTTCTTGAGCCAATTCAATTGGTTTTAAATCACTATCAATAGTTGGATATAATTTATTTTCTGAAATAATATTTTCCACAACTTGCTCAATTGAAATACCAATATCTTGAACTAATCTATATAAAGAGTTGGATTTTATTTTGTCATAATTATTACCTTTATGAGATTTTTTTAAACCTAAATCTTTTAATTCTAAACTGTATTTGAAATTGATATAATCATAAACATCTTGAAAATCAGTGATTGCTCTAGACTCTTCAAATCTTTCATTTAAAGCTGAATCATCAACTTGTAAAGATGACATAATATTAGTAATCTGGACTCTTTTTTCCAATAAGGCATGGAAATCGATATCTAATTGAACAATTCTCCATAGGTCATCTTCAGTTAACAAATTTTCAACTTCGGTTGTTGCATTATCACCTTCACCTTTAATGGTTGTTTTTAATAAATAATCACGACGATGTGAATAAATGAAAGGAACTTCTAAATTTTGCTTTGCAATGAAGATTAAAGTATCAGAAACAGAATTTTGAAAAGCAATGTAATCAAAGTTTGGATTAGAAGCTAAATTTTTTTCGTTTGACAACGTATATGCAATCCATTGTTTCTCAAATTCAAAATCACTATCAATTAGTTCATAATTCTTTATATGTTTCCGTATTTCTTGGTACCTTTCAGGAATATCAGTATCTCTAATGATTTTATCTGTATCAGTTAACATTCTTGCTTTTAGTTCTTCAGGTTCATAAATGTCATGTAACTGAGGTTTTTCATCATCATATTTAAATTCCCCATCCTCGTCTTCACCTTCTAAAGCCCAAGCATAATCTTCACCATCACCAAAAATATCATATAATTCATCAACTTTTTCAGAATCAATACCAGATAATTCTGATGGTTTTAGTCTTTCCTCTTTACGTCTTTGTCTTGCTTGAGCTCTTTCTTCTTCATCTAGTTCTAAATCTTCGTCGTCTTCAATGAAATCATCTAATTCATCAATAACATTTTTTGTTGATTTTTTATTTTTAATATCATTATTTCTAATGTTAACAGTTTCGATTTCTTCTTCTTCTTCTTCATCATCATCAGAAAAAAAATCATTTATATCTTTTGGAGTAGATTTTTCTTCTTCTGAACTTGCCCTTTTCAAACGTTTGAAAGTAGATTTATCATTTGATTTAGAAGCACCAGAATTTTCCATTAAAAGATCTAAATCATCTTCATCTAATAAACCTTCATCTTGTTCGACATCTTTGATTTGAGCATCATGATGATGACGACGTTTATGTTTCTTTTTACGTCTTTCTATACCTTGATCATCTTCATCCTCATCGTCCACGATAAAACCCTCTCTTATTTTCTGAATTTCCTCTTCATCATCATCGTCATCTTCTTCTTCTGAACTATCAAACGGTTCTTCTTGATTGACTAAATCTTGACCTTCGCCTTCTTCATTATCTGAGACTCTTTTCGACTCGTCGTCACTTAAAGCTGACATGTCAGATTGTTGAAGAAAATTGAAGTTGTTTTCGTTAATATTGCTTAGTTAATTTTTTGTTTATTTTAATTTGTCGATATTTTTTTTTTTTAAATCGAAAGAAATTGTTGATGTTTGGATGTTCTACAATTTTTTATATAATTCAGGGATTCCCATATTCCTTTATCGTTTGCTAGAAGTTGTCTATTTGCTTGATCGCATCACTAATGGTTCTGTTATTGATACATTCAATATGAAAATTTCAATAATTGAGTGCATTGTCATTGGCTGAGATATAGACTTGACCTTTATTTGTATTGTTTTGAACTTCATGAGTATATCAAAGGAACTTGTGAAGTCTTCTTTATTTTAAACAGCTGTACACTGGTATTCAGTTGTCCTTTTGTTAACTTAATGTTGTTTCTCAAATCAATAAGCATATAGCCTTGGGTCGTCAGTCTTATTGCAGTGATTGAACATGTGTACTCATTTTATAAAGAGTGTGTTTGTCACTAATTGTTATCTGATATTCATTTATCGATAAAACATTAACATGACTTGAAATATATCATATTTTAAATAGAAAAGTGTAACGTTGAGTGTATTATATTCTATCACAGTATCATTTTTTCTATCTTTTAAACTTAGAATCAGTAGAATGTTGTCATTCATACAATAGTGGCTAAATAAAATCTTTGAAAACATTAAATCGTATATTTATTTATCGTCGTCGTTCTGATGAAGACTCTATTGAGAACTTTGTACTATTTGACAGTGTTTAATTTCTTATAAACTTTTCCCATAATGTCTGTCTAATTTCTCATTAAACTGTTTGTTCTTATCATTAACTGATTTATGTTAGTAACGAACAATTAAAAAGAAAAAAGTTAAATACTCACTATAACTACCCGTTTCTTCATCTTTTCTTCTCTTCATCTTTCTACTATCAGATTTCTTTAGATTTTGTACTAATTGATCAACTAAGTGTTTTGATGGTTTATTTTGATAATCAACCACATCATTCTTATCAAATTTCAATTTTTCATCAATTTTAATATTAGATATTTCTTTTTTATATGATTGTTCAGCTAATTGATTATAATTAATGAATCCTTTATTTTTAATGTTTGATTGTTTTATATCTTGTTTTAAGTCCCATAATTCATGATCTTCTATTGAATAGTCCCATGCTTTCTTTCTTTCATAATCCTGGCCACTCTCTATAGTTTTGATCTTATTAATTTCATCTTCTATAACATTTTTCTTATCCTCTATTGATTTAAGTTTACTTCTTCCAACTTTCTTGACTCTATCTTCCTTGAACAGTTCCTCTCTGTTATGTTTCTTTGCTTCAAATTTCCTCTTCTGGAGTTCCTTGAGCTTCTGTAGCCTGTCTTCATTCATGTTAAACCAGCTTGTGTATCGTTACAGAGTCTCTCTTTATATAATAATTGAGTAAAAAAGAAAAACAGATGTGGCCCGCACCGATGAGGAAGAAGAAAAAAATAAATTTAAAAAAAAAAAAAAAAAAAAAAAATTTCACAAGTTTATAAAAAAAATCAACTACAATAAGTTTTCGACAATGTCACTATCTGAGCCATACTCTTTAATCAAGTTGCCTAGGGTATCTGGTGTAATTGAAAGGGCTTCAACAACCCGTGATTTTGACGGCGAGGAAATACATGTTGGTATTTCTGGTGCTTCTATCTCAAGCTATGTTTTAAAGCCAAGTCCAAAATTATTATGGTCTCACTCAATCCCACCATCATTCACAATCACCTGTTTAGAAAAATACAGCAACATTTTCTATGCTGGTATTTTCAATAAAGCCAAGAACACAGATTTAGTTCAAATCATTGAGAAAAAGGAAAATGATTCAAATTTAATCAATGAAATCAAAGTTGACGCTAAAGTTCTAGAAATCAAAAAATCATTAACTAATCTGATAATTATCTCTACTAATGACATCACATCATATGATTCAGAGTATAACATATCATGGAAGCTAAGTTCATTGTATCCCACAATTTATTCCAAAATCATTGATAATAATCTGATACTAATAGTTGAATTTGAATCTAAGAAAAATATTTTGAATTTCAAATTAATTGATTTGAATGGTAAGGAAATAAGTTCTAAAATAATGGAGTCTGATTTAAAGTTACAAAATCTGAAATTCACTTATAATAACGGTATTTTATACCAATATTTCAACAATGATCTAAATTTATATAGAATTCCAAATTTTCAACAATTCAAAACAATAGATTTATCAAATTTGATTAACTCCAAGGAGACTTCATCCAATGTATCATTATTATCACCAAGTAAGGACAGATTAATCTTGATCAAAGATGATGAAATTTTTCTAATCAATACCAATTTTGAAATTATTTGTTCAAATTTGAAAATCAAGAATTCTAAATTTTTACAACTTGTATCAATTGAAACTTCTACAAAATCAAGCAAACCATTGCAGTGTGTATTTTTGAAAGATAGCGAAATCGCTGGATTATCATTTAATTTAGATTCAAATAATTTGAAAGATGCATTAGGTAAAAGATTTCAAAAAAAATCAATCAATTCCAAATATTGTTTTGTTCCAACAATTTTAAATTTAAACGAAAAGGAGGAAATTAATATCGATGAATTATTAAATTCGCCAAATTTAAATGAAGATTTATTCAAAATTTTTAATGCTAAATTTGATTATTTCACAGAAGATGATAAATCTGTCAATTCTGATTTTCTTAATAAATTAGTGACTGAAATCTTACATAAATATCAAGATTCCAACATTCCTGAAAGGGCATTTATTTATCTTCTAACACACCCTTTGTTTCCTTCCATTGATGGCTTATTATCAAAATTGAAATCACAACCAAGATTATTAAGACAAGCTGTTGTTACTGCAAACGTTTCTGTTAAAGAATTAACAGAGAATTTGAATACTATTGAAAATGATGACATTTTCAAAGATATTATAACTAGATTATTGGAGTTCCCTAGAGAGAAGTTAATTTTCAAAGATTTAGATAATTTTAGAATTGTCTCAAGGATAATAAATCTAAACTTTGGATTCGAATTGGTGTCCTTATTGATTGATGCTAGTGGTGTTTTCACTTGGACTGAGGAATTGATTGATATTTTACAATCAAATTTGAATAATAAAATTGATTCAATTACAACTTCAACTAAATTAATGTCTGTTATTGAACAGATCGAATCTGGTAGATTATCAAGAGTTTCAAAAGTTCCTGCTTATTCAATTGAAAAGTTGGTGTTATAGATTGTGCATTTTATATAAAAAAAAAATAATTATTTGTTTGTAGAGCGTGTCTTAAATCAACCCGAGGCTGTTCACTCTACTAACCAAGTGAACCACTACATCGAAATCCATCAATTATAAATTAAAATAAAGTGACACATTCTTACGTTAGATTTCCCCAGATTTCCAAATCGGGGGCCATCTTTGAAAATCCACCCACTTTTCTAAAAGCAAATAAAGCAAAGTAATATAAAAAACCCCATATTTTTCCACTTTTTCAGCACAAGACACTTAAAATATATTTTCACACATACTAAAAATGACTCAAGAATACCCAAAAGATACAGAAATCCTACAACAATTGCTAGAATATTTACTGCCAATTAAAGATAAAATACAAAACAAACCAGAGTGGGTACTTAAAAAAATTGACGAATTTAACGAATCTCATCAAATTTCATTGATGAGTAAACTTCAAAAAAGTGAAATACTAAAGATTATTGAAGATCAAACTTTGGAAAACATCGTACATGTCAGTACTCAAAGTGGTTACTATACATCTATTTGGATAGCTGTTGAATTATTGAAGAAAAATGGTCATAAATCCAATTTTAAGATCTTTTCCATAACAATGAGTAAGTTTCAAAAAATAACCCAACAAATAATAAACTTAGCAGGTTTACAAGCCCACATCACTGTATTATCCTCTAAAACCATTAAATCAATCCATGAATTAATTGAAACTCATTCACTGGAAAAAATCGATCTTTTATTATTGAATCAGTGGAAAAGTGCTTATTTATCAGATCTAAGATCTTTTGAAACTTTTGGATTAATTACAAAGAATTCATTGATCGTAACTGATAATGTAATTAAAGGATATGTATCTGATTACTTAGAATATGTTAAATCAGCACCAAAGTACAAAAAAGAATTCAATTCCAAAATTAAAAACGTTAATGGTGCCCAATATTTAGGACGATGGGGATTAATATATAATTCAAACACAATCCAAAAAAATGAGGAATCTATAGAAATCACCAAATGTGTTGAAATATTAGATGGATGAGTATATTAAATAGACTATGTTTGCACAACAAACCCAAATTGATCAAATCTTTCTTTATTGTAGTAAACATAGTCTTCAACTAATAATTCAATGTAGTCATCTTCTTTACTAAATTTATTGATTTTAACACTGGTCAAATCTCTAATAACCAAATCAGCACCAAATGAAATGACTTGTTCTTCTTTAAAACTAGAAGCAATGCCAATAACAAAACATCCTGCTTTTAACCCTGATGTGATTCCTGCTGGTGCATCTTCAAAAACAACTACAACATTAGACTCTGAAGCATAACCTAACCCATATCTACCTAAAATATATGGTTCTGGATTTGGTTTCCCATGTTTGACAGATTCAGAAGTAATGAAAACTTTAGGTTTTGTTAAATTTAAGATTTTGAACCAGTTAGTAGCCATATAAAATGTCCCAGATGTTACTATTGCTATTCTTTGCTTATCTTCAAATTTTTCTAAAGATAATATATCAGTGACTAACTTAACACTACCCGTTATTTCTTTAACTTTATGGCCAAATTTATCTGGTATGGATTTTTCAAGGTTATTAACTGTTTCTAAATCACCGAATTCTGGTGCATATTTATTAATAGTGTCATAGGTTCTACAACCATGAGTGTTCTCAATGACCCTCTCAACGTTGAAGTTGGGTTTATCTTTTCCAAAATCTTTCCAAAAGTCATTGATTGCATCTGTGGAATTAATTATAGTACCATCAACATCAAATAAAGTTGCTTGAATCTTTAGTTTTAATGGATTTTTAGTGAGTGCTTCACATTTGTTAGAGTCATTCAAATGAATCAAATCTAAGTTGCGAATTGCAGTTGATAATACACTCACTCATCCTGTAAACTCTGTAAGTCTATAATGGTAGTAGAATCTGTGAACACGTTTTTATCTTTGACACATTTTCCTGCAATGAGATTAGATTTTGTTCTGTTCTCTGTTCGATTCTGACTGAGCGCGCATTTTAATTTCCATCGCGAACTTTTCAACAAAATTAAATCAAAACTTAATAATTCAACAAGAAACAACACCAAAATATAATAAATAATGGCTCAGAATAGCTCTATTTTGAACGTCTACGGTGGTGGTAAGTAACATTCCCATATATATAATATAATTCTTACACGTACTAACACAATTTCATAGATGAAGTGGCAGCTATTGTGCTTGATCCGGGTTCACAGTCAACTAGAATTGGTTATTCAGGTGAAGAACAACCAAGAATCATAATACCTTCGTACGTCAGACTTGATGAACTATCACAGGAGTCAATGGATATAGATCCAGTTGAGTCCGCACCTACAACGAACTTCAAACCTAATATTAAAAGAAGAACAAATATTAAATTTGATGAGAATCAAATAAATTACCCTAAATCTGGATCTGAATTAAAATCTATTGTTAAAGACGGTATGATTCAAGATTGGGACTCTGCAGTTGAGCAATGGGAATATCTCTTTGATACATTATATGTGAATTATCAAGAACAACCATTATTATTAACTGAACCTGTTTGGAACTCAATTGAAAATAGAAAAAAATCATTAGAGGTGGCTTTAGAACAATTCCAATTTCCAGGCTTTTATCTAGCTTCCAATCCAACTTGCGTTGCATTTGCTCAAGGGAGACCATCTGCATTAGTTGTTGATGTTGGTCATGATATTATTAGTGTGACGCCTGTTGTTGATGGGATGTGTTTAACTAAAACTGCGTTAAAGACTCATTATGCTGGTTCATTCCTTTCACAACAAGTGTTAACAAAATTGAAATCCATAGATCAAGAAATAATCCCAAGATATAAAGTCTTAAGTAAATACAATTCAAATAGTGAATGGGTTCCTAAACAATTTGAAAATATAACAAAATCTTATGATGATTATCAATTAGAAAGAACTTTACATGAAATAAAAGAAACTATTTTAAAAGTTCCATCAGAACCACTGCATAACTCTAATGAAACTGATTTTGAATCACGTTCATTCGAATTACCAAATGGTCATTCTTTTGAGTTTTCAAAACAAAGATTTGAAATTGGTGATTCTTTATTTGATCCTGCTAATTATAAAATTGATACTTTCTTACCTGAATCTGGTGAACCTGAAATCGAATCTAAAAATGATTATGTTCCTGTTAAAAGAGCTAAAAAGGTCACTGAAGATGAAGATGAAGAAACAACACCAGCTGCATCATTTACTACAACCAAGAGAACAAGTAAAAAAGAATCTGTTGAATATAGAGGTCTTGGTGCATTATCGTCACATGCCTTATCATTAGTTGATGTCGATATTAGAGCACAACTAGCGCATAATGTTATAGTTACTGGCTCTTCTTCATTATTACCTGGATTAACAGAAAGATTGTATTTAGAATTAACTAAAAATCATCCAGGTTTGAAAATTAGATTACATGCTTCTGGTAATTCAGTTGAAAGAAAAAATCAAAGTTGGATTGGTGGTTCAGTTTTATCAAGTTTAGGAACTTTCCATCAATTATGGGTCAGTAAAAAAGAATATGAAGAAGTTGGTGTTGATAAATTATTAAGTCAAAGATTTAGATAAAGTAGAGAGAATCAACAAAAAACAAGTGTACATTATAATGTTATAAATAATAAAATTTCTAATCCCTTGATTGTAAAATAGCTTCAATATTCAATGTTTTATTACTAATTGAATCTTTGACACATCCAATCATTGCATTTTGTCTATCAATCAGGAAGTCTTTTTTATTTAAAAAGTCCTTTTTAGCTTTAACGATATTCAAAGGTTCTTCAATTTCAAATAATTTACTTAAATTTTCAACAGCATTTGATAAATCAGCTTGAACAGTCTCGAATATTGAAAAATATGAAGTATTATCACAATAAAAAGCTATTGCATTGGACCATTTCAATACTCTTCTTGCACTTAATAACGTTGAAGCACTTTCAACAATAAATTGAGCTTCAATCCAAGATATCCCTGAAGCTTCTTGCATTTCTCTAACGGTTTCTTCCACAACTGCACACCTTTCAGTGTCTTGTTTTATAGACACATCATGAACGTTAAATAAATTAAAAAAATGGATGTATTTTTGTAATGATCTCTTAGCATTTTCTTTACTTAATCTTGACTTTTCCGCAGTTTCCTTTCTAATATTATCTGTTTCAATTTCATTGAATCTATTACATTGATAAAATTGATTTTTGTGATTTTTCCAATCACCTAAACAAATCCAACAAAATTCATATTTACATTTTTTACAAGTCATATGGTTACAACCACCATTTTTTTCAATTGATGCTTGACATTTCGTACATTGTTTTGTGTTTAATAAGATCCAATTGACAGTTTCTGAATCATCATGACATTTAGCAACCCATTTTTTCGTTAGTACACAAGGTGATGGAACATGATTTTCAAATGAACATGAAACACAAAATTTGTGACCTTTATCACAAGTTGCAATGGGTACTTCTAAATTTTGAACTATATTTGGGATTTCTGATAGATTCAATATTTCAATGATTGATCCACAATCTGGTGATGGACACCATTTATAATGATTTTTACCTTCAACATATTCTTTAATTGAACTTTCTAATGCTTTTTCACTATTACCTTTCCCACTGATCTTGTCAATGTCTTTTGATGTTAGAGCTAAATCACAACCAGGACATTTAATTATTTTACCGTCATTTATTTTTTCATTAACATAACGCTTATAACATTTCAAACAAAATTCATGTCCACATTTTAATTGATATGATTCATTTTCTTCGTTACAACAAATCATACAATCAATTTTTTCATTATTTTCATATTTTTTCACATCATTGGTATTTGTATCTATCTGAATTCCCACTTTCTCTAAAATCTTTGTTGGATCAGATGTATATTCATCAATTAATTTTTCTGTATTCCAAGAATAGTATTGTAATAAAGTTATGGTCTGTTCTGGCTTCAATTGTAATAAATCTTGTAATTCATTTGAGTGTTTACTCATTTGCTTCAGTAAGTCATTTGTTGTGTATGTCTTGAATTCCAGTGGACTTGGATATTTGTTTTTACTTTCATTTGTAAATTCATTGTCATCAATTTGCATATGTTCATTATCACTATTATCTTCTAACTCGAAGTCATCATCATCGTATTCAAAGTCAGATTCGTCATAAAGATCATCTTCAGAGGTCATGATAAGTACTTGAAAATGCAGGAATAAATAGATAATAAATAGAAAAACTGTTAATGACTCAAATAAGTTTTATATAAAGAGAAGTTATATTTTTCTATTTCGCTTTTTCTGTCAGTTTTTTTAACGTTTTTTTACTGTCAAAGAAATGCCAATTGTAATTACAAGAAACAGAAGAAAATTAATAGAGTTGAAGTGAATCGAATAGGTGATTTGGTTTTTACGAATTGAATTTGTTATGAAATAAATTTTTCATTGATAATTTCTTGAAGATTTGTATTTTGACTCATTGGATTCATTAAGCTGATTGCTTTTAACTGTATCGGATATATCTCTTTCTTTACGTGTCTTGTCTCTATCATCTCTGTGCCTGTGGTGCCTTTCTTTGTGTGTTTCTTTCCTATGGTCTCTACTTCTATGTGTATTTCTTCTTTCTTTTTCTTTACTTGGTTCTTTAGGCATCAACAGCAAAGGATCAGTGAACTCATCTTCGTTATTAGCACATGTCGTCATTTGAACTTCAGCTTCTTCATCATTACTAGCAAAATCATGTTTTAATTCCTCTCTTAGCAACTCTTCATATTCCTCATCTCTATTCTTGTCTTCATAATAAGCATGATCCACTCTAATGATTCTATTCAAGATTTTGGCACCATTCAAATTATCCACAGCTAGTATAGTGGATCTTTGATCTTCATATTTTAACCAGCCAAATCCTTTACTTTTACCAGTATCTTGATCTCTAACTAGCTTCATATGTACCGGTATTCCATATTGTGAGAATATTATTAGAATATCACCTTCTGTTAGTTGGTACGGTAGGGAGCCAAAGTCTATGATATAGAGATGTTAGTATAACTATCTATAAAGTGGTGATATGGATACTTACAAATGTATGCTGTGTCTTGATATTCTGAGTGCCATGATGCACTAATTGGGATGCCTGATTCCAATTCTCGTTCGCTAAGTTTTTGTATGCTTTTAACTTGGCTGTGATTAATGGTTAGTCATGAATAGTGATGCTTGACGATTAATGGTACATACTTCATTATGAGCCAGGTTTGTTACTTAATTAGTCGAACTTTTTTCAAAGTGTGGGCTTTCAAATTTGTATGAAAAAAAACTGAATTTTTTTATTAGAGAATTACTTATAAAACAAGGAAGGCTTGTTTGTCAACCAGACAAATCACAGCTAAATGTTTGTTTAATCGAATATCACAATATCTTAACAATGAAAATATATGGACCTTCTGAAAATCTTTCAAATTGGAGAAGATTATTGAATTGTGAAACATTCCACGTATGATGAGAGATTATTTGTGTTTGAAGTTACCTTGTAGGATTCCTCTGTAGTTTCAGATATTTTTGTCCCAATGACTCTAATGTATCCAGTTAGCTCAATAGAAACTATATAAAATCTAACAAGTGTTGTTGCTTCCATAATCTATCTACTCTTAACTATTACATTGGAATGATTAATAAAATTATACAATTAAATCAAAATCAGATCTTGAATTGTATATAAACATCTCTTATTCAAAGTCTCTCACTTAAAACTATCTATTTTACACTTGACATAAATAATTACATTACTATATTATGAGAGTCGCTTTTGTGTCACAACCACAAAATGAAATACAATTTCCACCTCTCATTGATTAACATATTGGACAAATAAAGTAATGCAGGCCTCTTTAGTTAAGCATCTAGAAACTCTTGATATTATCAAAAGAGGATATATCGAAGATGATTTTCCACAAACTGCAGCTGATAGAGTGAAGCTTAAGTGCGCTATCAAAAGATTGAAAAGAATAATCATTTAATTATTATAAAGAGATTTGTTGCAGTGATCCAGAACTTTGGAGCAGACATGATTGAATTTCCAGAAGAAAAGAAAAAGCTAAGTAAAGTTGAGAAAGATAACTTGATTAATATCATCCAATTAAGTCCTCTATTGTTTTTATCGCCATGTTTTCATGATAATAAGCGTGGTTATGATAGAGTCACACAAAGTGTTACTGGAACCTCATATGGAGCTCACAACGCTGGTTTATCAAATTTACTCTATCCTGTTTATCCAAAAGTGTTACAAGATTATAATGAACAAGAGGAATCTGTTCGAAGCGCTCAATTTAAAACTATCTACATAATTTTTTTGGAATCAGTTGCACTAACATTCAATGATGAGTTCTCAAAAGAGCGTGGTGAGAAAATTGTTGATATCATAGGTAATTGTTTACTTCAAACCAGTCAACTTTTAGATCTAAAAAAAGTGGGCCATGAGTATGACATCTCCTCAACAATGAAATCTTTAACAGACCTGTTGATCGATTTTATGAATATTTTCATTTTCAATAGAACGTTGAATGAGAATTTCAATCAACACTTAGTCTCAGATCTTGATACTGATTCAATCAAGTGTTATTGGACTGGACAGCAAAAAATTAGATTTCCATTTGTGGCACTGAGTATCCCAATTCAAAGGGCTCAAATTCTTGATTTGGAACCTGATGGCTGCATCTTAGTATCAAGTTCACCAGAGCCATTCATAGGTATTGGGTTATTAACCTTTGAATTCAAAGGTGGATTTATGGGAGAGATAAGAAATAGTCAAAGTGATAAAGATAATTTCAATAATCTCTTGAAAAATCGAAATTTTTTTACTAGTGTACAACAGGCCATTAGTTATGCTATGTTTTGCTGTAGTAGCAATATATGCTTTTTAACTCATAGCTTAAATAATAATATAGTCATTTGGAAAATCACCATCGATCTAGATGCTTTAGATGTTAATGAAAGAATTTTTGAACATCATTATATCACTGGTGAAGGTACTACTAAACAGGAGGAAAAAATAGAAATGCTCAAAATTCTACCAGTTAAAGTTAGTCTAGTTACAGTAAATAGTGATATCATTCCAGTTCTATCTGAAATAGTCATAATTATAGACCAAAATGTTGGACTGTTTGGAACAGAGAAGATTCAGGAAAAAGTTTTCAAGTTGAATAGAGTAATTGAACATCTTTTAAACCACAAAATGATGATGACAAGCAGAGTGAGTATAATGACGAAAAGCACCAAGATGCTTCCAAATATGACTTTAGAAACAGGATTAGTAAAGACAAACCCAATGATACTGAAAATGCATCAGAACTCACCAAGGATACAGTTCCAACTCTGAATGCAAAAAATAAATGGAATATTCATATGAATGAGATTCCTAATTTCAATATTTCAATACATTTGAGTTATGATGGTGAAAAACCAATTGACTTCTTAATCAAAAATCAGTTAGTGGAAACATTGAACAATTGCGGTATCAGAATAGCAATACCGCAACAAAATGTATCACTAGAGTTTTTTTCAAAATTCAGATCTTGTCTCATCATACTGAATCTGGAGCAGTTGAAATACTATATAAATGATGAAGTATATTTCAAGGTTCTGAATGTTATTAATCGTAATAAAGCATTTTGTGATGAAGTACATTATACTGATCAAATGAAAAACAAAGATAATTTCAACATTATAGTGAAATTCATTGATATGAGTCTTCATTCAGAAGTTTTCAGAATGTCCAAACAGTTACAATATGAATTTGGAAATCTTGAAACATTCTTGGAATTTGGATTGTCTTATTTCAATGATGAAATTTTAAGACTGGTTAGAATAAGGCAATTCAATAAACATAATTCCAATAAACTAAACATTCCAAAGATATATTTTATAGGGAAACAGTTAAAGTTCTTGTATGGTAAGAGAAGATGGAAAGGTGCTACTGGCAATTTTTTTTGTTTAGAATATATAAAGAAAACTAAAGAATGGAGAGAGGTATTACCATTAAAACAAAACCAAATTGATTCCGTCATTGAACAATTCACAATATTAATAAGAAAAGTAAGAATCCGTCATAATGATATAAACCTCAGAAATTTGATTTATTCCAATGATCAGGTTTATATAATTGACTTCGATGAAAGTTACTTCCTAGATAACATTGATGAAGCTAAACTTATAGAAATGGTTGAAATTGATAGAGAAATTATTCAAAAGCTGTTAAGTATACCATGTTGTTGATAAGCTAAATAAATTATATACTTATATATCCTTTTGAAGGCATCTGATAACATATCAACGATCTTATAGATTCTTCTTAGTAGACGTATCTACAAATGGTCAAAGATGAGTAATAACTCAGATATTAATACTGAAGACTTTCTAATCTATCCAAAGCTGCTTTAACTTTCATATTAATCCTGGTACTTAACTCATAATCATCAGAATATCCTTGAGATCTTCTTAACCATTCAATTGAAGCATCTAACCCTTCAATACCTTCATCTTTCCATATGAACAATGCCTTTTCATATAGTGCCGAGGGATATAACCATGGATCATGTGTGCTTCTGATAAATCTATATGGTTCTTTAGCATTATTCGGTTGTTCAACAACTATTCTATTCAAAATATGTTTATCTAAAAGTTGCTGACCTTTATCAACATCTCCCAATCTTCTATAAATCAAACTCTGCAAAAAATTTCTAATCATAAACTGATCTGAATCTTCTGCAATTTTGGAATGTTTGGAAATACTATAATCCAATAATTTTTGAGCAACTTGTAAATCAGTAGTTTGCATTCTATTGTAACCGTTCCAGAAATATGTTAACTCATGAATTGGTGAAGTTCCAATAGCATCAATAATATCAATTTTATACTCTTTGGCAATTGATTCAATTTGGCCAACTTTTCTGATGACAAATTTATCAAATGGTAACTGTTTGGTTCTTTTACCTTCATTTTTGGCATGCGGAGACTTCAATATCAGTTCCTTAGCCTTTTCTCTAAAATAGTTTTCCCTTTTCAATTCCTTTGTATCTGTGATTATTCCTAATCTACACATACGATATAATTCTAAATAACATGAACCTGCAAAATAATTGTATAAAGCAGGTGACCAACTGTTAATTTTCAGTAATTTCAAAACTTCAATGGCTGCTAATTCATATTTATGTAAAAACACCAATACCATGGCTTTATCAAAGACTAATAAAGCTTCAACTTGTTTCATTTGAACTTTACGTTCAATTGAGTTCATCAACGATAGTGCTTGTTCTAAACTACCTCTTGATGTTAACATTCTAGCTTCCTGTAATAACCATAACGCAGAATGAGGGAATATAGCTCTTGCATATAACAGAGCATCTTCTAATTTCTTACCAGGATGTAATAAAGTTGGTTTACCAATTCCTTGAAATGCATTCGATTCATCATCCATTAATTTAGCACTTCTTGTCCTTTGTAATGATAGTTTGTTACTTGAAAGTTCAGTCATTTGCGGTTTCAAACCTTTAACATCTGGAATATCAAAATCAGCATCTGTAAATTGGAATGGTCCATCATAAAAAACTAATAATGCTAATAAACCAATACAACCATGAACGTTTCTGCTTTCAATTGATTTCCAAATCTTTTTTAACCCATCTTCTCTTGAGCCTTTGAAACCAACAATAGATAAAACTTTCCCAATTGCTGGAGGAATCAATGATAAAACTAATTGTAAAATACCAAAGCATAAATTAGTACCTGAAATAATAAATTCATCAACTGTTGATTGGTTCTGATCTAAAAATTTATTAGTTTTTTTTTCATCATCAGAATCATTAGATTCGAATTCAGTTGTTTTTGCTTTCAAAGGTTCACCAAGTTCTGATCTTAATCTTGCAGTTAACGGTGTATTACCAATATGACCACCATTCAGTCTTAAATTTCTCATTTTTTGAATTTCTTCTGCAAAATCAGTAACTTTAGGGTCTTTTATTTGATCTGATGATAAAGGAAATGGTAAATCTGGAAAATGAACACTTGAACTTAACGAAGCAGTACTGTCATTTAATGTAACATTTAGTCCCTTCTTCTTCAATTCCGTTTCATGCTCTTTAATTATCTTCAAAATTTCATCTAGTGTTTGGTATGCTTTACGTAACTTATATAAAGCTTTCGCACTTTCAATCATTGATTCTGATAACAACATGACTAATGCATGTAATAAATTGGATTCCGCATACGTGATAGCATATTCAGTACCTGGGGGAAATATAGAACTTGTTTTTAGTTTCATCTTTTGATATTTAGAACGATCACGATATGATAAATTTTCAGCTTTACCTAAAATGTCACCTGCTTCTCTCATAACTTCAGGTTCAAAACCCAATGTGGATTCTAAAAACTTTATAACACCATTAGCTAAACATTTAATTGTACAATCGGGATCATCATTAATCAGATGAAGTCCTTCTTCAGTACGGTCATCTAATAAATAGTCCATTGCTTGCAGCGCCAATTCGAAATCACGAGCTTGTTTGAGAATTATTTCTGTAGATTCTGATTCTGAAACGACTGATTCTGTTCTTCTGAACCCTAACGCACGTAACATTGTGATATATAAGTTTATACGGCAACTTCGTAGTGAGATCAAGCAAAAGTACGGAATATGGAGATTTGAACAGGCAGTTAAAAGCAAATGTAGGCAGATATTTGAACAACGGTTTTCTATAAGTGAATAAATCCAGATATTTTTAACAAAGAATTACTTCGCGAATTCAATTTAGGGGAAATTAGAGAAGGTTTCTAGGTGGACGACTCCGTCTACGTTTGGTTCTAGGCATGCAGAACACCTCTAGGCTTAATCGGATTTTCATTCTAGGAGTTCGAATCGCTTCATTTTGAACAGAAAGAGTCAACATCATTATTATTATACGATAATATTAAGGACATCTAATGTCACCAATACAGTATAGCCAGTTTCGTTTGTATGGCCTTGTATATTAACTATTTGTCATTTCTTTCTTTTCGGTTTTATAACAACATTAACACCAATATTACCAACACTGCTCCAAACATTATCATCAACGAATTTTGGCAATTTTCTACCATATAAACATTGATCAATATACCACATCCCTACTATAAATGACTTCTTATCCAAGTTTCCATCCTTCCTAGAATCAACTAAATCCCAGATTTGTCTCAATTGTTCTGTAGGCAATTTCGATCTGGACCATAATTCTCTAACAACTATATTCAAAATCAGTTGTTCCTCAAATTGATTTGAATTTGGTTTATTAATTGATAGTGCTGATGCTTTCGGTGCTGGATCTTCTAAATTGGAGAAATTTGCAGAATATTCTGAGAAGGTGGAAGGATCAACCATGTTCATGTACAAACCTTTATTAGATACCCAAACACCTTCATATCGTTTTCTTTCATTTTCAGTAATGTATTGCCTGTCATTATGATTTTTCCATGGTTTTTCTTCATTGAATTGATCCCTTTTCTTTTCTTTTCTGAGTGTTGATTTTAATTGAATTGGTTTATCAAAAGTTGTATCATTAATGTTATTCCTCTTTGAGGAGGTCACTGTTTTAGTAGTCTTTTTGAATAATTTTTTCGCATTACTTCTTAGTCCAAGTCTTTTTAAATGATGTGAATCATGTTTTTTCAATCTTGATGATTCTGGAAGATCTGAATAATACGTATTTGATTCAATATCTTTATCATCAACTACATATGACTGATTATCTGAATCATTGAGAATATTTGAGTCAATTATATTTACAGGTGGCTTTCTTGTAATTGATGTACTTTTTTTATGTTTTGGAGATTCGAAAAAATCACTGTCAGTTGGAAATACGTTTGATGATTCTGCCTCTGTTGGGGATTTTGGTGGTGGTTTCCTACCTGGATATATTGTTGAGTGTAAATTTTGAGATGCTGAAATCCCTTTAGGTACAATGTAACTGATACTGGAGTCACAACTATCATTATCTCTTTGAAAACGATCCAAGTGCCTTGATGGTGGTGAAAAATTTACACTTTTATCAAGATTATCCATCGAAAATTGAATGTCTGAGTTATCGTCACTTAATACTGAATTCTTTGACTTGCCAATTGTTGGATCGTGATTGAATGAGGGCTCTTTTCCAAAATAATCTAAAGACGCTGTGGATCTATGAGAAGACAATATCGATTCTCTTGATATTGAGGTGCTTAGAATATTGGGACCAGAAGGTGGCTGAAATTCGGAAGGTAATTCTAACGAATGTGTTGAAGAAACAGGACTTGGAGAAGACGAATAAAAACTCATGTTGGTAAAACTAGCAGGTGGTTGTAATTCTTTCAGTTGTAAAGATTTATTATTCGCAGTTGTAGCAGCCTGAATTGATAGATTTGAAACTGAATTGTAGCTTGAAGGTTTAGTTGATAAGCGCCTGGCTGGTTTATGTTGATTTATCTGATCAAATTGTTCATTAATTGATAATCCTGGAAGCAAATTATTAAGTGATTCGAAAGAATTTTGACAACTTGGTTCTATTTCTGGTGATCTGGGTATGTATGGTGAAGACATACTTATTGACAATGGTCTTGAATTGGCTAGTGTCTTTCTTGTTTTTGAAGGATATGTTGGAATAACATAAGATGATGCAACTTCCTTAGCATTTGTGGTCGACTTATTGGTGCTTCGACTCAACGCGGCAGCAGCTTTTGCAGCAATCACTGAGGAGTTGGCCACATTAGATATATTTGTTTGGGATGAAGAGGAAGTTGGAAGACCAGTTGGATTTTTGGACTGAAGCAGAGGTATTGGCTGCTTCTGTTTTTTCTTGAGAAGACCCATTTATATAGTATAATGAAGTTAGTCAATTTGACACTTTTGATAATTGGCCTTAAGATATCAATTATTATGGTGGAAAAAACTCTTATTTTAGAAGGATTCGAGTGATTGAAGAATGAACGACAAGTTGTATTGAAGATTCTGTAATAGTAACAGATTGTTTACTGTTTGAACTTTGTTCTATTAATACATAATTTGTTGTGTTCGGGTTTTTTTGATAATCTCAGACAATTATACTACACTAAGAGAGTTTCATAGTACAATTGTTTATACAAAGGGCATAACATTGTCACTGAAAAGTCCCTTGTAATTTCCTGGTGGCCAATATTGACAAACTGTGTAATCGCCGTAATATTTACCACAGTATTTAGTTCCGCAACCAACATAGGAAGTGTTTCTCCAAACAACCTGAGTGAAATGCCCAGTATCCTCTCCAAACACAGGATTGCTGTAATCATATAACTTTACCTCATCATACCAAGCATTTATGGCCGAAGTTATATTATATCCTAAGGCTAAATTTTCACCATATAACGGGTTCCCAGAGTGTATCAAAGTACCATTACAAGTGTACAGGTTTGCAAAGTTTTGAGCAGATTTCGATAATGTATCCGACCAAAACAAATCAGATGTGTCTTTGTGTAATTGTCTCTTTTTATTGTGTTCATGAAGTGCTTCAGTTGAAGACGGTTGTTGTAAAGTTGTATAGATCAATCTTGTTAAAGTTATAGTTGTTGTTATATCCGTAATAGGATCTGGTAGTAGGCTTGTAGTAACCTGTTTCAAAGTATTTGTAGTCCATTGAGTTGTGAGTTGAGTCTTAATTTTAGTGAGGTAATGCATATTAGTTTGAATCTTAGTAACTAGTACAACATCAATACAAAAACATCCTTCCAAAAAAAGTAATATCGACATTAAAGTGTACATCTAGAATTGATCTTGATTTAAAAAAGAATGAAAACAGAAAATGGGATCCTGTAGTTTGCTTATATTGATTTAAGGATAGTATTAAACATATATATATATATATATATAAATTACTGGATATAATACCGGTATCATATTATCATAGTTGTTTCAAATATTGTCGATTAATTGTCAGCTGTAACCTCTCTCAACCAAAGTTGAAAAATATAATCTGAAACAATTTTAAGAAAAAAAATAAATACCAAATTCAGAAACAATTGGCTCAAAAGACAAATAGAAATGAGCGCAAGCTAAATATGGAATCACAGATCAAAAGTGAACACAATTTACATCCTATCATTTCCTATTTCAACAAATTGTAAACATATCCGATCGATTTTATTTTATAAGCTTGAGGAATTTATGTGCTCCCTTTGTTTTTGTCAGAGAGAATTAATCGTACTATTTTATTGTGAATTGTAATTTGTGAAGATATTTTACATCAAGAACAAAAAACCATATTTGTGTATTTTTCAGAAAGATTTTTAACCTGTAAATCCATAACTAATCAATATAAAATGAAAATAGAAAGTTTTTGTAGTAAAGAATGAATGAATGTACCGACAATGAATGAATGAAAATGAATCCACGTAATTAAACGAAGGATTAAAAAAGAAGAGAAGTTAAAGAATTGGTATCAACGTAGTATAAAAAATTAAAATACCATTTTAGTATTTTAAGGTGAACGTTTTGGAATAATTCAAACGTTTGCAGCATATTCTCCACCAAAGTTACCAGCTGGGTTATAAGAACACACAGTATATTGACCCCAGATGTTATCACAAGTTTTTCTAGCACAACCCAATTCAGTGGTTGATTTCCAAACAACTTGTGTGAAATGAGAACCAACTGGATTAGAAGGATCATAGTAAGATTTTTCATCATACCAAGCTTGAACAGCACCAGTGGTAGAATAACCTAAAGCCAAGTTTTCACCGTATGGACCACCAGAATGAGTTAAGGTACCGGAACAGTCGTATTTATCAGCATAATCTTGAGCAAAAGCTTCTAATGTTGAGGACCAAGATAAAGCGCCTGAACCCCATTCAGCACGAACTTTGTTATGAGCAGCTAAGATTTCAGAAGCGAAATCACTGTTTGGAGCTGAGGAGTCAGCGGCAGTAGTGGTTGGAACTTCGGTATTAGTTGGGGTGGTGGTAGTTGGAGCTTCAGTGGTAGTTGGGGAAGTAGTAGTGGTTGGAACCTCTGTAGTAGTTGGGACTTCTATAGTAATAGGAACTTCTGTGGTGGTTGGAGTTGTGGTTGGAACTTCTGTGGTAGGAGCTTGTGTGGTAGCTGGAGCAGCAACAGAGGTTGCTTCAGCAACAGAAACAGGAGCAGTCAGTGATAGTTCTCTAGTGAAAGTAGTGACGAAAGTTTCAGTGGAATCACCTTGAATTTGGACTAATTTAGAAACAACAACTTCGACAGCGTTACCAACTTTTGGAACAACAGATGCGATATCTGTGGCAGTTGGAGCAGCAGTGACAACGACAACGTTGGTTTTGGTGACGATAACTGGAATTGGAACAGGAGCTGCTAAAACTTGAGCAACAAGAGCCAAGATTGATAAAGATAGAGTGAATTGCATTGTATAATATTTGCTATTGAAGGAATGTGGTTATATAACCTTTTTGATGAAATTTAACGCGTTTTGGTTGGAATCAAATCTGGATCTTAGATAAAGAAGGAAAGACTTTGATAAGTTGAATGAGAGTAAGTATGAAATAATCCAGTTAAAAGGTTATATGAGCAAGCTCTATTGGTTTTGACAAAGGAAAGTGTTGATTGGGTAATATTGTGTTTCAAATAAAACTTAAGAGGGAATCAAATTTCTTTTATATTTGTTTCAAAAATCAGGTTGGTTAATTGTTTTTCTGCTTGGTATGCGGGTATATGCCCCCTTCCAATATTACAACTTGCATGCGTGCGTGTAACGTGTTTTACCTTTTTTTGGTGTCAGCCATGCGCCTGTTAAAGCAATTGAATTATGTAAAAATAGTGCACAACTCAAATCGATAATTTATAATTTAACCCAAAAACAGTAAATTCACAATAAAAGAATAAATCTGATAAAAGAGAGAATAGTGAACAAATTTAAACGTTGAATTCTATATCCTCTAGCTTGAGAATTGAAAAACACTGAGATGATATTAGTTGTCGTTTTTTTGTTTTTATTCTCATTTTCCTCATGGTTTTGTCGTTCCAAAAGAATATAACTAACATTCTCACTGATCGAATTCGATGGCATCTAGAATTCAGGAAAGGATGTGTGTTTAGAAGATTAATTAACGCCAGACAAAGTTCCAACCACACCCTCCCGTTCGTTCATAAATATAACAACCGAAAGTTATGAATCGGTAATTAGAAAATTTGAATCCAAGAAATACAGTAACCGTAAGTATGTAACCATTGAAAGTTGATCTGTCAAAATATTTAACGCGATTGTGTGACGATATAGTCGAAATATTATATTTCCTATCAGGATCCGATTGCTCAGATCCATAATAGAGAAGAAAGAATCATTTTCGTAACATTCCGTAAGTTTTTTACCCATGAATTCATTCCATGTAACGGGTTTTCTTCACTCAAGACTGAATTGATCCAGATTCCAGATCTTTGATCAAGATTCAAAAGTTAGAGCAAAAAAAAGGTGAGATTTAAAAAAGTGGTTGGCGCAGAACAAATGCGAGTAATTAATGTATTATTTATTTTTTATTTTTTTTTTGGATTTTCAAAACCAGCAAGAAATTCAAATTTCAACGTGTAATCTCAACAACATGGCTGGTTGATAATTGATGGGTACTCTACATAAATTTATAGATATTTAATGATTGAAATATCATCATGTATAAATTTGCATAGTTATTTATCAGTAAATAAAGTTGAAATAATCCGGAATTGTACTATGTTTAACTTTAGTATCACCGTTATTACCATACATGACGCTCTTAATTAACCCCCGAATTTATAGCCTATAGCAAAGAAGTTTTAGAGGGAAGCTTATAGAAATGATTCATGATTCATCACTTATAAAAATTCGAGGTTTGAGATTCGCCTTTGTGTTATAGCTGTTAAGTTAACCTGTAAGTTGTAAGTTGTAACCAATGATTGATATTCAAAATACCTCGTAAATTGATAAAAAATTACCTCTTTCAACACAGTATATAGAATCCGTGATGTGATAGCTGTCGAAGTTTTGGATAATAAGCATGTGTAAAATGAAACTTCATAAACCAGATCGGTAATGATTTTTAACACTCAGTACCAGCTCGTTGGTTTAATAGTGTTAATGAGCTGATGTAGTTTGACTCTTTGTGTAGAAAATTAGAATTTTAAATCACTTTATTCAATCATCGACTAAAAACCAAAGCAAAAAATAACAATAGTGTAAAAGACTGAAGTTCAACTTTCTTTTGTACCAGACCAAATTGGAGAACCAATCTCGTACAATTGATTTCGAAAATAAAATTCATCAGCTTACTCAATTTAACCAGGAAATTATTTATCGACCTCAACAAGAGATTGATAGATAAATAACGGTGGAAGTATGAACTAATGTGATTCAAAATAGATGGATTACAAGCTGGCTGCTGGGGTCTAAACTTTGGTATATAAATAAAAAGAATCCATTTTCGGTTGTCACCTAACTTACTCTAATAATCATTGATACCCAAGTTAAACATATTATAAAGATTGATTCATCAGTTTTTTTTTGTACAGAAAAAAAAAAATCGCATCTTGGTTTTGATATTTGTTTATTTTATCCTCTAGCATCGTTAGTTTCTTTGGTCCTTTGAACTACAAGGGTTAGTTGATGATGAGGCTAACTTGTTTGATATACTTTATTATTACCAACGTGTTTCAGTCGCAAGTAAGCGCTGATGATGATTTATCAAATGAATTAGATCCGGTCACAATAACATCATGCGCTAATGTACAATATTCTGATATTCAGATTGATTTAAGTTCATGTGTATGAAATATAAAATACTTCAAATGTCAGAAACTATATTCATCATCTTTGTCATAATTCTAACATTCATCGTAATAAAGTCTGTCAATTTTGAAATGTGTTACATGAGCGGTTATAATGATATATATCTTTGTGAAGGTTGTTCCTGGGTTTCCAAAGGATTTGACACAGTTCATGAAGGTATAGATTCTGATTGTGTTTGCAGCTGCTGCTGGTATCAGTATATTCAGAACTATTGTTTTAAGCAGCTATGTATAGATACTGAAGAATTGAGAAAGTTCGAAAAATACACTACTAATGTTTGTGCCAAATGTCCAGTTAGAACATTTCTTAAACCATATAAAGGTGAACAAGCCAGTTCATATCCTGCTTTTGAGTTGTTTTTATCAGACAATTCAACATTTTACCGCTCTTTATCAACGTTTGAAAGAAAAGATCTTTATGACTTGTTGGGAACTATTTTCAATTTTGACACTTCTCCAAAATCGAACATATATAGAAGAGACCAATCTATAGAACAGTATGATAATATTATCAACTTAGAAGTTTTTGAAAGAGATGATCCGGATAGTGAAGTTGATAAACAATTTGCGGATGATAATGAGTTAACTAAATCTGATGCCGATGTTGATTATCATAAAAACAATTACACATTGAATGAGAGTGGAACCAGTGAATCTGGAAATGAGGCTCCAGGGGATTACGATGAAATGAATGAAAAAAATACAGAAGATACAGAATATGAAAATAAAAATGCACAAGACATATCAACTTCAGATCAGTATTACGAAGATGGAGAGCTCCAATCTAGTAAAGAAAGTAACCATGAAGAAGAGCTCATATACTATAATAGAAATCATTATGAAGGTGCTGATCATAATGATGTTGAAGAGTATACAAGATTTGAGGATTATTATGATAGAATCAATGATTCGAAACATGGAAAAGATGAACCAGAAAGTGAGTCACATAACAAAAATGAGCAAATTGATAACTCAGTTCTAAATGAAGATGATGAGGATGAGCTTGACTCTAACAAATCAAATTTGGAAAAAAGGTTAATTGATAAAGATTTAATTAAGTTAGCTTTTGATGAAGGAGCTATATCTTTGAGAGTGATTTCAAATGAACTAAGTTTTGATTTGATTCAAGACTTGTATGAAGCATTTGTTGACCGTTCAGATGATTTCTTTATGCTTGCAAAATCATTTTTGGGAGAAAAGAAATATAAAATATTTTCTGGCGCTTACCAAGAATCTCTTGAAAGATTAAAGATACAGGATTTACCTCACTCAACTTTAGGTAACTATTGTTTAGAGCCAGAATCAAAAGTTTTAAGTTCCGTTGTTGGATCTAAAGAGGATGAAGAAACTAGTCTCGAAATTGGTGGATGTTATGTGAATAGTATAGTTAATGCTATTAGTGCTGGTCAATGTCCTTCAAGTCAACACTGTTCTTGTAAATGTGCTGCAATCAAAGGTTTAATTCAATGCTTAGAAAGTTATTCAAAGAACTCAATTGGTGATATTTCACTTGCCAAAGAAGAATTAAGTACATTTTGTGATCTTGTGGTACTGGATTCAAAGAATAATTCCATGTTCCACACATTAAGTTTACCACAAACTGAAGAACAAATTGCAGAAGATTTCAAGTTCTTATCTAATTTGAAACCACTTGCAGAAGCTCTAAATTTTTCTGAAGATTTGAAAGAAGTAAAAGCTGAGATGTTATGGTTTACTTCAACTAATGAAGATCTTGGTAATACCAATGTTAATGTGGCTATTGTTCTTGATAAATGTGAACTAGCAAAACATGATTTAAAAGATTATTTGCAATTCAACCTTGATAGTTGTGATATTAGAGGATTATACAAGTGCAAAAACAAGTTCAAAGGAACTAAATGTAAACGATATCAACAAGAAAAAAATGTTTGCAATAATGCTTGTTGTCTTCAAATTCAAATGACTGAATGTGCAAAATCCTACTGTGCAAGTAAATCAGTAGTCAGAGAGTTTATGAAGGTTGCTAATTTTGTATGTACCAAATATGCTGATCCACATCTTCTTAAAAATGGTACTCCACCATATGAACATGGAGAATTACAAACTTCAGATGAAGAGAAAAAGAAACATCCTGATTTTGGCAATTCTGATTGTGGTGAAAGTGAATTCAAAATCAAACCGCTACCTACAAGAACTGATAATGTACCAGATTTTGTTAAGCGTGAACTTGAAACTGGTGTTCTGGATAATACTGATGTGAGACCTGCAAAAAATGACGCCGTTCATTTCAATATTGACATTAAGTTTAATGGCGATGAAAATGATAAAATAAGTAGAATTCACAATAGAATTTGTATGATTCAAGAATTCAAACCACATTATGATACAACTGGTTGTGATAGTAGAGAAGTTAAAGATTGTATTAAAGAGGGTATTCGAAATTTAAAAGATGATCCTGAACATTTTTGCCCGTATTGTGTTAATGATAACGTATATGATGAGTGCCGTTGTGCATGCTGCTTTGGTAAGTATTTAAGTAAAGTTTGTTATGATCCAAACTGTAAACCATTGAAGGAGAAACTTAGATACAAAAGATATGTCAAAGAGGTCTGTGAAACGAGACCTATAAGAGAACATAAAAGAGATCTAAATAATTTTTTTGCTGAAGAATATGACGCTCTGAATATCAATGGCCAAAGACTTGGAATGATGACAATTGAACAAGAGTATCCTGAAAAAAATAGAATTGACAGAAATTTTTTAGGCAACTCCGAATTCAATAGAGATCATGCAACTGAATATCATTCAACTGTTGTTAGGGAAAATACTCCTGTCTATCTGCATAAAGATCTTATAAATAATATGCAAGTCTCGTCATTAAAGAATTCCAAAGCTCAAAGTCGTTCACCAGAAAGTGACTCTATATACTCTGAAGAATTCAGTAATATTGCTGGAATAAATAGAGATATTAACTCAAGGCCAGTCTCCAAAGTTATTCTCAGAGGTGAAGAATCCGAAGTTAGATCCCAAAAAGATTCATTGATAAATGATTTAAAGGAGAAAGTTTCTGAAACTTCGAGGAATAGTTTAATCGAAAGATATCTTAGAGCAAAGCAATTTGCAGAGCAAAGGTCAACTGAAGGTCAAAATAATCAAAGGTTATCGTCTGTATTTGTACCAAGTGAAATAAAAGCTGATCATGATACAAGTTCTGAAAAACCTCCAAAACAAAGATCTTTAAGTGGTAGAACAAAAAGCAATAGAAGAAAAAGACCAGTTGGTAAACATACCAAAGATAAGAAAAGAAAATTCAAATATACAAACTTATCAACGGCACAAGATATGTCTCAAGAGACTATACGGAAACATCGACCTACACCTGAATCCCAACTTGCTAAATCCATCAATAGCGGAAACAGGGGTCTCCAATACTTTCAAAAAGAATCTTCGTCAAAGCCACATAGCAAATTCACTCAGTTCAAACGATCTACACCGATTGAAGTTTACAAAAGAGAAATAATTTACAAAGCTGATCAAGTGCCCAAGAACTACTTAATTCAAAAGGCCGCACAAACTGCAGAGGTTTATGCTACTACTCAAGGCATCAGTTTCGAATCGACTGATGAACATACATCATGTTGCACTAATGAAACAACGATAACAACAAAGAAATATAAAACAGTTCTTAAGACAGTGACTAAAACTAGAAAAATAGAATCTACTTTAACATATTCAATCAACTCAACTTCAACCACTGAATTTTTAGTTACATCAATTTCTGCTTCTACTACTGCTGACTTTTCACTTTATTCGGTCAAGCCTGAATCTTCAAACTCTGGTGATACACATTACAAACATCACACAATTCCAAAGACAGATTATATTGAAGCAAAATCAAAATTGAGCTACCAACCTTCTCAAACTACTACCACGCCATTAGAACTGGCAGATAAAGGTACTGATAAATTTCTTATGCAAGCTATGGGCTTTGATACATCAAGTGTGAAAGAAGAAAAGAAGTATAAAGTCATTACTGTTGAACTTCCCGTCACAGTAACATCACTAAAAACTAGATATAGGCCAACTACTGAAATTTATACGGAATATCTTGAAACCTTAACTAAAATGACCACTGTTTTCGAGGATACATTAACCAGTACAATTCCAAAGAGGACACTATATAGGTACAAAGATGTTACTACTGAAACCGAAACTGAAACAGTTAGTGAGACTACAACAAAAATTAGAACAAAAGTTATTCCGTTGTCGACATCAACAGAATATGAAGAATCTGATAACACTATAACCAAAGTTTTGACAGATACAGTTACTGAAATTCAAACTTGGTATGAAGGTACAACAACTGAAGTCGATCTTGTTACCACTTATTCGGGAACTCTTACTACAACTTCTTTCAAATTTACAAAGGTTAAATTTAAGAAATACGGAACCACCACAGAGACTGAAACGTTCACTGAAATTATCAAATCATTTAGAACTAAGTGGTACCCAGAATTCACCGTTACTGAATTTGAAGAAATTGTCACTAAATACAAAACAAAATGGTATCCTTACACGACCACAGAAATATCAACAACTTCAACAACTACAACTACTACTGCCTTCAGTGTTAGCATTATTAGAATCATTTCACATCTAGTTGGTAACATAAGACCAACACCACCAGGTATCCCTACTAACATTCCAGGTTTATTTCGTCGTAGTTTAGTTGAAGAGGAAATTTACGCTGAAATTGTTGAAGAAATCTATGAAATAAACGAGAATAATGACACTGATGTATTGGTGCATCATCGAACTGTGGTTTCCAGTGTTAGTTCTGAAGAAAACTTAGATCAAAGTGAACAAGAGATTGGTGCTTCTATAAACCCAGACGAGATTGATGATGCAGATGAAGACACAGACGAATTTGAAGATGAAGGATTCAACAACATCAAAGAATTGAATAAAAAAATTGATAAACTTGGTAATCAAACAGATTCAAATATTGAACAAAATTTTACTGGGGTTCCAGATTTCCAGTCCTCTGGTAATAGACCAACTTCATTAAGTCAATTTACATTATTCTCATTGGGTGCTACTGTTGTATCAATTATTATTTCACTATTTTTGTCAAATCCAGGAGATGTTCCCCTTCCTTAGGCTACAAATTATCATGCTACTTGTTTCAGAAAATGTTAAATTTTTGGTCAATTATTGATCTAATGCTATTTGATTGCTTTAATTTGTGTAGTACATAAATCCGATAAAAAACATTGTAAACTTGATAATATCAAGACATCTTTATGAAAATGGTAAATGATTTACAAGTAACTAAGGAATTTTTCAAGGCGTGCTGTATAACTGGATATACAGAGAGAAAAGTTCACTTTTCACCAAAGAATAATGATTATGAATCAATCAACTCCAACTTTATATATGTTAGAAATGGAGACGTACTTGAGATAATGATACCTAAATCAACAACAATCAAAATTCTTAAAGAAACGTATCCATTGAATAAAACATATATTGACTCTACAAAGTTAATTGATGAAAATCAAACTGTATTACTGGATCCAAGTACTATACTATTGTTATATTACACTACAGTTGGTTTATTATTAACAACACATGAAAATTCACAAGTAATAAATCTTCATAAAGATATAGTCTTCAAGATTCTTCATAATGGAAACAAAGGAGTATTCATTGACTTACTATTTGATCCTATATCATTTTTCATGCAAGAGATGTTCTTCTTACAAAGTATATTGAACTCAAATAATAATAAATTAAATAAATCATCATCATTATGGACATTATTCAAAATGTTATTCATTTATGCAACAGACCACGATATTGTTAAAATACTACCACATAATTTTTTTTTCAAAACAGCAATGGTTGCAGCAAAGCTTCATTTCTCTAATTATTATGCTTGGAATTTTATTAGATTTATTTTCAACTTTTCTAAAATTTGTTCAAATTGTTCAAAGCATAGAGAATACCTTATCGTCATTAAAGATTTTGCATTTAACAACCACAATGACTCATCTGCTTGGTCTGCAGCATCTGATTGTACGATGGTGAATAATGAGGCATTAGTAGCAACTGCTACTGAATTTAATAGATACGCAATCCATAATAAATTAGATACAGGTACGATTAACATCATAGTCATGGGACCAAGCATTAAAGACTATATATTGGAACTATCAAGATGGTTATGGAAGAATGAAATCGTCTCAGAGGTTCCATATAATGAGTTTAGGAGGTTACTAATGTTTATTGCTAGAATATGGCATGAAAATGATTTATGTCTACAATTAGTGGGACAAGCTAAAATTCACTGTGAGATTACAGATGAGTTGAAATTCAAACCAAGAGGGATAATAATAGAGAGTCATGGCGGTTATTTCAAGACTAATGTTGATATGGAGAATGATTTGGTGTTAGCGCAATCTTTGAAGATTTATTATAACTGGAAACGTTTAGTTGATTGGTTTGAGAGCTTTATTAAAGATAAATATGTCATAATAAAATCAGAAGAATGAACTCATTACATGCTTTTTAGCTGTGAATATGTAGGATGAAAAAAGTTTATTGTACAAAATCACTATATATAATTATATATGTCCTTATAACTCAAAGTATGGTTTGGTGTTTTTTTTATTTTGCATTCCAAACAGAGAAAGAAAGTATTATGGAAAAAAAACAATTTTGATATTCTATGTTTCTCTATAATAAAATGAAACTTAATCTTGATGGATGTGTAATTTTTTAAAAGCAGGAATATCAAATTCAGGAGTAAAATCTTGACCAGGAACGATTGGAACAGTTTCCAAAATTAATTTAGATTTGGATTCAGGATCTAAATCATTTGGAATAGGTCTATATAGAATGTATTCGAGTTCAGATAAATTTGGATCTTTATTAATTTTGAATAATCTTGGATGAAATTCAACATCATCTTCAATTCTTTTCTGTCTTAATACTCTTTGTTCGTCTTCAATTTTGAATTTCTCATTAGTTGCAACTTCATGATTTCTTTTACCTAATGCATCAGTGACATACTTCCATAAATTTCTTGATTCATATTCTCCTTGATCTGATAATGGTCTAACTTTTGGTGGTAATGGTTTAGTTTTATTAACATCTAAAAACACTTCTTTTGATGAGCCACTTTTGGTTAAATCTTTAATATACATGACATCATTCCATTTCCCAGTGATTTGGAATAAATCTTTCCCGTTTTTATCTTTAACAACCCCTTCAATTGCATCATAAGTACCAGAAATGAAACCTTTTGTTTTAAACTCAACATCAATAGATAATCCATTAGTTGGGCATTTAATGATCATATGATCACCTAATTCAATTCTCATTTTACCAAACAATATACCTCTAGCATACATATTCGGTTGAGTTAAGACATATTTTTCAGGGTTACCTTTTGAATCTTTTATATCCAAGAATTGTAAAACAGTAGCACCATTCATTATAGCAGCAGTTGAATTGCCTAAAAACCTTGAAACTGGAACAACGGCTCCATCGACTCTTATACTAGAATCAGGGATCATGTAAAAATAAGAAGATTTTGGAGGATGATGAGAAGTTTGTTCTGCAATATAATAAGCTTGTTGTCCATTAGATAAATCCCAATAACTTGTAAAGAATTCACCCAATACTGGGTTCAATGGTTTCTTGACTGCTTTTGGAGCGATGTGCCAGCCTGCTAAATACCATTTGACAACTTTCAAGAATCTCTGTATTTCATCTTTTGAATCATGAGCATCTAATAACAAATCAGGTTGTTGTAATTGATTGGTGATTCTTTCCAGCATTGATTTTCTTTCCAGAATGAAAGTGGGTAATGTGATTCTTGATAAATCACAGCCTGGTCTCAATTGGGTTATAATACCCATTAAAATACTTTGACCTTGATCATCAACTTCATCAATATCTGCGGTATCAACCGGAATATTTGCTCTTTTAGATGTCGAAGAAGTTGTTGAGCTTACAGATGTTGGTTCTGCTGATGAAGGTGATGTTGTTACTTTGGTAATGTTTTGTCTAAATTTGGAAAGAGACATGTTGTTGTGTGTAGTAATTGAATTGTTTTTATTTCAAAAGGAACTCGGGGAAGGAGTGATTGGAAAAAGATATTGAGAAGCTAAGAGTTTGTTTGTTTTTTTTTTTCTTCTTCTTATTAAGAGCAGGATATTGATTGAGTCTATGTTGAGTGAAGCGTAGCAATGAGCAGCAATTTGTGAGTATTATGAGACTTGATTGGTTTTCCTCTGAGTAAAACTCAAGACAAATAATAATTTTCAATATTTTGAGAAACTTTTTTGATTGAAATTTTCGAGGTTCTTTCTTTTAAATTCCGAGGATTGCGTAATCGTTTAGGCGAGGCAGCCTTATATTTTAAAAAGGGGTCCTGCCTAACCTGAAAAGAGTTTTGTATTGGTGTTTTACGTGTTTTTTGAGTGTATGGGAATGTTTATATAAGTTAGAAGGAGGGAGAGTCGATGCTCTCGTAGATTGTCACAGTGGAGATTGTAGTGTACTCACGTTGTGAGTGCTGGTGGTATAGGGCTGCACTTATCAAAGATTGTGTCAATAATGTGGTTGGAATAATCAGATTCAAGTAGAGAATAGGAAACGTTATTAGTAGGTCCACTTTGACAGATGTGAGTGACAGATATATGGCAAACAACGAGATCATTGAAAACCCACCGAATATCATGTACTGATGTCGTGCAGGTAAGTATAGATTTGTTTTGAATATTGACACACAGTAGATTAATTGGGAAGATAGGAATGAAATTATCATCAGTGTTATGAGTGCTAAGATCCATGGTTTTGGTGATGAAATGATATCACTACTCGTCGCACAAGCTCCTTGTGCTCCCAATAAAACAGCCAATATTGGTGATTTTGAATGAGACGTTTTAACTTCTTTGTTTGGAGAACAGCATGAAGAGTCATTTAATGATGGTTTGGGATCTTTTTGCATCGCATTTGTAACTTGATTGCTATCTGATCTTGAAGTGGCCAGTAATAATTCATTTTCACTTAATTCTGTAATCTCATCAACAACGAAACTATCATCATCATGTAATTGAGGTTTACAATACTGGGATATCTGTACAGCAGCTATGAGCACCAGAAACACCAGCTTGAAATAGTTTCTATAGTTCAGTATTGACAATCCAATGACCGTTATCCCTGTGAGCAGGAAGTACAATCTATATATTCTGATCAGCGATGCACCATCTAACAGGCAGTTTCTTGTTAATTTAGACATGTAAAAACTCTGTAACAATATGAGCAAGGTAAAGCACAAATTGCTGAATATCTCCAGTAGTGCAAACAACATTCTAAGCACTCAACTTTTGAAGTGTAAAATGAAACTTGAAACAAATTCAATATCAAAAGATTTAATCGATAAAGAAATCGCTGAAAACGGAAATTTGATAAGAGGAAAAAAAAAAAAAAAAAAAAAAAGGGCAAGAAAACAATAAATAAAGTCTCTCGCACACCATCAAACACAGCTCCTACTAATAGAGAGTGACCACACTGTACCAAAATTAGCTGTTCAACAATAACCACCGCGTTAGGAGCCCCTCCCCCTGGAAATTTCGGACTTGTCGATTTTAAAGTTTTTTTTTTTTTTTTGCCCGCGAATAAAATAATTAAAAGTCAAATTTATGAAAAATAAACAAAATAAACAATTTCCAATCAATTTCAATTCTAATCACAAAATGGACGAAACATTGATCTCAACCATCAACAAGTTGCAAGACGCTCTGGCTCCTCTTGGAGGCGGCTCCTCTTCCCCTGTTGATCTTCCTCAAATCACTGTCGTTGGTTCCCAATCTTCTGGTAAATCTTCTGTCTTAGAAAACATCGTTGGTAGAGATTTCTTACCAAGAGGTACTGGTATTGTCACTAGAAGACCTTTGATCTTGCAATTGGTCAACAGAAGAGCTTCTGAACATAAAAAAAATGCAGGTAATGAGCTGTTAAATCTAGATAACTCAAAGGAGGGCCAAAGTGAAGATAACCTTGATGAATGGGGTGAATTCTTACATTTACCTGGTCAAAAATTCTATAACTTTGATGAAATCAGAAAAGAAATCGTTAATGAAACAGAAGCTAAAACAGGTAAAAATTCAGGTATCTCACCTGTCCCAATCAATTTAAGAATCTATTCTCCTCATGTTTTAACTTTAACTTTAGTTGATTTACCAGGTTTAACAAAAGTCCCCGTTGGTGATCAACCAAAAGATATTGAAAAACAAATCAAAGATATGATTTTGAAATTCATTTCAAAACCAAATGCAATCATCTTATCTGTTAATGCTGCAAATACCGATTTAGCCAATAGTGATGGTTTAAAATTAGCAAGAGAAGTGGATCCTGAAGGTTCAAGAACTATTGGTGTATTGACAAAAGTCGATTTAATGGATCAAGGTACTGATGTTATTGATATCTTAGCTGGTAGAGTTATTCCCTTGAGATACGGTTATGTTCCAGTTATAAATAGAGGTCAAAAGGATATTGAAGAAAATAAAACTATCAGAAGTGCACTTAATGATGAAAGAAGTTTTTTCGAAAATCATGCTTCTTATAGATCAAAAGCTCATTATTGTGGTACTCCTTATTTAGCTAAGAAATTAAATTCAATTTTACTACATCATATTAAACAAACTTTACCAGAAATCAAATTGAGAATTGAAACTGCATTGAAAAAATATCAATTAGAATTGGCAAATTTAGGTCCCGAAACTTTGGATTCTCCAAATTCAATTGTTTTGAGTTTAATCACTGATTTTTGTAACGATTACAATGGAGTTTTAGATGGTGAAGCAAAAGAACTATCCTCATTAGAATTAAGTGGTGGTGCAAGAATTTCATTTGTTTTCCATGAAATTTTCAAAAATGGTATTAACTCATTAGATCCATTCGATCAAATTAAAGATGGTGATATCAGAACAATCATGTACAATAGTTCAGGTGCATCCCCATCATTATTCGTTGGTACTCAAGCTTTTGAAGTTTTAGTTAAACAACAAATCAAAAGATTCGAAGATCCTTCAATTCGTTGTATTAATTTAATTTTTGATGAATTGGTTAGAATTTTAACTCAAGTCTTACAACATACCAAATATTCAAGATATCCTGCTCTGAAAGAAGCTTTATCAAACTATTTCATTGAATTTTTAAGAAATGCTTTAGTTCCAACAAATGAATTTGTTACTGATATTATTAAATCTGAAGAAACTTATATCAATACAGCACATCCTGATTTATTAAAAGGGTCACAAGCAATTGCTATGGTTCAAGAAAGATTACATCCTAGACAAGTTCAAGTTGATCCAAAAACTGGTAAACCATTACCACAACAATCTTCATCACCAGCTCCATCTGTGGCTGAAGAGAAAGAAGGTGGATTCTTTGGTGGATTTTTCGCCTCAAAAAATAAAAAAAGATTAGCTGCAATGGAAGCTCCACCTCCAGTTTTAAAAGCAACAGGTACAATGACAGAACGTGAAACTCAAGAAACTGAAGTTATCAAATTATTAATCCAAAGTTATTACTCTATTGTCAAAAGAACAGTCACTGATTTAATTCCAAAGGCAATCATGTTAAAATTAATAATTAAATCAAAACAAGATATTCAAAAAGTTTTATTAGAAAAATTATATGGATCAAATGATTTAACTGATCTAGTTAAAGAAAATGAATTAACAAAACAAAGAAGACATGAATGTTTGAAAATGGTTGATGTTTTAAAGCATGCAAATGGAATCGTTTCATCTGTTTAGAAAAAGATGACAAATTTAATCATTTTAATCATGCAAGCCTTTTTTTTTATTAAACTATTTTTTTTACTTCCTTTTAACATCATTTATACATTATAAACTATTTATCCAAAATCACAAATTGATTTTTGTTTTTCCCTCTTAATTTTTTTGGTTTCATTTTTTTTAGTTTCAACTTTTTATCTTTTAATAAAATGTTCATGACTTAGAGAATATTGATGTAGATTGCTACAAAAAAACTAACTCAATATTAATTATTACTTTTATACTTTATTTTCTCCTTTACAAAATTATCAAAAAATAAACATCAGAATGCAACAAAATAAACCACACTTTTTTTTAAAAAAAACACACGACAAAAATCTTTAAAAAAATAAATTCAGTACAAATATCTGAAATTTGGATGTAAATCACCTTGGAAAACAATATTTTTTTCATCTTGTGCATAGAATCTTTCTTGATAACCAGTTGTGCGTTTCTTTTTATTTAATCTTGCATAATTCCAGTACATAACAAACATTAAAACAATTGAAAAAACAGTTGCTGCAATACAAACACTTAACCCTTTAACAAACCTTGGTGAATCTGCTGCTAGAAATATAAATGTGGCAATGATACCACCAATATTACCAAACCCGATTTGGAATGCAGAACCAGTTGATTTTCTTAAATGTCCACCAAAATTCATATTTGTCCAACACACTAAAGAGGGCATTGATGAATATAAACCCATGGCAGAAAGGAAACAACCAGCGTATCTACCTTGAGGATTGTTAGGTAGACCTAAAATCAAAGATAAACCGATAATAGCAATAAAACCTGAAGAGATTGCAAATCCTGATCTGTTTTTCAATTTATCTGAAAAGAAAGCAGCAATATTTGAATAACCGAATGCTAATAACCAAGGGTAAACAGAATGTTGATTTGCTGAAACTGAAGTATAACCCATTTGTTTGATAATAGTTGGTGCAAAATAAGCATAACCATAGGATGGGATGATTAGACCAAAGTAAGCTAAAGCAGCATATAAAATAGATGGATCTTTCAAAGCTTTAAATGAATCTTTTAATGTGAATGAAGATTCAAATGATGAGTCAATGGAATAAACTGCTAATTTCTTTTTTAAGAAATCACGTTCATTTTGATTTAAAAATCTAGCAGTTTCTGGGAAATCTGGAATTGTCCAAAATAAAACAAAAATACCCATACCAACTGTTGCAGCACCTTCAATGATGAAAATCCATTGCCATGATGCAATACCATGAACACCATCCAAATCATGAATTCTGAAAGCAATAGCAGAACCAGCAGCACCAGCTAAAGTAGTTGAACTGAAAAAGAAACTATATCTTCTTTGAGATTCTGGTGCAGTATAATAAGTACCCAAAATGTAAAAAATACCAGGGAATGTACCACATTCAAATAAACCTAATAATAATCTACAAGCAACCAAACCACCAAAATTGGTGACAAACCCTAAACCAATAGAGACAGCACCAAAAAGAACAATACATCCGGTTAACCAAACATGAGGTTTAAACATTTTCAAGAAATAATTTGAGAAAATTTCAAAAATAATATAGGGAATGAAGAAAACTGTTAGTGCAATATTAAATTGATTACCATGAAGACCTAAATCTGTTTCCATGTTATAAACTTTAGCATTGGAGATGTTAACTCTATCTAAAAAGGATAAGAAATATAAGATTAATAATGGTGGAACAACCCATAAATCAATTTTCATCATTAATTTTTTTTGATTAATACCCATTGATTCAGCTAGTGTTGCAATTTTAATTTCTTTTTGTTCATGAGATTCATAATCTTCATGATGATCATGATCAGCATGTGGTTGTTTTTCGTCTATAGTTTTATCACTTCCCAATTTATCGTCACTTAATAAAATGGAATCATGAGATTGATCATCTCTTGTTGGAACCTTCTCAATGTCGTTTGCTTCAATTTGTGCAGACATGATATGACAATAAACAAATATATATGGATGTAACAAGAATAAATGCACGACGGAAACTCAACTCAATTTATAGAAATATGAAATTGGTCCGTTTATCCACCTTAAATTATCCAGTCATAACGTAACATATTTTGATGAACCCCAGATTTTATGCAAGAAATGTGCGGTATAGAGTCTAGAGGCATCAAATGAAGAAAGTCTTTTCCTGTTTTGCGCCGTGATAGGAGCAACCAAGCACTCTGATTGGCCGAGTATAAACTCCCTATGGCCCATGGATAGATCCGATAGGTGGGGGGATTTGAGTTAACAATTTGATTTCAATCTCATTTTAAAGAGCTGGACTGGGACTTTATATTGATTTTGTGTCATTTTTAGTTTGTTTACAATTGTTGATGTTAAATTTATTATTTTGATCCACTTTTAGCGGTTGTTCAAGGCTAAATTACTACTTATTTACAGTGTTCGGCTATTGATGGAAATTTTGAAAATAACTGCCCAGTGCCGATCTTAACCGTCAAAAAATGCCTAGCAGTGTGCGCCAACCAATAAATTTTTCCGCTAAATGTCTCGACTATCTAGGCTTTTTTTTTTTTTTGTCACAAGAGTCAAGACAAGATCTGTCATATTTAACCAAGTTCCACAATCTCGTCCTGTAGGGTCTTGGGTCTTGTAGTAGACTCTGGAGTCTATCTGCCACCATAAAACTAGGAGATATATTAATCGAATAAAGGCGTTTTTTTTCGAACTGTGAAAATATCAATACAACTAAACTGAGAAAACATTTCGAAACGTATATTAGATACATTGTAGAATGTTAGTATATCTACCATGAGCGTTATCTGTCAGTGCTAAGTCTAAAAACTTATTTAAACCAATAATAGCCATAAGAGAAAAGGGAACAGAAATCGTTATAAGATTGAGTTAAAACCAAATGCAAATGCTTATAACAAAGGATTTAATGTTGGTTAACAACAAATACATTGTACCCCATTTGTTTAATGATCAAAGAAAGCATAATCGTAAGGAGGAACAACTACACCTAATCAGTTGAAATGGATGTCATAACAAGCTCTTTAATTATGGATCTCTTGATTCAAAGATTGAATTCATATTTCAAATGGCGAAGAATTGAATCAAAAATTCTACTCCTTCTTTAATAAAGCGCATTCAATCAAACAACTAGAATCTCCTTCACGTGTATGTCATTTAAAAGTTCTAGTTCTAGAAATTCGTTTTGTAGTCTTATTATATGTCTCAAAAATTTCAATAATACCACAAAGCCATCTACTCATCAGTTAGTACTTACTTATAATATCGCATCTCACTTTACATTAGTAGCTGTTCGCTAATGATTATTCTGATTTTTTTTTTTTTTTTTTTCGTTTTGTGTTTCTAGCTATTCTCTTCAGGTCAATATATTACATTATAATAGACATTAGTTTGGCTGTTTATTGCTATTTTCTTGTTTCTTTAACAAATAGATCGTTCAGATCATATAACTTTTGTTCCAAATTTATCAGAGATTCTTCCCATTTCCCAAAATCATTCTTTAGTGTACTTATCTCATCATCTAATTTCTCTGCAAAATTTATCGAATTCACAGACCTTATATGAAATTCATTCAAACTTTCCAATCTTTTGATAACCAACGGTAATTCTTCTGTGTAGTTATCAAAAAATTTGAATTTATTATAAATTTCTTCGATTTTGGAATTGGTATCGAGTTCAGATTTAACTGATTGAGATTTTTTGGATAACAAAGTCTTCTCTAACTTGGTGTTGACCGCTTCAATTGCTAGATTAACACGTTCTAATTCATTTTCATCATTAGCAAATAATTTAAACTTTCTGAATAGCTCATTGAGTGTGGATTGGATAGAAGAGTCTACTTTCATATTAAAACCAATTGTTTTTTCAAGATCACTTACTCTTTTTTCAACTTCTTGAAAATTACTTACATCAATGTTTGATTTAGTTTTTTTCACATTGTCTTCAACTGATTCCTTTTCAATAGTAATTGAACGTATCTTCAAGCTTCTGGTTTTTTTATTAATTTTGTTATATAGTTCCTTCAACTTTATTAAATCATCGGTTGGTTCATCATTATTATTAATTTCTTCTTCTAGTTCCTGAAGTTCCATATTTAGTCTTTTGATCTTATTGGGTATCGTTTCCTTCACTGTGAATGTTTCATAACTGGCTAATTTATCTATCCTTCCAGAGAAATCGGTTATATCAGAATCAATCATTTTTTTTTCAAATCTAGATCGACTTTCAGCAACACTAAAATCATTTTCCTCAATTGAGTCTCTTCTTTCTTTTTCTTCTTTGATCTGTTCATTAGTCAGTATTATGATGTGAAGCTTCCATGTCAGAATTTACATACTTCTATATCATCTTCAATATCTGATGTTTCATACACTTCCTTTGTCTCATAATCCTAAAACTAGTTAGTAGTTCATTAAAAAAATCTGATACTTAGTTCACTGATACTTACTATTCCTTCAACTCCTTCAAACTTCATCTTATTCGCTCAAAACTATTATTCAGATACTTTATACCTGATTCGGTTTGTTTTTCTTTTGCTTGTTGGTGTTTGGATTATTTTCACTTCCAATGAATTTTCTCTGCTTAAAGCGTTACTATCATACTTATCGTTTCGATTTTTACACTTCATTCAGTAATGAGTAATCGTGTTAATCTGGCAAAGAGTATATCTCAGAGTCTTTTGGGAATTCAATCAAAATATAATCCATTCACCTCAATCAGATCAGAGTCATTGATATCTTCCCAGTTAGATAAAAGGTCCAGAAATGAACCAATAGTCAAGCTAGCAATTAAGGATAACATCACAACTTTAGAAGAGTCAACTACTTGTAGTTCCAAAATCTTAGAAAACTATACCTCTCCATTTGAAGCAACTGTCGTTTCCCTTTTGAAAAACGAAGAAAATCCTTTAATCGTTGGGAAAACTAACTTAGATGAATTTGGAATGGGTTCAGGTACAACTAACTCTATATTCGGTCCTAGTCTAAACCCATTATTTCCTGCGGAACAGAGAACTTGTGGTGGCTCTTCAGGTGGTTCTGCTTGTGCCGTATCTAGTGATGCTGTTGACATTGCGTTAGGTACAGATACAGGAGGTTCTGTTAGACAACCTGCTGCCCTAACAGGAGTATTGGGGTTCAAACCAACGTATGGTAGAATATCACGTTGGGGTGTTATTGCATATGCTCAAAGTTTAGACACTGTAGGATTATTCTCTAAAAAGATTTCATTGTTGGAAAGATATTTCCATAAGCTTGATAAATATGATGAGAAAGACCCAACTTCATTAAATCAACTAATTAGATCACAAATACTAGAAAACCAAAATAAACAGTCAAAAAAGGACAAACTAAGAATAGGTATTCCTATTGAATTCCTAATAGAAGATATCTCGAAAAAAGTTTCAAATTCATTGCAAGATGCATTAACTAAACTATCAAAACATCATATGATTATACCAGTTTCAATTCCAAGTATAAAATATGCGGTTCCTATTTATTATACATTAGCTCCATCTGAAGCAGCATCTAATTTATCCCGTTTTGATGGAATACGGTATGGCTTCAGATCTAATGATGATAAAAACAACTATTCCAAAACTAGAACTTTAGGATTTGGCAACGTTGTTCAAGAAAGAATTATTTTAGGTAATTTCAATTTAAATTCAGATTCATACAAAAATCATTTCTTGAAAGCTAAAATGTTGAGATCTCAACTAAGATCTGAGTTCAATGATGTTTTCAACTTTCCTAATTTAGTTTATAGAAGTGATTCAGCAAATGGAAATGGTGTTGATGTTCTGTTAGGACCAACAACAATGAAAATAGCACCAACTATCGAAGAATATCAAAATCAAGCAACCACAGAATGTTTTATAGATGACGCTTTAGTCATTCCTGCTTCATTGGCTGGTCTGCCAGCGATTTCTGTCCCTTGGTTTACTGAAAATGATTCTGTGCCTGTTGGTTTACAATTGATTGGTCAATATGGTGACGATACGCAAGTTCTTGAAGCTGCCAAAATTCTGAAACGATTGAACTTGTAAGTGAAAAATAGATAAACTTGTACATGAATATATAGAACTACGTTAAACTTGAATGACTTATTATATTCGTTAAAATTGATATATATTTCAAGCATTTAATTGAGAAATTTTCTCATTGATTTTTTGTAATGTTTCTGATCTATTCCAATCACCATGGCCTTCCCAAACAATCTCCATTAATTGGGCAACAACTTGTTCTAATAATTCGACTGTCAAACCCTCTGTTTTAGAAACAAGTTTTTGTCTTGAAGCTTCAATTCCTTTTGTGTCTAATTCAAATTCTGGCAATGGTTCTTGTGTTAATATTTCTTCTTCCTCTTCTTCCTCTTCTTCCTCTTCTTCTTCTTCATCATCCTCTACTTTATCATCATCTTCTTCTTTTGACAACGATTCTGCTTTAGGTTCTTCACTGTCTCCTTTCTCTTCAACATGATGTATAGCGTTTTCTTTAGTACCTTCTTCTATTCCATTAATAAGAGTACCATTGTTTTCAAAATGAGCAACACCATTACCGTTAACGTTACTTACAGAAGTCGTACTGATGTCCATTTCTTCATTAACTAAAACTGAAGAGTCAGCAATTTCAATTGGCTCAATCAGAGTGGCAGGGTTATCATTTGACACCTCACTTCCGTTAACAACAGTACCATCAACTAACAAAGCATTAGTTTCAGTCAATTTCATAGGTTGATCATCAAGATCAATTGGTTGGTTTGCCAATAAAGCAGTTTGCTGTTCTTTTTGACTCTTTCTTAGACGATTCAACTCTTCTTCATGTTTCTTCATTCTTAGGACTTCCCTGCGACGTAAACCTTTACACTGTTCAACAAATTCAGGGACTGAAATCTCTTCAATACCAACTTGAGCATTAGCTAACATTTCGGAAGCTTTGATTAGTCTTTCCCTGTCTTGAGAAGTAACCGAATCTGAATAAATCATTTCAATATCTTTTAGAAATTGCTTAGGTTCTGAGTAGAATCCATTCCATAATCGTTCTTCGATCGTATCTAAATCCATGTTATGATAGTGACGACCTGTAGAAAGTTCAACAATTTGTTCTCCATCCCTAGCATATAATGGTTCTGGAGCACCAGGTGGTAATGGTTGGAATAAATGACCTAAAAACATCGGTTCAATGATTGGCTTTTTGAATTTTCTGTAACGAGTCTTAAAAAGTTCCATTAAACCAGATAATTTTATTTTAACTGTATTTTTCAATCTCATATCTGATTTTTCAAATGACTTCAAATCTTCTTCTTTGATTTCGTTCCCATTTTTGGATTCTTTCAATTTCTTTAACTTTGGTAATTTTCTTTTTCTTCTTGTATCTAGAAATTCATTTGGTTTCATGGATAATGCGGTCCATAAAGGTTCAAAAAATAAATTTCTTTCTTCGCTTGTAGATAACCCCAAATCAATAAAATTAGAATCTGAAATCCCAAATAATTCTTTTAATCCAGTATCTATTTCATGTAATGGGAGTTCAGCAATACCTAATAATAAGATTTTCTCTGTTGAGGAAACAGATCTTAATAAACCAGATAAAGTTGATTTAGCTGAATCAGGTAAAGTATTATACCAGATATCAATATTTGGTATATAGATGATAGATGGTTGATGTCTTCTAGCTTCAATGAAACTTTGAATGATTGCGGTTTCCGCTGTTCTTGTTGAGTCACCAAACAATGACCCTAAGTCTAAAGATTGCACATTAAACCCTTCTAAATGATTCAAAACTGCAGAACCAAGATACTGTTGTCCGTTCCCTGGGTTACCACTAATCAATAACCTTGGTCTGTGAATTCTTGATGATTCTATCAATTTCATGAACTCTTGTTTAGCAAAACCACCATCATTATCATTTTCTGTTGGATCTTCAAATTCAGCTTCTTCTAAAGTTGATAGCTTTTTGACTCTTGGAACTAGCTTATCTAATCTTGTTGTTATTTTATTCAATGGTCTATTTAATAGTGAAATTAAATGCTCAGGAATAGGAGCAGAACCACTTGAAGTTGATCTTGTTGAAGATGGAACAATTTTATCTAAAGCTTTCATAAAATCTCTTGCTGAAACTGTAATCTTACTTGGATCAATCTGCAATTTATCATCAGATGCATAAATTTGCGGATATTTTCTTTGAATACTGTTTAATGCAGCTTCAGTACATAAAGCCCTCAAATCAGCACCACCATAACCTTTTGTCAAATTAGCAATATTTGAAATAAAGCTTTGTGGCAATGCAGGCTCCCATTTTTTAGTATGAATTGTTAAGATTTCTTGTCTTGCTTTAATATCAGGTAAAGGAAAGTAAAATTCTCTATCAAATCTACCAGGACGTCTTAAAGCAGGATCAACTGCATCAGGTCTATTAGTAGCACCAATAACAATGACTTGACCTCTGTTATCCATACCATCCATCAATGCTAACATTGTAGAAACAATACTTGCATGAATCTGTTCTTGTTTTGAAGATCTTACTGGAGCTAACCCATCGATTTCATCAAAGAAAATAATACTTGGCTGTTGTTTTCTTGCCTCTTCAAATAATAAACGTAATTGTCTTTCAGCTTCACCAACCCATTTAGATAAACAATCAGCACCTTTTCTCATAAAGAAAGTTATTTTTCTACCATCTGTTGAACAGCTTGCAGCTAATGCTCTTGCCATTAAAGTTTTACCAGTACCTGGAGGACCATGAAACAAAACACCTCTTGGAGGAGTTATATGAAATCTTTGATATACTTCAGGATATAGTAAAGGTAAAGTAACCATTTCTTTCAATTGATTAATATAATTGTCCAACCCGCCAACAGCAGAGAAATCAATATCCATATCAACCCCCAATGGATCAGTATCAGCAACTTGTTTCTTTTTGGATCCAACTGGTGCACTGATTGAACTTCTTTTGTTTGAAGATGCCCCAATTGGTAGAATTTCATCCTCTGAAGAATCTGAATCAACACCACCAGCTAGTAGGTTATTATTTTTACTAACATTACCACCAATTGCAGAATGACTTGTCCCAAATACAGAAGTGACATCACCACCACCAAATGGGCCGCCAGTTGCAAATAAACTATAAACTGGTTTAGAAATTGGTGGTCTACCTCTTCTTGGAGTTGATGGAGCTGCAAAATTACCCAATCCATCAAGATTTTCAGATAAAGGAGGTGGAATTGCATAGTTGACCTCTTTTTTACGTTCTCGTAAAGATCTTGTTTGAGAGTCCAATTCAGCTGTATTACTTCTTTGATATCTTGTTCTTGGCTTTGGAGAATCTGAATCTTGTAAATCTGCCAGCTCTTCTAAAAGATTCGAGCCTTTCCCTTTTCTGCTGAAGCTACTATCAAAATCTCCATCAAATTCATCTTCATCGTCATCGTCATCGTCGTCTTCATCGTCGTCATCTTTGACAGGTTTTCGTAAATTTCTTCTTCTTTGACTTCTTGAACTTCTTGAATTTCTGCTCCTTTGAGTTCTGAGTTTTTTCTTTCTTTTAGAAATCCCATAATCAGCATCATTACCAAACTCATTATCATCATCATCTTTGGAAATAAAACTTCTTAAAGCTCTATTTCTAGCGTTTTCAGAACTTGTTGAATCTTCTGAATAGTTCTCACTATCATCATCTTCTTCATTGAATGAATCATCATCATTAGAGTTTGGTTCTTTTTTCACTGAAGGTTTCTTATGAGATCTGGAACTGTGATAATCATCATCAGCTTCTTCTTCTTCTTCATCTTCAGCATTATCATTGTTTTGTTTCACAGGAGACCCTTCATCACCAGAATCAAGTACGTCATCATAATTATTCTCAACAGCAGCATAATCAATTCTTGTTTTTTTCCTTCTTGGATGAGCTAAAGAGAAGTCATCCTCTTCATCATCAGAAGAATGTGGAATACTATTTGAACCCCTCGAGATTCCACGCACCATCTTCTCTTTGTTATACCTGAGGGTTATTACGAATTTGTCCAGTATTTTGGAATATTTAGTTTGAAATTTATGAACTGTGAAAGTTTATTTGAGATCAATGGATTGATATTCTATGGTAAGGTACCAAACCGTGATGATTGATATTTTCAATGTAAATGGATTGCTGTATCTGGGATAATATGCACTATTTGACTAAATGAATACCAATTGAATAAAGCCAGTTATAATATAATATAGAGCGAAGTAATTATGGTAAGTTTCAAAAGTGGAAACAATATTATCGTATAACTTTGTACGCTTTCTCAATATTGTTTTTATGTCAATGTTCGAAAATTCGGAACTGGAAATAAAGCGCGACTTGAAACTAAATTGTTGATTACCAGATCGGGAAGTAGTAAATTATATAAGCGATACAAACGACAACCGATCAACTCATTAAAATATTGACCGCCCATTCAACACTCAAAGTTCTCAGATCAGTGTATGTTTGACCAACACCAACGAATAGTATAGGGATGTTAGTAGCGTAGACCATATTCACCATTGTCCCAATTAAATCACCAACAGTGTCACATTTACTAATAATGAAGAAGTCAAGATTACGACCAGCTCCAAATGCATTATTAAAGTTTTGAGCTTGAGCAACAGAATCAGTACCAACTAAAGCTTCACCAACCATGATAATCTTGTTCGGGTTGGCTGCCTTAGCGAAAGAAGCTAGTGGGGTCATTAATTTGGCATCATTATGTCTTCTACCTGCTGTGTCCATTAATATAATATCAAACTCATTCTTTGTAGCATAATCAATTGCATTCTTAGCTATTTTGGCAACTAAATCTGAGCCACCGTAACCACCTTCAAATAATTCAATTGAATTATTTACACTTGAGTTTTTCAAATTATTAACATGAACTCTTAATTGTTCAACTGCACCGGATCTGAAAGTATCACAAGCAACAATCAAAACTTTGAAATTGTTCTGTAATAACCAGAATGCTAGTTTAGATAAATTGGTGGATTTACCAACACCATTAACACCAACAACCGATATCACGTATGGTTTTTTATTTTTTTTGATATCTTCCAACAAATTAACTGAAGTTCCAGGTGTTAAAATCTTGGTTAATGATTTAGCTAATGCCTCTTTAGCAGTTGCTTGAATAGTGGTCCAACTTTTAGTTTTTGAACCCACTAATTCCTTTTCAACGTTTGAAGTTAAATAGCTTGCAACTTCAGGTGCAACATTTTTTTTAATTAACTGATTTTGTAATTCTGTTAGAGTTGATTTGATTTCTTCAGTGGTGATCGTTTTACCACCAGTAAATTTCTTTAAAAAGGCAAAAGGTTCTTTAATCTCTTCTTTTTTTCTAGAATTGTTTAGTAATTCATTAATTTCTTCATTCAAATCTTTAACTAAGAAATTACCAGTTTTATTATCTTTTGAACCAAACCCATCAGCATCGATTTGAATGTTTTGCGAAGCCAATTGATCAGCTTGTTCACCTGTTGAGAAATCTAGAACAGTACCGGAATCTTCTTCATAACTGCCATCTTCGCCCCATCTACGATTCTTTTTACCAGCTGGATTTGTCTGTTTCTTGATTGATTTTAACTCTTCAACTTGCTTTGGTTGTTCATTTGTTTCTTCTTCTTCTTTCTCAGTTTGTGATTCAAATTCACTTAATTTTAAATTGAAATATTGTGCAAATTTAGCTTCTTCTTCTTCCAAACCTGCTAATGGATAATAATCATTATTTATATTCTCTATTATACCTTCACCAAATAATTGTTCGAATAGAGTAGTTGCGACGCTGACTAGCTTCTCAGCATATTTCAAAGTAATGGACGATGAGTAAATAGCAACTGAGAAGAGATTTGGATTGTTGACTCTTTTGAATTTCAAAGTATAACCATTAGTTGTATAGGTTTCGACATCATCATCGCTAGATAACAAACCTTTAGTGTTATTTGAGATCAGAACTTCACTGATTAAGGTGTTGATGACTGAGTCTGGGATCTTACGTGGTCCGTACTTAAAGTATACAGTACCACCTGGAGGGAACACTAAGAACTGGTCGATCATTGGTTGGCTGAGTGTGTATTGTAGTGTCGTTATAAAAAATGAAAGATTATATAATCTGAAATCTCTAAAAATCATCTCATCTCATCTCTTTAAATAGAATTAGAGATAGTTTCCGTACTCCTCAGCGTCCAACAATCTGACGGCTCTACAACATGCGACTTATCCGTAAAAGAAGAAAGAAATCAACTCAATTGAGCCTCAAAGTTGATATCATTCAAGTAAGTAAGTGCGCTTATGGTACGTGAATGCTGTGGCTAACCATTTAGGAAAGGCTAAAGATCTGGTTCTAGCCGATGCTTCTACCTGTATAATGGTAGCTGGTATTGCATTCAATGGAAGGCATTCAAAGAAGACTCAGAAAGTGAAGAGAACAGCCAATCCAGTATGGAATTCAACTCACAAATTAAGATTAAGTGGTTCATATATTGGGTGCCCCAATATTCATATTGCTGTCTTCGATAAGCATAGGAAATACTCAATATACTTAGGTGAAGTGAGGTTCAATATTATAGATATATTTGATAATAAGCAATCAGGGAAACTGACGTACAAAGTTACACCAAAATGGTATAAATTGCATTCTTCATCCTCTGAAAAGGCTTATGTTACTGGATCTATTAAATTAGGATTTCATTTGTTATCTAAGAGAAATGTGATTGAATCATTCCAAGCCTGGGAGAAGACCGTTATACATGAATCTAAATCAATCAACCTAAACGAGCAAGATTATTATTCAGATACAGACACCGATGTTGAATCGTTAATGTTTGATGCTGACGATGATGATGACAAAACTGAACTGAGTTCTTCCAAACAGACTTTTCTATCAGGGATAGTTAGAAAGAAATTTCCTAGAACGAATGATCTATTAGAAGTTCCACCAATTCATGACTCTAATACTACATCTGAAGGATTCAATTCAAGTACCAATAATAACAGCTCGAGTGATTTCACAATCGCACTAAACAGTCACTCATCGACATCAAAAGATTATGTATCTGGAGTTATTTTTCTACAAATCATATCTGCATCAGGATTACCTCCAAAGAAAGGTCAAATCAAAAGATTTGATATGGACCCATATGTTGTTATTTCCTGTGGTAAAAAGACTTTTAGAACTTCATGGAGAAAACACACATTGACACCAGTGTTTAATGAAAATCTGGCATTTGAGTTACTTTCCAAAGAAAAGAATTTTGACTTAGTATTCAACATTTTAGATAAAGATCATATTTCATTTCATGATAATATTGCTAATGGCTCAATTTCAATTAACGAAATAATGGAAGTAGACAGCGAATATATTGACTATGATTTACACTTATCACTACATTCAAGTTTGCAAAATGCTCAATATAATGAATATAAACCAACTTTGAAATTTAGAGTAAAATTTGCTAGCTATTCAGATTTGACTAAAGATTTATGGAGTTCAGTGTTATCAAAATATAAAGCTGTTGATACTAATATGTTGGATATTGTTCAACTAACATCATTCTTAGAAGATGCAACTATTGATGAAGATTTGGAAAAATTCTTCACCAATAATAATAAAACTATTGAAGATAGTTTAAGTATTCCAGAAATTGTGGAAACTTTAGAAACACATTCAGTATTATTAGAACGATGTCCAATTTGTGAGAAAAGAAAACAATCAGATATGGTGATACACGTCGCTATTTGTGCATTCAAGGGTGATAAACTAAAAAGTTATGCAACTGCAGGATTTGCCTCTAAAAGATGGTACTCTAAAGTTCTTATTAAATTTGCTTATGGTAAATATGCGTTGGGTAAAAATAATGCTAATATTTTAGTTCAAGACAGATTAACTGGCTTTATAATTGAGGAGAAAATGTCATTATATATCAGGTTAGGTATAAGATTATTATATAAAGGTAAAGGAGCAGATTCTAAAAGAATTAAAAGTTTACTAAAATCAATGTCAATCAAACAAGGTTCTAAATTTGATTCTCCTAACTCAGTTAAGGATATTGAATCATTCATCAAGTTTTATAGATTAGATCTATCAGAATATGAAAAATCAAACATTTCTGAGTTCGAAACATTTAATGATTTTTTCTATAGGAAATTAAAACCAAATTCAAGATTAATTGAAGGTGAAGAAAATGATAACATTATTGTATCAGCTGCTGATTCAAGATGTACCACTTTCAAAGACACAACAACTGCCAAAAAATTTTGGATCAAAAGTAGACAATTCACAGTATCAAAGTTATTAGGTGATGCTTACACTAATGAATTTGAAAATTGTTCGATCGCTATATTTAGACTAGCTCCACAAGATTATCATAGATTTCATTCCCCTGTCAAAGGTGTCATTAGAAAGGCAACGTACATTCAAGGTGAATACTATACGGTCAATCCAATGGCAATCAGATCTGATTTAGATGTATTTGGTGAAAACGTAAGAGTTGTGTTGCCCATTGATACAGAAAATTTTGGAAGAGTTTACGTTGTTGCAGTGGGGGCAATGATGGTTGGCTCCACAGTACTAACAGTTAAGGAAGATGATGAAGTTTCAAGAGGTTCTGAATTAGGATATTTCAAATTTGGTGGGTCTACTGTAATTGCATTATTTCGAAATGGGACGATGGAATTTGATTCTGATTTGGTTGCTAATTCAAGCGAGTGTATTGAAACTTTGGTAAGAGTTGGAATGTCTGTTGGTCATAGACCTGGTACTGCTGAATTTGAAAGAAAGAAGATCAATTTTAATGAAGAGCCAGAAGAAACTAGATTGAAGATCATTAGAACAATCACTGGTGGTGATGATGAGCATCCTTGGGAATTCTACAATTTAAATGCTTTTGAAGACGACGAGAGCAACATTGAAGAAGAGGGAAGTGAAGACGATTACGATGACTGCGAAGACTCTTGGGAAGAGATTGAAATGAAATGATGAAATAAAACTGATATCGTTAAAGTGTTTGTATAGACGCGAGAATATATAAATTACAGTCGCGAACCAAAGTTTTATAACATAACGTCATATTATTATTATAAATACAAATGCCTAGTATATCGCCACAAATGACTGACTACCTGGTGGAGTATGAGTAAGTTCATGAGATCTCCTGTGATGTACAAGGGATAACTTTTTTCTCCTCTTTCCAACACTAACAGTATACAGTCAACCTTCACCTATTTACAATGAAGAACGAGTCCCATCAACGATACCGACAGACTATAAGGCCAGAGATCATTTCACTCTAGAATTTAAGAGTCGTCCATATGGGAACCAATTTGCTTCTATGTATTATAATAGGTTAACGACTCTAAGACCAAGAATCATGCACAGTGGGCACAAGAAATGGAAAGATGAAGAAATCAATGGTAAAAAAGTCATTAAAAGAGATCGAGTATTAGATATAAAAACCGGTGAACCTTGTTGGGTCATAGGTACTATTTACTGTGAGATGAAGTATAAACCAAATGTACTGGATGATGTTGAAAAAGGTGGCGAACCAAAAGATCATTTAGTTGATTCATATTCAGATCTTGATTTAGATGAAGTTCTATTAGAAGACGAATCTGGTCGGGTTCAACTAGAAGGTGATATACTAACGAATGTCATGTTGGTAACAGGTGTTGTTGCTGGGTTTTTGGGGATGGAATCGAAACCAGGTGTGTTTAGAGTCGTTGATATTGTTTATCCATTCATCTCAGCTCAAAAACCAGACAGAAGTTCACAAGGAAAAATTGCATTCGTTTCAGGTTTGGAATTGGATGGTAAAGATTCTGTTAAAAATGAGTTACTTATTGATTATCTCACTGGACAATTAGGTACTTCAGTTAAAGAAATCTCAAGATTAGTTATTGCAGGTAATTCAACATTAGTGAAACGAAAAGATGATCTTATCACGAAAAAAGATGATTATAGTGCAAAACATAAATCTAATTACAGCGTTGAAGCAGTTGAACAACTTGACTTTCTCCTTAAAGATTTATTAAGTAGTATTCCTGTTGATATCATGCCAGGTGAATCTGATCCAGCAGAGACGAGTTTACCTCAACAACCATTACACAAAGCATTTTTCCAACATTCTAAACCATATTTGAATACCAGTAATTTTAGAACTGTTACAAATCCAAGTTGGTTTCAGATTAACGAACTGAGAATGTTAGGCACAAGTGGTGAGAACATTAATGATATTTATAAATATGTGGTTCCTGATCATACTAAGGAATCAAGAATTCAAATGTTAGAAGCCACCTTAAATTGGCAAAATATCATCCCAACTGCTCCAGATACGTTATGGTGTTATCCTTTCTCAGATAAAGATCCATTTACATTACAAGAAACTCCACATGTTTATTTTATTGGTAATCAACCAGAATATGAAGAAAAATTAGTTGAATACGATCGTAATATCAAAGTCAAATTATTCACAATTCCAAAATTTAGTCAGTCTTCACAATTTGTTATCCTGGATACTAATACCTTAGAAACTGAAGTGATTACTATTCAGACATAATCTATGTACAGTTTATTTGATTACTATATAAAAATGTATATAATTTACTCTTCATCTAATCTAAATTTGACTTTCTTGATAGGATAATCACCAGCTCTATTGATACCTTCACCGTATGATAAATCAGAACCTAAAGTGGCGAATTCATATCCTATCTTTTTAACATTCAATCTATCTAAAACTTTTGATGATAAATCAGGAATGATAGGCTGAATTAATATTGACGAAATCCTTGCAGCTTCAGCAGCTATTAGAATGATTAAATCTTGTTCATCACCCTGTTTCCTCCATGGTTCAGAGTTTTGAACAAATTGATTCGCATCTGAAATAACATCCCAAAATGATTGGATTGCTCCTGCTGTGTTATATTGAATCATTTTGGAATCCATTGAATCTTTTAATGAATTAATGGTCTTAATTAATTTTTGATATTCAGTTTGCAGATTATTATCATCAAATTTGAATTCTTGTAATGAATCATAATTATCAAGGGCTCGTCTTAAATTAAATTTCTTGCCTGATGCTCTCATTGCTAAATTTGAGTATTTATCAATTAATTGATCTCTTGATCTACTTAATTCTAATTCACTGAAATTACTATCCCCATTGAAAACAGAATTTTCACATAAGAAAAATCTAATTGCATCAGATCCATAATAGCTTGAAATCAAAAGTGGATCAACGACATTTCCTCTACTTTTACTCATCTTAAAACCTTCTGATAACCAATGTCCATGAACAATGACTTGTTCAGGAATTTTCTCTCCTGCTGCTAATAATAATGCAGGCCAATAGATGCAGTGGAATCTAGTTATATCTTTACCAATTAAATGAGATGCTGGCCATTTGGAATCAACCTTAGGATATCCTGCAGATGTTATATAATTAACTAGTGCATCAATCCAAACGTAGATTGTTTGGGTCGGATCATTTGGAACTTGAATACCCCAACTTAATCTTGAGGATGGTCTCGAGACACTCAAGTCATTCAATGGAGATGTTTTCAACTCATTCAAAATCTCAAGATGTTTTTGATTTGGTATTATGAAATGAGGATTCTGTCTTTCCAAAATATCAATTAAAGGTTTTTGAAATTCTGATAATTTGAAGAAATAGTTGTTTTCAGTGATATACGTGACTTCACTACCTGTTTCGATTGAATAGTATTTATCATCAATTTTCTGGATTTGAGTCACTGGGTAGAAAGTCTCGTCAGAGATGGAATACCAACCATCATGTTCACCTTGATAAATGTATCCTTTTTCAACTAAAACGTTCCAAAAATGCTGAACAGCAGCTACATGATCAGAATCAGTAGTCCTTATGAATCTATCATACTTAATATTGGTCGTTTGGGCTAATTCTTTGAAAACGATAACTAACCTATCAACAAATTCTTTAGGTAGGATGTGCTTAGCTTCAGCTGCTGATTGGATCTTAAGACCATGCTCATCAGTTCCTGTAGTGAAGAAAGTTTTATTTCCTTTCAATCTTTCCCATCTGTTACGAACATCACATAGAAGCATAGAATACAAATGTCCTAAATGTGGAGCTATTAACTGAGGTTAGTCGTGTTGATGGTGGAATGGATGAAAAAAAAATGTTGCATACCAGCATTTGGATAGAAAATGGGAGTTGTTATGAAAAAGGGTTTCTTGGATGCAAACCTCTTGAATACACTGGGTATTACAGCGTGAGTTTTTCTCAGCATTGATTGATACAATTTAATGGAGTTTATAGTGGTAAAACTGTAAGATATTTTTCATATGAGATGGGGGGTACCCGGTCGAAGAACTTGTAGTAACAGAGAATAGATTGATTCGAATATAGATTTAAGCTACTGTGGTTTGCCATATTCTCATATATAATGATATATTAACGATTGAATAATGTGGAATTATCTTATTCTTTTGTGATTCTTGATGATCTATAAATGCAATTTGGGAATGAAAAGCGATTTTTATGCTTTTTCAACAAAGATAGCCATCAATACGAAAACTGTATAGAACATAGCTAATGGATAAGCAATCAATGGTCTGACATTATCTAACTTCAGAACAGCAACGAAGAACCCAGAAGCGGAATAAGTACTCCAAAATGTACAAAGAGCCGATAGTGAATAACCTATAGCATTATTCAAGTCAAAAAAAACACCGAGTCCACTGATAGGAACCAACGGTAACAAACAATAACCAATAACAGATGCGGTTCTTGTAAAATCAATTGTATTCTCGCTCATTAATTTAAAGAAATAGTGCAATGAAACAGTACCAAATAATGCAACACCATAAATGTAACCGAAGTGCACTTTACCAGCCATTAATAAAAAAGTACCAAATATCAAACAGAAAAGAAGAGGACCAGCTAAATCTGAATCTGACATTATATCTTGTGTTATACGGCCTCTTGGATTCAACACACCAAGAGTCTTTTGTTTTATATGGCTGAAGTTTATTCCAATTTCTTGTAATAAAGGAGGCTCATTAGGATAGCCTGATGTGGAGAAAGCAGCAAGGATACCAGTAGATAGTTGAGCATCACCTAATGTTCCGGAAACGTCGTACTGTGCAGCGTATGTGTTATCCATGGCACCTTGCACGTTCGATGGGAAACTGCTGTTATTCCCAGCATTGAACTGAGAGTCGTACTGTGAAGGAAAGAACTGCAGATTACTGTTATTATTGGTGCTCTGCTGGTTGTAGAAAGCCATATTAGTGATCCTCAAAACGTGTGATTTTTGAATGAGATTATCGTTTAAGAATGAATGAGTTTCTTTGTTAAATGAATTAATTTTTGGCAGAAACTTGGGCTCATAATTTATAATCATTTTTTTAATACTTTTCATTCTTTCAACGCGTCTTTGAATTCTTCGAATAGATTGAAATATCAGCAAAATGACAACTGACAACGAAGTATACACAGATCTGGAACGTTACACTCTACAGTTTGTTATATCTGCTGGGGCTATCAAGGAAGAAGTTTTGAACCAGTCCGTTCATACCAAATTTAGAAAAGGTGAAGATAAAGAAGAAGGTGAAAAACTGACACGACTAGAAGAAATAATGAGAGACAGAAATTTGGAAACATCTATTGAATTAATTAATAGAAAACTAGATAAAATAGGTTTCAAGATTGTGAGGGTTATTAGTCAAGCCACAGGTGAACCAAATTATGTTTATGTCAACACGGTATCAGATGAACCGTCAAAGATCTCAATGTCTCGTTCTCCAAAAGATATAAGTATTATCAAAAACATTATTGAAAGTATTATTTGTGAAAGTGACGATGAAAGTTTTGTCATTAGCCAAAAAGATGCCCTAGTGTTATGTTCAACTGAAGGTTATACTACATCACAAGGTTTACATTTCTTACAAACCTTAGTCAATGAAGGTTGGTTAAATGTTACTGATAAAAATAAATATTATCTATCCATTCGAGCTATTGCAGAATTAAAAACGATGTTGATTAATAAATATGGGGTTAAAACACTAGAAACTGATTGTGATGGATTAATTAATTTATGCACTGGTTGTCATGAAATAGTCACCATCGGGGTACGATGTAATAATCGAATTTGTAATGTTAGGTTCCATAGACATTGTCAAGATCTATATGTAAGAGCTAAAGGTTCAAATTGTCCTAATGAAGAATGTAACGTCGATTGGTCTGATTCGGTTCCTTCAACTGTTGGTTTCTCTAGGAGATAGATTCCTGAATAGCTTCAGCTTCTATTTCATCAATCATATCCCAAACTATATCATCAGCTATTCTTTCATTATAAATTTGATATAAATCTGAAACATCCTCATCTAAATCAATTGGTTTATATTTAAAATCTGGTCCTGCATTAATTTCTGCAACTCCTCCTTTAAAAACACTTATTGTTGGATAATAACCTAAAGTTCCATTGTTTTTATTTTTTTCGATTGTGGTATTTGTTTTCAAATCTGAATTTGGTGGATTGAAATCATATAGTTCTTCAAATGCAACGCCAATAAATTCACCATTCTTATATATCTTCAAACTTGATCCCTTTAATGATTCTGGTTTCCATGGATTCAAATCAGGTATAGCTCTTTCACCGAAAACGATAACTGGATTCAATAAACGATCCATTGTATTCGTTGAAACGTAATCAAATTTCTCCCAAAATAATCTTTGTTTATATCTTATAGCAATTTGATCTCTAACAATATCACTAAAATCGTTCTTTTTAGGTAAGTCTAGCATCATACCTATAACATCACCACTTTTAAATCCACCTTCCATGAAATTATTTAATCTAGATAAGTGTAAAGTCTGTCCTGTTTTATCTCTAATACCATACCCATACCCATCAAATCCAATAGGTGCTTCAATTGACGCTTCCCTGCGGCCAATTCCTATTCTAACATGTTTATCAGCATCACTTTCGATTATATTGAATTCCCAATACACTTTACCTTCAGTTATACCCACATTAACTCTTGAACTAACCCAACCTTTCAAAGTGGAAACAGATAGATTATCTTCGCTGATCTCAATTTCAGCAGATCTATCAAAAAGACTCATTGCTGGTTTAAATGGTGGTAAATCAGTGGTACCAAATTTTAAAATTGGTAAATATGGATTTGGTGAACATGCACTATATTGAAACCCACGTCTTGTATTTAACGGTAAATCATCAATTATTTTGAATCCAGGGAGGTGTGTGGAGTCTAGTGCTGTTGGCTCGAATTTGGTGAAATCAATGCGTTTATAAGGTATATATGGTTGAAACTTATTAGCTAGTATTGTTTTCTTCGATTTTGTTTTCGGGCTGGGTCCTAGGGATGATGTAGCTGTGTTCACAGCAGTGTGTGGTTTTACTTCATCTTCTATCGTTCTTTTTTTAGGAATTACTTGTTCTGAAGACATCGTTAATGTGCTTGTAGATATTTCATCGAATCTATTAGTGTAAGCGTTTAATATAATTAATATTTTGGTGTCTGGGTGTCAAATATATTAAGTAATCCTAGATAAATAATTAATAGAGAAATCCCATGATAAATGTGTTGAATAAAGTCCACTTCTGCTCTTTTAGTTTCTAGTTTTATACTTGTATGCCTAAAAATTAAAATCTTCTTAAAATTGGATTCATTTATATAAATTAATTAAAAATCTGTTTCAAACTTTAGGTAGTTTTATATTTTCCTTTACTAAAAATCAAAACTTAAGTCTTTCTTTAAAATTTTCACCGTCGGAACATGACCGGATCATCAGTAGCACATCTTAATAGAAACATTATATATAGCTGATATAATGATATTATATATTTTGCAAATATTAGAAGCTGATGATCTGAATTAATCTCTAAATATTGTATATTAAAGACGTGCCGCAAATATATCATATAATAAAAGTGCAGATTCATTTATAGAAAATTTCTTATATAACTGCTGGACTGATATTATTTTGCAACATCAATTAATTGTTCCATACAAAGTTACTAAAGAGATACTGTATGCTTTTCACTACAACTTATAAACTCAGAATCTCGAGGTTTTGAAATTAACTTTGATTTTATTTTCCATACTTTTACACAACATTTCTCTCTATATTGTCATTTCGCAATGCAAGTGCAACTAGGTTCAGTCAATATTCACACAGTATCGTTCAAACTCTATAGTTTACTATATCTCATTGAGCTTGAGAAGATAACATCTCCTACCAACCTATTTGCAAGATCTGTCACATTAACCAACCCACCTAAATCATAATTCATTGAATTCGACACGATATCATAATTCATATCATTTTTAAATACTCTGCTATGTGAAGGTTTATGCAGTAGCAATACTTTATCAGGAAGTGTCCAGTTCTTTAAGCCCACCCAATCAGCTTTAGAAAGTTGGAAAGTGGGCAGTGTTCGATGATATTGGTTGACTAGATTCAGTATCAGCAGTTTATTCAAACATCTAAATCCTCTTAAGTTCTTAATGGTTTCAGATACCGAAACTTCTTTTGATTTTGAAATAAAGGAACAATTACTTTCTGAATTTAGTATCAACCTCAGAAAAATTTCCAACTTCTTTGGATGATATAGTAATAAAGTTGAAGGATCTGGAGATGGTTTGATTGAAACTTTATCAGAAATTGGGTTTTCCATCATTCGATGAGCGCTATGCCTCAATACAGACTCTAAGAACATGATTGAAGACCTTGATTGATGTAAAGAAGCTGAAGAGATCAATTCACTTCTGTGTAACGGCCGAACATTACTCACACACCAAGGTAACGGCCCAGTTGACCACTCCTTACTCTGTTGAAGCAATAGATCCTCTATAATCACCACATGTAGCTCACTTCCATAATTTTGCAGCAATACAAGTGCGACCAAATAGCTAGCTAAGGACTCGCCCACCAGCACAACGAGCATCAATATAAACGTTTCTCTATCAACTCTGCACAATCAAAAATAAAATTCGCGAATTATATGTGCAACCTCATGTGATGGAATTAAACTATCAAATGCTGTCAAAATAGTATACCCTATTGATACACCAATTGTACTACTCAATTTCCATCAAATGACCATAAAAGGTGTTGCTTTCACTTCCTTTGTCACCAGAGACAACGACAAATACATTGAGTGCCTAGGGTTCTACAAAAGACTAGGATTTAGATTGTTGAGGAGTTATACAAGGGACCTTAATGCTACAAGTTCAGTAAAAGGTATCTCTCACGACTCATTGAAAGAGTCATGGCTAGAATCCCATAGATTATCTGAATACAAGAACGGTAAAAGAGTTCCTGCTCAGGAAAGTAATTGTATCCAATCTGAAGGTGTTGTTATTAAATTAAGATTAGCAAGTTCTGATTCAATCCATAATGCTGCCAAATATAATGAAATTGAAGGTATAATTTCATATTTCACCACTGAATTGAAAAATGTTTCAACGATTCTACAAGTTCCTATCAAAAACAATGAACTTTTTACCACTGATCCCCTTGGAAATCAATTACATTTTGTTGATTATCCAACTCCTTTAGAAGATTTTAAAATAACTGATAAATTTTATGAACAGAAAGATTCAAGTAAAATTGAAGTCGAACCTCCTATTGATTCAACTAAGAAGAAAATTGCTGTCATGACGTCTGGTGGTGATGCTCAAGGTATGAATGCAGTTGTTAGAGCAGTTGTAAGATCCGGTATCTTTTACGGTTGTGATGTTTTTGCAATATATGAAGGTTACACTGGTCTAGTTAAAGGTGGTGATTTGATCAAGAAATTGAACTGGGAAGATGTTAGAGGCTGGTTAGCCTTAGGTGGTACGTTGATCGGAACTGCAAGATGTAAAGAATTTAGAGAGAAATGGGGTCGTCTAATCGCTGCTAAAAATATGATTCTTAATGGTATTGATGCTTTAATTGTCTGTGGTGGTGATGGTTCATTAACTGGTGCTGATTTGTTTAGAGCAGAATGGCCATCATTATTACAAGAGTTGGTATCTAATGGTGAACTGACTCAAGATCAAATTGAGCCTCATAAGCATCTAACAATTGTTGGTTTGGTTGGATCAATTGATAATGATATGTCTGGTACTGACACTACAATTGGTGCAAACTCATCGTTGGAAAGAATTAGAGAAATGGTAGATTATATCGATGCTACTGCTACTTCTCATTCCAGAGCCTTTGTTATTGAAGTCATGGGTAGACATTGTGGTTGGCTAGCTCTAAATGCAGGCATTGCTACTGGCGCTGATTATATCTTCATTCCAGAGCGTGCACCTAATAAAGATACTTGGAAAGATGATTTGAAAAAAGTTTGTTTAAGACACAGGTCAAAAGGTAGAAGAAATACTACTGTTATCGTTGCCGAAGGTGCTTTAGACAATGAATTGAATCCAATCACTTCCAATGACGTTAAAGATGTGTTGGTTGAATTAGGTCTTGATACACGAGTTACCACATTAGGTCATGTTCAAAGAGGTGGTGCTGCTGTTGCTTCTGATAGACTACTAGCCACTTTACAAGGTGTTGAATCCGTGAAGGCAGTTTTAGATTTAACACCAGAAGATCCATCTCCAATGATCGGAATTTTAGAAAATAAAATAATTAGAACACCATTAGTTGATGCTGTTAAATTAACCAAGAAAGTTGCTAGTGCAATAGAAGCTAAAGATTTTGATTCAGCAATAGCATTAAGAAATGCAGAGTTCCTCAAATCTTATGAAAATTACATCTCTTTATCCCAAGATGATGATGGAAGTAAGATATTACCAAAAGAGAAACAATTAAAAATTGCTATCGTCCATGTTGGTGCTTCATCAGCTGCTTTAAATGCAGCCACTCAAGCAGCAACCTTATATTCCATTTCAAGAGGTCATCAAGTATTTGCCATTCAAAATGGGTTTAGTGGATTGATTCGTCATGGATCAATTCAAGAACTCTCTTATAAAGATGTTTATGGCTGGTATCATATGGGAGGTTCTGAAATTGGTACTAATCGTTCTTTACCATCTCTTGATCTTGGTACTGTTGCCTTTTATTTCCAAAAATATTCATTTGATGGTTTGATCATCATTGGTGGGTTTGAAGGATTTACTGCATTACATGAATTAAGTGAAGCTAGAAAACAATTCCCAATTTTCAATATTCCAATGACCTTAATTCCATCAACTGTTTCTAATAACGTCCCTGGTACTGAATACTCTTTAGGTGTTGATACTTGTTTAAACACATTAGTCGAATATTGTGATGCTGTCAAACAATCTGCTTCTGCTTCAAGAAGAAGGGTATTCGTTGTTGAAGTTCAAGGTGGTTATTCTGGTTACGTTGCAAGTTATATCGGTTTGGTCACTGGTGCTGTTGCTGTTTATTCTCCAGAAACTAAAACTACACTTAAGACCATTCAAGAAGATATTGAATTATTGAAAGAAAATTATAATGCTGATAAAGGTGAAAACAGATCTGGTAAAATGTTGATTCGTAATGAAGCTGCTTCCAAGATATTCACTACACAGTTGATTTCAGATATCATTCAAGAATCATCAAATGGTAAATTTGAAACAAGAACAGCTATTCCAGGTCATGTTCAACAAGGTGGTAAGCCAACAGCTGTTGATAGGGTCAACGCTTCAAGATTCTCAATAAGATGTTGTAAATTTATTGAAGAGTGGAATGAGTCTATATCTGATTCAAATCTCGATGGTTCTGATAAACATTTACGATTTAAATTCATTGATGGTAAGAAAATATCAACTGTTGGTGATAACACTAAATCTGCTGCTGTTATTGGAGTCAAAGGTGTTGAGTTACTATTCACTCCTGTTGAAGATTTATGGGACCATGAAACTAACATTGCCCAAAGAAAAGGTAATACGATTCATTGGGAAAATTTCAATGAAGTTGGTGATGTTTTAAGTGGTAGATTGAATTTGAGAAATAAAACTCTTGCTTAAGAAAACATAGCACAATTTTTGAAATTCATTCTGAATGCAAGAACCTGTATAATAATCTAAAATAGTAATAATAAGATATTTAATAAGACCAGTTTATTAGTAGATAGACGATGATACATTTCACAACTGTCATTGGATAATAGTAGGGTGACTGCCTTATTATATATTCTTTGTTTCAAAGCACTTGATTCGCAGGAGTTCGTTGAACCTCAAAACCAAAGAATATTATCCCATTATGTCCGTCCAGTACTCAGTTTCGTCAACTGGATCGTTCATGAAGGCAATGCAGTCCGTCTCGGATGTATTGGGTGGTTTAGAAATTCATGAATTGGAAATACCCAAGATAGAAGATGAAGATGAAATTGATCTATCAATATTAGACTCCTTTAAGGACATTAAATTCGAATATAACGAAGATGATGAAGAAGAATCTTCAGATGATGAATTGATTTCAGGAGTTTATGAAAATTTCCTGAAAAGTTGTGAAGAGATTGCAAATCAAAGAGGTGATATAAGTGGCGATGAGTTACAACAATCAATAATATCGATCCTGAAAGAAGACAATTCAATTGAAAGTTTACAATCAGTGTTGTTTGATATCTTAGGCTTTGATCATTTTGATTTGATATCCACTATTATTAACGATAAAGCACAAATTCTATCAGAGATGACTAAAATGCCTAAAAAGAAAGAATTTCTATCAGAAAAAGGTATCAGAGATCAAGTTAGATCTAATCAACTTAAAGCAAAGAATGAGAAGCTGGCTCCCATGCAAGATCATCAAAAATATCCTCATGTTTTCAAAGCCTCAGATTCAGGTAATACAATGGCTTTCAATGGTCAAAAGTTTGTTCTTCCACTGGGTTCAACTAGAGAAACAAGAGAGCTTTATGAAGAAATTGATATACCCGCTTCAGAAAGTAAGAGACTTCGAGGTCCAAATGAAGTTCCTGTTCATATTAACGATTTGGATTTTCTATGTAAAGGTACTTTCAAAGGGTATAAAACTTTGAACAGAATGCAATCTTTAGTTTACCCAGTTGCTTACAATACAAATGAAAATATGCTAGTCTGTGCTCCTACTGGTGCTGGTAAAACAGATGTTGCGTTACTGACCATTTTACACACAATTCAACAATTCACAACTGAAACTTCAGATACTATCGATATTGATTATGGTGAATTCAAAATTGTTTATGTTGCGCCATTAAAAGCTTTAGCTGCTGAAATTGTTGAAAAATTCAGTTCAAAACTGAAATGGTTAGGTATTCAAGTCAGAGAATTGACTGGTGATATGCAATTAACGAAAGCTGAAATTTTAACAACACAAATTATCGTCACTACACCTGAAAAATGGGATGTGGTCACTCGTAAAGGTAATGGAGATAACGAATTGATTGATAAAGTTCAACTGCTCATTATCGACGAAGTTCATTTGTTACATGAAGATCGAGGTTCAGTTATTGAAACGTTAGTTGCTCGTACTTTAAGACAAGTTGAAAGTTCCCAATCAATGATTAGAGTTGTTGGTTTATCTGCAACTTTACCAAATTTCATAGATGTTGCTGATTTCTTAGGTGTTAATCGTCTAAGCGGTATGTTTTTCTTTGATCAATCTTTTCGTCCTATCCCATTAGAGCAGAAATTAATTGGTGTTCGTGGTAAAGCTGGATCTAGACAAGCTAGAGAAAACATTGATAAAATTTCATATGAAAAATTAGTTGAAGAACTAAGTAATGGTGTACAAGTAATGGTTTTTGTACATTCAAGAAAAGATACTGTTAAAACTGCGAGAACTTTCATTCAAATGTCACAGAGTTTGCATGATTCATCATTATTTGATTGTCAACAAGCTGAATCATATGAGAAATTCAGTAGGGAAATGGGTAAAAATCATAATAAGGATATGCGTGAATTATTTCAAAATGGTTTTGGTGTTCACCATGCTGGTATGTTAAGAGCTGACCGTAATTTAACTGAAAAAATGTTTGCATCTGGTGCTATTAAGGTCTTATGTTGTACTGCTACTTTAGCATGGGGTGTCAATTTACCTGCTGCTGTTGTTATTGTCAAAGGTACTCAGGTTTATGACTCTAAAAAGGGTGGCTTCACTGATTTAGGTATATCTGATGTTATTCAAATTTTTGGTAGGGCAGGTAGACCCCAATATGAAAAATATGGTACTGGTATCTTATGTACTACTAGTGATAAACTGGATGATTATGTGAGATTATTAACTTCTCAGCATCCAATTGAATCTAAATTATCAGCAAAATTAGTTGATAATTTGAATGCTGAGATTTCTTTAGGAACTGTTACAAATGTTGATGAAGGTGTCAAATGGCTCGGTTATACTTATATGTTTGTTAGAATGAGACAAAATCCATTTGCCTATGGTATTGATTGGAAAGAGATTCAAGAAGATCCTCAATTATTTGAAAAAAGAACAACCATGATAATCGATGCTGCAAGAAAACTACATTCTTTACAGATGATTATTTTTGATGAAAGATCAATGCATTTCATTCCTAAAGATTTAGGTAGGGTTGCTTCTGATTTCTATTTATTAAATGAAAGTGTTGAAATCTTCAATCAAATCTGCAATCCAAGGGCAACTGAAGCTGATGTATTATCAATGATTTCAATGAGTAGCGAATTTGATAGTATCAAATTCAGAGAAGAAGAACTATCAGAATTAACTAAATTATTAGAGGAAAAAGTTTCTTGTCAAATTGCCTCAGAAACTGAAACATCATCAGGTAAAACAAATATTTTATTGCAATCCTATATTTCAAAAGCTCAGATTAATGACTCTGCTTTATTTTCAGATACGAATTATGTTGCACAGAACTCCATTAGAATTTGTCGTGCCTTGTTTTTGATTGGTCTTCACAGGAGATGGGGTATTTTTGCTAAAGTTATGCTATCTTTATGTAAATCGATTGAAAAAAGATTATGGTCATTTGAGCATCCATTGAAACAATTTGATTTACCTCATCAAATAATTAGAATTATTGAAGCTAAAAGTCCATCAATGGATGATTTACGTCAATTAGAATCCTCTGAGTTGGGTGATTTAGTTCACAATAATAGAATGGGAAATGTTTTATATAAAATTGTTGGCAAATTTCCTGTCATTCTAATTGATGCAGAAATTTTCCCAATAACAAAAAATGTGATGAGAGTCCATATTAATTTAGAACCTGATTTTGTTTGGGATGAAAGGTACCATGGCAATGCACAATTCTTTTGGGTATTTGTTGAAGAATCAGACAAATCGGAGATTTTGCATTATGAAAAGTTTATTTTAAACAGAAAACAAATGAAAAGTCCTCATGAAATGGACTTCATGATTCCATTATCAGATCCATTACCCCCACAAGTTGTTGTTAGGGTTGTTTCAGATACATGGATTGGATCAGAAACTACACATAGTATTTCATTCCAGCATTTGATTAGACCAACTAATGAAACTTTACAAACCAAATTATTAAGATTGAATCCATTACCAATTACTGCTCTACATAATGAAGTTGTTGAATCTGTTTATAATAGAAAATTCAAATATTTTAACGCGATGCAAACAATGGCTTTCCACTCGTTATATAATACAAATGATAGTGTTTTTGTTGGTTCACCAACTGGTTCAGGTAAGACTGTTGTTGCTGAATTAGCAATATGGCATGCATTCAGAGATTTTCCTGGTTCTAAAATTGTTTATATTGCTCCAATGAAAGCTTTAGTCAGAGAAAGAGTCGATGATTGGAGAGAAAGACTAACTAAAATAACTGGCCATAAAGTTGTTGAATTAACAGGTGATTCCATTCCTGGTGTTAATGAAGTTAAGGAGGCAAGTATCATTATCACAACTCCTGAGAAATTTGATGGTATTTCACGTAATTGGCAAACAAGAAAATTTGTTCAGAAAGTTTCTTTAGTAATTATGGATGAAATTCATTTATTAGCAAGTGATCGTGGTCCAATCCTAGAAATGATTGTAAGTCGTATGAGATATATTGAATCTCAAACGAAAAATCCAATTAGATTATTAGGTATGTCCACAGCTGTTTCAAATGCATTTGATATGGCGGGTTGGTTAGGTGTTAAAGAGGGATTATTCAATTTTCCCCAATCTGTTCGTCCTGTTCCATTACAAATGTACATAGATGGTTTCCAAGATAATTTAGCATTTTGTCCATTAATGAAAACAATGAATAAACCTGCATTTATGGCAATCAAAACTCATTCACCAGAAAAACCAGTTTTGATTTTTGTTGCTTCACGTCGTCAAACTAGATTGACAGCATTAGATTTGATTCATTTATGTGGTATGGAAGATAATCCGCGTAAATTTTTAAAATTGGAAGAACATGAATTAACAGAAATTTTGAAAGGTGTTAAAGATGAAACTTTAAGATTATCATTACAATTTGGTATTGGGTTACATCATGCAGGTTTAGTTGATTCTGATCGTAAAATTTCCCATAAGTTATTTCAAGATAACAAAGTTCAGATTTTAGTTGCAACTTCAACTTTAGCTTGGGGTGTTAATTTACCTGCTCATTTAGTTATAATTAAAGGCACTCAATTTTATGATGCTAAAATTGAGGCTTATAGAGATATGGATTTGACTGATATTTTACAAATGCTTGGTCGTGCTGGTCGTCCTGCTTATGACACTAGTGGTACAGGTATTGTTTATACCAAAGAATCTAAAAAAATGTTCTATAAGCATTTTTTGAACAGTGGATTTCCTGTTGAATCTTCATTGCATAAAGTTTTAGATGATCATATTGGTGCTGAAATTGCATCAGGTACCATTAAATCGAGACAGGATGCTATTGATTTCCTAACATGGACTTTCCTATTTAGAAGAGCTCATAACAATCCAACATATTATGGTATTGATGATACTTCCACTGAAGGTATCAATTCATATTTATCAAATTTAATTGATACTACTATTGAGAATTTGAAAGAATCGAGCTGTGTTATAACAGGTGATAAACTAATTTATCCAACTCCATTTTTAACAATTTCTTCATATTATTATCTATCTCATAAGACCATCAGAAATCTAATCAAGCAGATTTCACCAGATTCAACATTCAGAGAATGCTTAAGATTTTTATCAGAAGCAACTGAGTATAATGAACTGCCAACTCGTCATGGTGAAGAATTGATTAATATGGAAATGTCTGAACAATTACGTTACCCAGCAGATGATTTAACTGATTTACCAATTTGGGATCCTCATATTAAAACTTATTTATTATTACAAGCGTTTATGAGTAGAACAGACTTACCAATTGCTGATTATTCTCAAGACACAGTTACAGTTTTAGATCAAGCGTTACGTATTTTGCAATCATATATTGACGTTTCTGCAGAACTTGGATATTTGAACACAGTTTTGATGTTCATTAAATTAATGCAATGTGTTAAGCAAAGATATTGGTTTGATGATGACTCTACTTCTAATTTTCCTGGTGTTGATTTAAGAAGATTAAGTGGATTCAATCCAGATGGTGATGTTGATGAGATTTTTTTCAAGAGTGAGACTGATGATAATAAAAAAGTACCTAACTTAAAAGAGATTAGTGAACTCAATGATAAAGAAATAAGTAAATACATTCATAAATTCAAAGTTGAGTCATCTGAGGTCAAAATTTTTAGGTACAATGTATCTAAATTACCAACTGGTGAACTAGTCGTTAAAGAACAAAAAACTTCAGAAAAATTAACTATTGAATTAAATCATTCTAATTTACCGGTAAATTCAGATTTCAAAATGTTATTGAATAATTTCCCAAAATTACAAAAAGAATCATGGTTTGTCATCTTATGTGGCATTGAAACTAGGGAATTACATTTAATGAAGAGAGCTAATCCAAGATTTAGTAAAAATGATAGAAAAGGTGGAATTTCTTCGGAATTTGATATCCCTTCCCATCTTAAAAGTAAAGAAGTTGATGTGATGGTTGTTAATGATGCTTACGATATCTCATATCAGTCGAAAGTTACATTATTATAGATAGTTTTCTAATGAATGAATGAACTAAACGGTTTGTAAGTTGTGTGGATTTAGCACACCCGGACACCAAAATGAACTGATGAATATTCTAGAAGAGTTGTATTTATTGACTTGAAGTCATCTGGCAATTATCCAATAAACATGTCTCTAGACAAATCCACCAAACTAGATACGTTCCTAAATTGGGCAAAACAAAATGGCTCTATTATTTCTCCAAATTTATCGCTAAAGGTGACAGAATTCAACCAAATCTCTGGATTTTCTACAGCATCGATTCCTAAAAATACCAGAGATCCGTTAATCTCAATTCCTGAAAAGATCACAATCCATCCATCCATCGCAGAACAATATTTTGGTAAAGAAATCTGTGGTTCTCATGACAGAAGTCCAATTTGTAAACTTTTATTATCAAAAATCAAATTTGATAAAACCCAAGAAACTAATATAACCATAAATGATGAACTAATTAACTGTGGAGTGTTCTTCAAACCGTACATTGATTTGTTACCAACTGGCAAAGAAATAGGATCCCCATTGTTTTGGGATGGGAATGAACGTATGTTATTACAGGGAACAGATGCATATCTTTCAATAGATAAGAGACTTTATGAAATTTTAGAAGAATGGTACAGTATAGTCACCAAATTAACAGAATCCCAAACCGAGAATCTCAATATTAAAGCAGATTTAGAACTGTATAAAGTGTTTAAGGATGGTAAACCAGAACATTTTGCAACATATTTGAATCAAGTTCAAGGTGATGTCTCTTGGACGGGTTTCCCAGCATATCTTTGGTCTAATGCAATTTTCACTTCCAGGGCCTTCCCATACATATTACAGAGTGAAAACGGTGTCAAAGTGAATGATATTAATGAAGGAGTATTGTTACCTATCTTTGATTTGTTAAACCATGATAAGAAAAGTTCAATCAAATGGAGTTTCAATGAGAATCACGAATATTTATTTCAAACGACATATGAAGTGAAGGAAAATGAAGAGATTTATAACTCTTATGGATTGAAATCCAATGAGATTTTATTGTTTAATTATGGGTTTGTATTAGAAAATAATGAAGAGGATTATGCGACATTTGCACTAAGGATTCCAGAGGATCAAGTTATGAAAGCTAAAAAATTTGGTGTCAAGGGGTTCAGTGAGAATGAAATAGTTTTCCGTTTCAAAGGTGATAAAGGCATTGATGTAAATTTAATCAAGTTGTTTCAGTTTTTAGTTAAATCTGAATCTGAACAAGGTGTCACTTTACGAAATTCACTAGAAGGTTTACAACAATTATCATATATTATTAAAAATAAGATTGAAACTATCAAAAATGCTAAAGCACCAGAAGGTGTAAATATTGATGAGTCGATTGTATCAGTCACTAGAGTTTATAGAAATCTACAAAAATCTTATTATCAGAGAGTTTATGATGAAATATTAAAGATGGAACGAAAACTGATCAAAGATTATAAACCTGAATCATTTAAGAAATTCTTCGAATCTGATGTTACATTCGCAAATGCGTTATTATTGATATTTGGTATTGATAGTTATGAGAAACTAATTTCGAGTGATGATGATTTGAATCATGTTTTAATTTTGTGGTTATTAAGAGTATCCAATAAGAAACAATTCAAAGAAAAATCAGTGTTACCAGATTGGGTTAATTCCAGATTTCTTAAAATTTTAAGAAGTGCTAAAATTACACAAGATGATGTTAAAGAAACGTTGCCTGCTTATAAAGCATTATTTCCAATTTTGAGCCAAAAGATCCCAGAAATATTTGATAAGGGAGATTGGAGTATTAAGAATTTTATAATTGCAGAGAAATTAAAAGATGAAATAGTTTTCATTGATAATAACAATGAGGCATACTTCATAAATGATGTCAAAATTAAATAAATAGATATACACATTTGTACATATATACATATTGAACTTGAAAAAAAACAATTAAAGAAACTTCTATGTGATTTATTCAAAGAACTGGTCTTCTTCCTCTTCATTACCGTTTTCTTGAGGAGCGTCAGGATCTTTTGGATCATGTTTTGATCTTCGATCACTTAAGATATTAGTTGAGTATTTACCATCCAAGATATCTTGAACAGACAGAGGGATTGTATTATCTTTCATTTTTTGTTCAAATTGGTTCTTATAAGAGATTCTTTCTTGATCAGTCTTAAGTTTACCTTTTTTAACATTTTCATCATTTTCATCATCATCATTTTCTTTTGGATACAATGAAATATATTTTTTATCATATGGGAAATTAGCGTTATAGACTAGATCAATTTCACAATGATGTAGCTTAGTTCTTGCTTTCTTCAATTGTTTTCTGATATCTTTATCATCTTTGTTTTGTTGAAATTTTTCATCTAATTCTTTATACTCTTTTAATGCTGCTTTATAAACTCTCATAGTTTTCTTTCTCTCCAAGAATCTAACCATTTTGTACTTTTGCGTCAATAATTTGACTTTATGGTCAGCCTGCAGTTCTTCAATTTGTACTTCTAGAGCTTTCAACTCTCTTTCTTTTTCTAGTAACAAATCAGCTGGCATTAATTCTCTTCTTTTTGGGTTTTTAAGTTGACGATCAAGAGATCTGTATTTCTTTTTGGCTTGAGTAAGAGACAATGGACCTTGCTCTTCGGTCTTTTTGTAGTGTTTTCTTTGGAAATGTTTTCTTTCAGACATTTTGAGGAATGTGAATAGAGTAGAAAGATGTGAGAGAGAAAATTATGGGAAAGCGTGTGCTTAATTAGAAGAGAGGTTTGAAGAATTTTTTTTTTATAGAAATTTTGCGCGAACCGATGAGCTCTAAATACATTTTTTGGGTTACTGAACTGTGACGATGGTGGTTTATGAGTACAGATTTAGTGAGTCTATTCTAGTTCCTGTTTATATACGATACATTTCATATTAGACAGGCAACACGCTAACACCAGCCAATCTATCCACTATTGGAGCAACGTAAGGATGTGATAACAAAGGACCAATGAATGGAACACTTCTTAAGAACGACACAATAACGGCAAAGAAATCACCAAATAACTGTAAAATACCAAACATTTCGATAATGAAACCAAAAAATGAATGTTTCATCAATATAAGCAATATTCCCAACACGAAAGCTACTGAGCCTCTGATTTTAGCAGGACGCATGAAGAACGTCATTGTCTTTTGTGGACCAATGATCAGCACTAGCCCAATCACGAATAGGAGGTTACCTAATGCCAATAAAGCTGAGTCAAAGAACGTAACGACACCTAATAAGAAGAAGACAAAACCTGAAGCTGTGAAGGCAACACCGAATTCTGTACCCCAAAGAAGTTAGTAAAGTAGATTCCCTGTATTCAAATCTGTCACTCACTTTGCAATTCAGAAAGCCAAACCATTTCCAACGTTGTGTTGTTTTTTTTATTTTATAGACTGATTTGGAGGGTTGAAACTGGCTGATTTTTTTCAGTTTAGATTCATTTTTATAGGGAAAAAAAAAAAACATCAGAGATAGAGAAGAAAGAAGAAGAACTCAGTGATGGTTCCATGGACGTATCCACGCGGATTCTACTGCAAGAAATGCCACAACACCGGAACGAAGCCGAGTGGAAATTCTTGCAAGGATTGTTGGGCTCGTTTTGGCCCCAGAAACAGAGTCAATGTCGCTCCAATTGTTCCAGTACCTCAACCAGGAATAAGAATACCATTCACCAACACGAGAATTGATGACGATCTCAACTTCATAAGAGACAATCCAGGATACACGATATACCAGCCACCACCACCACCACCTGTTCCAGTAACTGCACCACCACAAGGACCAGTGATTCCTCCTGAATCTCCTCCTCCCTATGATAGTTATCAAAGTGTATATCAAGGAAGACCCTCTCAGCCTGTTCCATTGAACCAGCCAATAATGACATATCCACCTCCTCAACCAATGCCATCATACCCACATGCTCCTCAGCCCATACCAGGTCCAGTCTTCCCAAGGGTCGTTAGACCTGGAGATCCTTCGCTAGGAGGTGTCTTATGTGGGAGATGTCGTGGGAAGGGATACACTGGAGGAGGGTTTCTGTTAGATGAGGAAACATGCAACGTCTGTGGTGGAGCAGGCAGAGTCTTTGTGTGAGCCTCAACATATTATTCTCTTTACATATCCCCTCCAAATACATCAACCTTAACGACCTTATGAAGCATCGGAAATAAAAGAAGAAAACACACGAATGAACTCCCACTCGTACTCACCTCCCTTGTAATCTACTCTCTTCTTTCACATGTCATGTATAATAACTCGATGCTCCTCCCACCCCATCGCACCAAACCATCTCATCGGATTCTACTCGAAATTTTTCAGCTGATTTTTCCAGAGTCAGTCATATTATATAAGAGACTTTCACTAATGTCCAATAAACTCCAATCAAGAGCTGACTCCCTGAAGAGCCAGAGCACCGAGATCTCGAGACCTAGCAGCCCTTACACTGTGAACCCACCAATCGACCACGATGGGCTATCATGGCCATCAATAGGTACAAGAAACAGAATCAAATCAAGTGAAGAAGAAACAACAGCTCGTGAACAAAGAATAAGTGACGCCGTTAAAGTCATATTATCTGAGCTTGGTGAAGATCCATCAAGGGAGGGTCTATTAGAAACCCCTGAACGTTATGCTCGTGCTATGTTATTCTTCACTAAAGGATACGAAGACAATATTCATAACGTTATCAAAAATGCTGTTTTCGAAGAAGATCATGATGAAATGGTTATTGTTCGTGATATAGAAATCTTCTCATTATGTGAGCATCACTTAGTCCCATTCTTTGGTAAAGTACACATTGGTTACATTCCAAATAAAAAAGTTTTAGGTCTTTCCAAACTAGCAAGATTAGCAGAAATGTACGCTAGAAGATTTCAAGTTCAAGAAAGATTAACAAAGCAAATCGCAATGGCCTTGACTGAAACATTGAAACCATTAGGTGTCGCTGTTGTGATTGAAGCAACTCACATGTGTATGGTCAGTCGTGGTGTTCAAAAATCTGGCTCTTCAACAATTACTAGTTGTATGTTGGGTTGTTTTAGAGAAGCTCAAAAGACAAGAGAAGAATTCCTTACCTTATTAGGAAAAAGATAGTTTTTAGTCCATTATTTTAGATACATAGAAGTCACTAATTTTTTTTCAACCATTTACTATACTTCATATTAATTTAATTCAAATTAATTTCTTTTTTTTAAGCTGCTTAGAAAACAATAGAAAAGAACCCATATATGCTCCCACCATCATAAATCTTAATGAATTTCAACAATGTCATGATTACCTTTTTTTTTTAATTTTTTCCAAAATGTAGATTGAAATGTTTTTCTATTATACACTATTTATTTTTATTTTTATACATTAATTAAAATTCTAATTTTTTATTTTCTTTCTTTGATTTGGTTTTGAAGTTTTACCACTTGCACCAATTGTGATATTAACTTTTGGTGGAACTGTAAAACCAAAAGATTTAGCAACTTTAACCAAATCTAATTTATCAATTTGATAAACTGTTTTCAAATGATGTGATGAATAAGCTTGTAAATATGATCTATATCCATCTTTAGCACTTTGATGTAACCAATAATTAGAGCTAATCAATTTCTCCAATTGCTTTTGAACATTAGCAATTTTATTAGTCGGGAATTCATATTCATTTAATGGAACTTTTGCAGCTTTTAAATAACGTAAGAATCCTAATTCACTTGGTGTTAAAAACATTAACGATTTACCTTGTGCTTTGGTACCTCTTGCAGTTCTACCAACTCTGTGAATGTAATCTCTTGGATCATCAGGTGGATCAAATTGAATGATCCAATCAACAGATGGAATATCTAAACCTCTTGCTGCAACATCAGTACATATTAAAATCCCTTGTTTTGCATTACAAAATTCAAAAAATGTATTTGTTCTTTTTGTTTGCTTTTGTTTACCATGTAAATCTAGAACAGGTAAATCAATATAGTTTAATAATTCAGAATAATATTTAACTGAATTACATGAAGATAAGAAAACAATAATTTTTTTCTTAATATTTTTCTTTAAAAATGAAAATAATAATAAAAATCTTTGATCACTTTCACAAGTGACATAACCTTGTTCTAATCTATCAACTGTTGAAGCACCTTCTTGATTCTCAACGTTAATGAATAATGGACCTGGTCTTAAAGAGATTCTTGCCAAATCTTCAACTTTTGTAGTCTGTGTAGCAGAAAATAACATACTTTGTCTTTCTTCACTTGGTAAAATTTTGATGATTTGTTTCATTTCTTCTTCAAAACCAATTTCTAGAATTCTATCAGCTTCATCAATGACTAAAGCTTTTAAATTTTTGAAAACAAAACCTTGTGTGTTTTGTAGATGATCTAATAATCTACCTGGTGTAGCAATCAACAAATTAACACCTTTAGTTAATTTTTCAGCTTCTGCTCTACGGTTAGCACCACCAATAACAATCCCTAAAGTTTGAGTATGAAATTCCATTAATTCTCTAGCAACACCAAATATTTGTAATGCTAATTCTCTTGTTGGTGAAACAACAATAACACCAGTCCCGTTTCTTGGTTTGAATCGTAATGAGTATAACATTTCAATGGCAGGAATCAAAAAGGCTAATGTTTTACCAGAACCAGTTTTAGCAGCACCTAAAACATCACGACCTGCTAATAATGGAGGAATTGTACGAGCTTGAACTTGAGTCATTTTGGTAAATCCCATTGCATTAACTGCTTTTAAAGTTGGTTCCGATAAGTTATGATCTTTGAATTCATCAGATTGGATTTCTGAAGTTGGTTGTTGTGTAGCAATTGATATAGCTGGTTTGATTTCTTCTTCTTCTTCATCAGATTTTTCTTCTTCCTCTTCATCTTCAGATCCAGGTTCTTCAACTTTTTTTTGCTGTTCAGATTCTTTATCTTTTGGAGCGCCAATCAATTCAGCAATTTCATCATACTCAGCATCAATAGCATCAACTAATTTATCAGTAGCTTCATCAGCTTCAACTTCTTCATGCTTTCTCTTTTGAGAAACTGATTGATTCATTTTCTTTTCAGTTTTAGCTTTACTACCAGCTCTTGGTCTTCCAGCTCTAGCCATTTTTGATGATATATATCTTAAGATTTAATGATAGGGGTAAATCAAGTTATAACAAGGAAAATAGAACTAAAAAGTTATATCTTTTCAAACTAAAGCATCAATTCAATTTTTCTTTTTTTTTATTTTTATTATAACAAAAAATTTTTTTATTTGAGAAAAAACTTCCAGATAAAGAAAATGTCCGAATCAGGAAGGAGAGATGAGATGCTGCCCCTACCCAGATAATAAAAATAGATAAAAAATTAAGGATTAAATAATATAAATATTTATAAATAATAAATATATGATACAGTGGTCCATGTTACATGTGACTAGATTGTAACATGTTTGATACCTTTGTGCTCTAATTTAAATTTCCCGATCAGTTCAGGAACGATTAATTCATAATCTGCGGTTTCACTTTGAATATCAGTTGAATCCTTTTCAACATGAATTCTAGTAATTAAACAGTTTTCAGTCACTTTTGTGTATAATTCTCTATCGTCTCTGACATCCAACTCTTCTAGAATTGTTTTAACACCAACTGGCCCTGGTAATTTAGATTCACCAACTTTGTATCCATTTTTTTCTTGAACGTTTTGATATGGTATAATATCTGCCCAGTTACGTTTATTCAAGAATTCAATGTTTGATCTAATTTCACCATTAACATCAGTTTGAAAAATGGGAACCATGTCTTCATCCGTTTCTAGATCAAAATGATGGATTCCTGATCTTCTATACAACAACGATGCCATCGCATTCGGTGGTGGTGTATTCACAATAGCAGAAGAAATGATATTAAACATTAATCTTGGATCTTTTTCAGGCGAATTTTTAACAACATCATTTAATTTGTCATATTTGCCACGATTGAATAAATGATGACGATGAAGTTTTGATTTGAATCTACCAATTGCAGCTAAATGAACATCTCCTGATAAGATTGTAACTCTTATTCCATTACTTGAACCAAAATCTTGTAATCTAGCAACTAATTTATTACGTTCCTTCTTATGATTATGAGAACACCAATGGTCATTCAAATCATCCAAAACTTCAACTGATCCATCGAATTCGTTGACTAAACCTTTGGCAATGATACCCTTTTGTGCTAATTTCCTAATTGGAATAAGTAATTTTGAAGATAACAAAGTTTCTAGCCAGACTAATCTAGGATATGCAATAGGAACTCCTAATAACACTAAAAAATGTTTGATATTTCGATCATTTTTAATTTCTTCATTCAATCTTTTGAAGACTAGATCATATGTATCATCAGTGACAATTTCATGTAATTTCCTTTCAGTTCTACAATCCAACCCTAAAAATCCAACTCCAGCCCCTAATTTGGCAAACAAAGAATGTGATTTTTCTTTGATATATGAACCTTTGTTACGTCCTAAAATCCAGGAAGGATCATTTGCATATGATTCTTCTTCAGTTGAGGTCTGGTGTTGAAAAAGCATATAATAATCATAAGCAACATCACCAAGACCAGAAAATATCTCATTCTTCATAGTAGAGTCATGGTATGAGCCGAATCCGTCAATGATATCATGATCATCGAATATATTCATTGATGGGATACAAGCCATTGCAATTGGAAACAACGATTCTAAAGTTTTTGATTCTGTACCTTCCCAAAACCCTTTACCAAACCAAGACAGATATTGATTTAAATAAAAGTTGTTAAATGACTCAACCATTGAATCAGTTAACTTTGCTGTGTGTTTCTTTAAGGGATTTTTTTCAGTTAACCAACGATTAAATTCCTTAGATGAATTTTTGATTGCATCACAATAAACTTGATCACCACCACCTAACATTACATGATATTTGTTTTCTTGATAATGATGACGAAGAACATCATACCATAGTGAACCATTGAAATCATTAGTCACTGTAGCCAATGAAAATCCATTGCATGAATATGACACAATGTTCATGGATTGAGTTGCTTTTGGTAAATAAAAATCAAACGTTTTGAAGCCATTAATTGTGTAACGAACTTTTTGTTCATATGATTCGTTCAACTCTAGTGCAATTTTAAATCTCCAAAATGAATAACCTGCTTTTTTGGCAAATATTTGACCTTGAAAAGCACCATTGTATAATTCATCAATGTTATTCGGTAATACTGATCCTGCAATATAATCAATATAAGGTTCTGTAGTGGTTGTTTCATCTTTAAGCACTAGCATAATAGAACCTCTGTAGTTGTTGGTCCCATTTTCTAAACATCCAATGAATCTTAAGATAGGACCACAACGAATGTCAAGTCCCTCAATCGGCTCATCTATTGGAACTGAGTTTGGAACGTTCTGAGAGTCCTGCAGTTTTTTAAAAAATGATTCTAAGGAGTTAGAATCTGACCTCCAGTCTTCCATGGTAAAACGCATGTTCTGATTGATAGGGCCCATGGTTCGATGAATTGGTGTTATATTTAGAAATCAGTTTGCTCATGTATATTGCCTTATCACGGTTTTTAGTTACTATGTTCTGGTATTTACGCAGGAATGGGGGACGTTGGTTTGAAATGTACTCTAAAGCCTTTGTCACAATTTAACAAGAGATAAAATGCTCATGAAAGTGGGATATAAGTAAGTAAGGACTATTCCACAAGTGGTTGAAAATATATATCCCACACAAAACTTTCAAGAACTGCCCTTCTAGCAACATAGTTAGAACAATGACTTCAGCTTTATATCATGGTGTCAAATCTTTCATTTTTGAGGGCTTCTGTGCATTTTTTTTTTCCCTCAAAAAAGTAAAAAAATATGCGATGAGCTTCTAAACATTCAAATATTCTAAAGGGAAATGTCCGGTAAAGCATTTAGTAAGAAGACAGCAAAGACATATAAAGTTGTATACAGAGGACATGAAGATCCTCTCTTCCACGATGCCGAAGCAGGTGAGGCTGTATTAATGGATATTTCAAAGAAAGCTAGTAGAGGTAAAAATAAAGCCCAGTTGGAAAAAGAATTAGGAGAAGAAATCAATCAAATAAGAAAAAATGAAGGTGAAGCTGCTCTTTATGGTATTACCTTTGATGACTCTAAGTATGATTACATGCAGCATTTGAAGACCATGGATAATGGAGAAGGTATTTTCATTCCTAGTAAAACATCAGATAAGAACATAAAAAATAAAAGTGTTGTGTTTCATGAGTTTGAGCTTCCAGATGATTTAAAACCTTCAGAATGTAAAGTGAGACAAAATTACCAAGATCAACAAAATATTCCTGATGAAATTGCAGGCTTCCAGCCTGACATGAATCCTGCATTAAGAGAAGTTTTAGAAGCTTTGGATGATGAAGCTTATGTCGAAGATGAAACTGACCTTTTTGACGATTTGTTAAAAGATGGTGAACAAATTGACGAAGATTCTTTTGAAGATGAATTTGATGAATGGGATTTGGATAATTATGAAAATGAAATGGCTAACTTTGAAAAAAAAGATTTTTCACAAAAAGATGATCAAGGCTGGGAAGCAGATTATAGAAAATATCAAGCTATTTCTAAACATAAAAAGAACGAATGGGATTCAGATGATGAATTTGATGAAGAAGAAGAAGGTGATACAGTTCCAGATTTACCAAATTTTAATAATGCTCCATCAACTTCTAAAAAGGGAAGTAAGCGTAAACAACGTATGAAAAAAGGTGCTAAATCTGATACGACCGGATTTTCAATGACCAGCTCAGCGTTATTCAGAACAGAGGCTTTAACAATACTAGATGATAAATTTGAAAAGGTTATGCATGATTATGAAGATAATACTGAACCTGAATATAGAGAATTTGATATGTCTCGAGAAAGACAAGATTTTGAATCATTACTGGATGATTTCCTAAATAATTATGAAATTGAAGGTGGTAGAAGAATAGTGAAGAAAAGCGAAGAGATTAACAATTTGAAAAAAGCTGCTGACAGTGCTTCTAAGGGTAAGTTAGCTGCAAAAAGAAGGAACAAAGGAACTCTCAATGATGTAAGTAAATCATTTGATAATCTGAAGATATAGAATAATTATAATACATGAGTATTAGGTAGTTAGACTCTGTTGTGTGTATGATTATATCTATATGAATTATTTGTGGTCATGAACGTCATACGAGAGTTTTCATAAGTCACAATTCTGTCAAATATTTACCTAATCACCATCGAACGCAGTTTTAATCTAAATATCAAGTTTATCTGTTGGTACTATAACTTGAAAATATTACAACTTTTGAAACTATATCTATTCTCATAGTAGGCCAATATAAACATTTGCTTATTTTCTGAATCACAAATGATTGGATTTTGTGGTCAAAAATTACACAGTATTCTTAACTACATTTGGAAACTATTGATATATCTTCACTATGATTCTCTAAGAACTTCATTTTGAAACTCAATTTCAAGCACGCTATTGCAAAATTGAAGAGAATCACCTAAAAAATTCATCAGGCACCTTTTGTTACTAAAATGCCCTAATCTTCTGTTTGTAAGTGGTGGTAATGATCAGACTGTAAACTTATGGGAATAACACAATGCCTCAACCACGTTTTGCCTATATATATATATATATATTATGTTGGAATGTGTTTCATATGTAGCGAGATCTGTTAATATTTACTTATGTGGATTATTCAATAGTTTAGTAAATTTAATACTAAGAGACAACTACCTATTATATTGTACATAACCAAAACGCACTACTCTATCCTAGTACACTAAATACCGATGTCATTCTCGACTGTAATATCTGGTCTACCGTCTCGAGTGATTTCAAATGTCTCAGAAGAACCACTCCAAGGATCCTGTCAATACGCTCTAAAGAACAGGTGTGTAGGTCGACAAAGTACTGAATGGTTAGGTGCACCTTCATGATTACATGACTTAAGCGATGAGGTTGCCCTACTGAAAAAAAAAATAATTTTTTTAAGTAAAATTTTAATAACAAAGAGTAGTAAAGTTATTTGGAATTCAAACATCGAAGATGGCCAAAAAGACATTAGCTGAACAAATAGCCGATTTTCAGAAACCATTAAATCCAGATTTTGATATTGAAGATGAAGAAAGAGACGTTTTCAGTCACAAAGATCAATCTGATCAATCCGATTCTGAAGATGACAGATTGAGAAGTCAACATTATATCAAAACTGGTAAAAGTAAGCTACGTGACAATGGTATTCATTTAAGAGATGAAAAATATACAGGGAAAAAAAGCAGTAGAACTGATATTTATAATGATGAAATTGATGACAAAGAAGATCAAGATTCAGATTTAGATGAAGAAATAAAACAAGTCGAAGATAGCTCACTGAGTGACGATGACGAACAATCACAGGATCAAGAACGGGGTAATGAAAGTGATAGTGGTGAATCTTTAAGAGCGGATTCTGAAGACGAATCTCAATCCGATGAGCATGATTCTGAGGAGGAGGAAACCGATTCAGAGGAACTAACATCAAAAAGAGATAAAATTAAATCATTAATGGCATCTGAAAGAAAAAACATTATCAATAGATTATCTTCTTCAACTCAAAATGATGCTTTGAAAGGCTATGCAGTAATTCATCAGCAAAAAACGTTTGATAGTATTATTGATTCAAGAATCAAAGCTCAAAAATCATTAGCAAATGCCAATATCTTACCACTGAATATGGAATCTTTTGATGAATTCAAAACTGTGAAATCTTCAAATCTTTTAAAAGAAGCTGAAATTTCAGTTCATAAACTGTTAGATAGTATATTATCACTAAGAACAAAAATCTATAACAATGAAAAACTCACCAAAGAGCCTCTAGCTTATCAAGAAGGTAAAAAGAGATCATTTGATGATTATTTTAAAGAGACTTCCAAACTGGATTCTATTTTAAACAAGCATAGAGAACTAGTATTGACTAAATGGTCACACAAAGTTCAATCAGCATCTGGTGCCTCAGCATTAAACGCATCAAAATTCAAAACTATAAATCAAAGTGTTTCTCAACAAGTTGAATCCAACTTGATCGATATGGATAGATTAGTTAAAAGAACTAAGTTGAATAGAAGAAGTCTCAAAATCATTGGTGAAGTTGAAGACAACAGTGATGATGAAGAAGAAACAAAAGGACGTAATATCAAATCAATCAAAGAAAATGAGAACATTTTCGATGATGAAGATTTCTATAGAATTTTATTGAATGATTTAGTTGATAAAAAAGTTTCTGATTCAAATCCAATCAACGGATTAACCATTCAATTTACTAAAACTAAATTTAAGAAGCATTTCAACAATAAAGCTAAAATAAATTATACTGTTCAAGAGAAACTACAAAACTGGGAAGCTCCAAATGGTGAATTTAAATGGAGTGATGAACAAATCGATGAGTTCTTTGCAGGTTTACTTGGTCAAAAAATCAACTTTAATGAAATTTCAGATGATGAATCAGATGAAGAAGAAGATGAAGAAGAAGAAAAAATAAAGAACGATGATTTGAAGATTTTTGGTTAATTCTTATAATAGAACTATGTTTAGTATATTTATAGAATCATTTTTTTTTTTTTGATATGTATTTTCTAAAATGAATGCATATAACAATGAATTTAATATGGTGTACTACTATAGTTATCATTTGTGATCAATGAAGATGCTGAACTGGCGAGAGTACTACTATCATCAATGACAAATTCTGGTTCGTCCCGTTCTCTTCTTACTGTATCCTCAATGACTTCTCTCCAATTAGTTCTGACAACACAAATAGTTTCAGAAATAGCCAGAATAAAGATACCTGAACCTAAACCAAGCCATAGTCCACCAATTTCTAATCCATAAACAAATGCTAAAACATATGCGATTGGTAATGCGACAATGTAATAAGATATAACGTTCAGAATAGAACCAACTTTTTGCCTACCTTGACTTCTTAGAATTCCTGCTGCAATGATATTAAAAGTATCGAATAATTGATTGAATGCTAAAATAGGAATTGATTTAATTGACAACTTAAGGACATGCTTGTCTGATGTGAATAGGAGTGATAGTTGACGTTTAAATGCAATCAATATAGTAAAAGACAATAATGAAACTAATAAAGCAACAAAATATGAGATTCTAACTGCAACTTTAGATGACTGAATTGAGCCGCTACCAATATAAATTGCAACTCTTGTCGAGATTGCACAACCAAATGCAAATGGTAGTTGATATGTCAAGGATCCAATATTAGAAATGATGGATTGTGCTGCTAATGAATCAGTACCAAAATATGAAGCCATAACTGTTAAGATTTCAAATGATAAATATTCAGATTCAATCATGACCAAACCTGGAATAGCTAATTTTAGCATAGGATTCCATCTTTTCAAAGCTCTTATAGTAAGGCCATCCCAACATTTATAACCATCAACGAAAGCCGCATAACATATAAGAAGTGCAGCCATGATCCAGTATGTTAATGATATTGCTAATGGAGCTCCAACAAAACCGAAACATCTAATAAAAAAGTAATTGAACACCAAGTTCAGTGGTAAACAGATAAATAAAACATAAGTTGAAGCATGAAAGATTTCTTGTGATTGTAAAAATCTTTTAGTAGTTTCGAATAAGATTAATCCAGGCGAACCTATACATAATACTCTCAAATATAGTTGTGTCAAATCCAATAACTCTTGTTGTGGAACAACAAATCCCAATAAGATTTTTGAAAACCACCATAAAATCATAATAGGAATAGAACAAGTCAACATCATAGCTGTACATCTTTGAGTATATAACCCAACTCTATGAAATTTCTTTGCACCAAATGCTTGAGAACAGAATGTATCTAGACATGTGGACATACCTTCATACACAGCAAACCCAGTGATATTGAATGTCATTACAGCTAAGGATGCAGACGCTAATTCTTTGTTACCCAAATGACCAATCAAGAACAAAGAGTTGACGGCAAGAAGATATTCAAAGAAAAACGTTATGGATAAAGGAATGGCAGATTTGAATATATTGACTAACTCAACTTTGACTGAAACATGTTCCTCCAATTCACTCTCCAGACTGTTATAACTACTTGAATATGAGCTCGGTATTGATACTGAGTAGCCATCGGAAACGTAAGGGTCATCTTCGGTGTATTCTTGAAACTGATTATGTTCTTCTTCAGAGTTTGATGTTAATAGAGGTGCTGATATAGAGCCATATTGAATGCGAGAATCTTTTGAAGACTCCTTTAAAAGCCTTCCTTCAGAAGATGTTTCTTTCTTTTTGCTTGGTTCCATGTATATAGATATAGATATATGCGTGCTTTGGTGGAATGAATGAGTGAATGTAGTAATGACAATAAATTTGTGTCTAGAGTAAGTAATAAGTTTTTTTTCATGCATGAGATAAATTTTTCGAAATTGAAAACAATACATAATTAGAAATTACTAGAAAATGGCAATGCTAGAGGAAGCCCCATGCGAAGAAGAATTGATAGAGCTAGCTCCAATAGCTGGGTTTGTAGTTAAAACTAAAGTAGAGCAATCAGATGTCGACCCTTCCAAAGTGAAAGGAACTAAAATATTCATCAATATATGTCATGATGATAAAGTCCCATTACCTGAGATTGATTACAGTCCGGAGGTGATATATCCTCTGATCATGGATAACAAATGGGAAATACCCATTGCTACATCAGAAATGCGTGTTGATAAGGATAAAAAGGGGAATCTGGCATATGTTCATGACTGTATTATTAATTCGAAACCAATGAGATGGATTCAAATGGATAAAGAATTAAGGGAAATCTTAATTGAATGGTGTTTGGAAAGTGTGGAATTGAGATCTGAGATTAATCTTTCAAGAACTGAAATTGCATTGCCTAAATTGAAATCAAAAGGTTCAATCCCACCACTGAAGATAGTTAAAGCTGATATTGATATTAACAGACTAAATAAAGAATTTGAAGAAAGAGTCAAAAAATTAGAGAATGATCCCTCAACGATATTAGAAGGCAGAAAATATGAAAATGAATTGGAAGATTTAGAAGAAGGCAATATTGATATTTTCAATGTCAATAAAAATAATACGAGGACTTCAACAAAACCATTAATACAAGAAATAGAAAGTATGTCAATAAGCTCAAAACCGGTACAACCGACTAGCAAACCTGAAATTTCAATCAAAGAACATCTTAAATACACCACTACTATGCAAAAAATTGATGTGAATGGTTATAAATTGAAAATTGAAATAAAATCACAAAATACTTCATCTTTAGATTATCACCTTTCTATTGATAGAATTAAAAATGAGTTGATATTGAAAAATTTAAACAAAAATTATATAACAAAAAAAGATTTAATACTTCCATTACCTTCAATTTTTAAGAATCCTAAATTCAAATCATTCTTTGTTAACAAAGATTCAAAATTAATAATATTCATTGGTTGATTTAATAAACAAATTGATTCTTATTCTTTATATATGCTACTATTCTATTTTAATGTTTTCCACAAGTTCTGTTAAATTACTTTGTGCCCTTTCTAGAATAACTGGTGGAAATGCTAAATTATCTCTATGTGCAATATATTCTGAGTCAGCATATCCTAAGATAACCTCAATCTCATTACTTTGACATCCTTTTATTAATTCAATTTCATTTGAAGTGTAATTAACTCTCGCTCTACCAATGATCTCTAAAGGTTTGGTTTTATTTAATGTACCATCTGGTAATCTATGTCCAGCTTTAATAGTGACACATTCTTGTTCATGGAATGTACCTTCCACTTCCACAATACCCACAGGTAATAATCCAGCTTTATTGGATCTAGTCAATGCTCTTTTAGCACCTTGATCAATGATGATTGCACCGTGTGTCTCTAAACTGTGTAACATCCAAAATTCACGGTTCTTGATATGTAAATGACCAGGAGTGAATCTGGTATGTAATGGAATACCATTAGACTTTAAATCTACCAGTATCTCAGCTTGTTTGGATAAATCAGAGGATATGCTAGAGCCCTGCTTAGATAAGTCATCATCATTTTTCTGTATGTGTTCAACAATTTTCATCAAATCTTCAGGGTGATCACTCTTCATGATAATCATTGTAGTACCTGATTCCACAGCAAGATCAGCAGCGATAAGTTTTGTGGTCATACCTCCAGTACCAACATCACTTCCACCACTGGAAGTTTTGACTTTTAATTGTTGCAGATCATCAACGACTAAAATTGGTGTAGCATCAGGATTTGATCTCGGATCATCTGTGTATAAACATTCAACGTCTGTCAGGAGAAAAAGATAATCAGCATTAATTAAAGCTGATGTTATTGCAGACAGAGTATCATTATCACCAAATTTAATTTCTGCAACAGATAAAGTATCATTCTCATTGACAATTGGAATGACCCCCATACCTAGTAGTTCATTGATTGTATTCTGAGCATTCTTATATTGGGTCCAGTCAGAAATATCATTTCTAGTCAATAAAATTTGAGCAATTTGTTGATCTAACATTTTGAATAAAGAATCCCATCTTGCGATAAGTTTTCCCTGACCAATCGCTGCAATTGCTTGAACCTGTGATAATTTTTTAGGCTTAGATACCATTCCCATAGTCTTTAAACCAACAGCGATACTACCAGATGACACAATTACCACTCGATGACCGGCTCTTCTTAATCTCACACAAGTTTCCACGATTCTGGACATTCCTGCGACTCTTGGTTCCCTAGTTTTCTCATCAACTAGAGACGAGGTACCTAGCTTGATAACGATCGTGTAGCCTTTGGTACCCATCTTCTAATCTTTGCAGATAGAATATAGAAACCAATGAAAATATTCAATAACTTCATAGAATTAGTTATCGGAAAGGGCTTCTAGTATTTTCAACTCGGGACAAAAAGAGTTCAGTCATAACTGGAATGTCAATTCCAACCAATTTCAATCAATTCTACTTAAAATGGGCCATTTGATCACCGTCTCCACTTGTAACTTAAACCAATGGGCATTAGATTTTGAAGGTAATAGAGATAGAATCCTAGAGAGTATCAGAATCTCTAAAGAAAGAGGTGCTACATTAAGAGTTGGTCCTGAACTAGAAATAACAGGTTATGGTTGTTTAGATCATTTCTTAGAAAATGATATTTATCTACATTCATGGGAAATGTATGCTTCTATCTTAACAAATGAAGAAACTCATGGCATACTTTTGGATATCGGGTTACCAATCATTCATAAGAATGTTAGATACAACTGTCGAATCTTATCTTATGATGGTAAAATTTTGTTGATTAGACCTAAATTGTGGTTAGCGAATGATGGAAATTACAGAGAAATGAGATTCTTCACACCATGGGGTCGTGCAAGGTACGTTGAAAAATACATTTTACCAAGAATGATTCAAAAAATTACAGGACAAATTTCTGTTGATTTCGGTGATGCTGTTGTTTCAACTTTGGATACAGTTATTGGTGCTGAAACTTGTGAAGAATTGTTCACTCCAAACTCTCCACATATTGGTATGTCCTTAGATGGTGTCGAGATTATCACAAACTCTTCTGGTTCTCATCATGAATTACGTAAATTACATACCAGAGTAAACCTTATCAAAGAAGCAGCCACTAAATGTGGTGGTATTTATTTATATGCCAATCAAAAAGGTTGTGATGGAGATAGATTATACTATGATGGCTGTGCTCTAATTGCCGTTAATGGTGAAATTGTTGCCCAAGGTAAACAATTCTCTTTAGAGGATGTTGAAGTTGTTTCAGCTACTGTTGACTTGGAAGATGTTAGAAGTTATAGAAGCCAAATTTCGTATGGTTTACAATCCACTACAACACCAAGTTATGAGAGAGTCCATGTTCCAATTGAATTATCTCCCTGTTCATTAGTATTTAACCCTAATATAGTACCAACTAAACCGAGAGACATATTTTATCATACACCTGAAGAAGAAATCGCACTTGGTCCGGCATGTTGGTTATGGGACTACATTAGAAGAATGAACGGTGCTGGATTTTTCTTACCTTTGAGTGGTGGAATAGATTCATGTGCCACTGCTGTTATTGTTCATTCAATGTGTAGATTGGTTTCACAAGCTGCTGAAAACGGAAACGAACAAGTCATTAAAGATGCTAGAAAAGTTGCAAACGTTGATGATGATCATTGGAAACCTATTGATCCTGTGAGTCTAGCATCAAAGATTTTCCATTCAAGTTATATGGGCACTAAGAATTCTTCAAATGATACAAGATCAAGAGCCAAAGAATTAAGTACCAAGATTGGATCTTATCATGTAGATTTAAATATGGATACTTTAGTGGAGTCAGTAGTGACCGTGTTTGAAGTTGCCACAGGTAAAAGACCAATTTTCAAAATTTTTGGTGGTTCTCAGACTGAGAATTTAGCATTACAAAACATTCAAGCAAGATTGAGAATGGTTTTGGCATATTTATTTGCACAATTATTACCATGGATTAGAGGTCGTCAAACTGGTGGACTATTAGTTTTAGGCAGTGCTAATGTGGATGAACAGTTAAGAGGTTATTATACAAAATATGATTGTTCAAGTGCTGATATTAACCCGATTGGTGGTATTTCAAAAACAGATTTGAAAAAATTCATCGCTTACGCCAGAGATGAATTTGATTTGCCAGTTTTACAAGAATTTTTGGATGCTACACCAACTGCAGAATTAGAACCAATTACCGATAATTATGTTCAATCAGATGAAGTTGATATGGGCATGTCATATGAAGAACTTTCAATATTTGGTAAACTAAGAAAAAATCAAAAATGTGGACCTTACTCTATGTTTTTGAAACTATACCATGAATGGACTCCAAGATTAACACCTAGAGAAATTGCTGAAAAAGTTAAGAGATTTTATTTCTACTATGCTATTAATAGACATAAACAAACCATTATTACACCAAGCTACCACGCTGAACAATACTCTCCAGATGACAATAGATTTGATCTACGCCCATTTTTGATTAATCCTGGATTTACTTGGGCCTCTAAAAAGATCGATGAAATCGTGGAACAATCTGAAAATGGTGCAACTGATGAACTAGAGACACTAACAGTCGAGTAGTTATTTTTTTTTTGATCTACCTGCTTTTAAATACACCTACTTTATATAACGATCCTATGTAAGTTGCAACTCAAAATTGGCTTAAGAAAAAAATCACCTAATATATCTTATTACTTTCTTTATTGATTCTTCCATCACATTGATGAGAAAAGATAAAATCCAGAGTTAATTGATTAGCTATATCTATGTTCAAGTCGACCATTGAAATAACTCATTTTTTTATTCCCCATGTACTTTTAATTATTGTTTGACTTTTATCATTACGTTCCCAAAAATCAATTAATGCGATAGCTGTCTTTTTAGGAACATCTTCTTGAATAAAGTGACCAGAATCCTGGAATACTATCAATTGATACTTACCTTGCATTTGTCCTATCATTAGTTCTTTGTCTAAATTGTCAGTACCAGCAAGAATCAGTAGTTTCGACGTTGGAGCATTAACGAATGATCTTGATAAACCTTGAAACCATGTATCCCAATATAAAATGGTCTTATTGAGGTCCATTATCCATTTATACGTCCCATTTTGGAGCTTGACTAAAGAAGGCACTGAGACCACTGCGCTTTCTCTGTTTCTTAACAAATTAGATTTTAGGTGATAGTTAACAACATCGGAGAGTGATGGAAATGAAGTGGGCATGTGCTGTATATAACCTTGCATACCTTCCAAAGCTTTAACTGCCGTATCTTCAACTATATCAAACATAGCAAGTCCCCTTATGTTGCTTAACTTCAGGTTTTGAGACAGTTGAGTTAAAATAGCTCCACCTAGACTATGACCAACTAGAAATATTGCATTGTTTTGTAAGTTCTCTCTTGATATTAGATCCGTAATTAAATAGGCACAATCTTCAACAAACGCTTTTAGTGAAAAGTCTTGACTGTTAGAGTTGATTTGTGTTTGTCCATGACCTCTTGCATCAAATGTAAAGATACCAGGAACATTGTCGTATTTTTCTTTATTGGAAGAATCAGACATACTCTTAATCAATTCTTTCGCTAGTAAAGCAAATGTCAAAGAAGATGATCCTGCCCCATGATGGAAAATGAAAACAGGCGATCCATCAGATTTTGGAGGAGTGAAGTATGTATTAAAAGCATTACCTTTATCATCAAAAACTGTATCATTCTGTGCAAAATACTGATTCCAACTTGGGAATTGATATTTTTCTTCAATGTTGTGATGCTCTTGTTCAATTGAATGAGACAATTCCTCATCTTGTTCAGCTGATTCCTCAGCAAAATTGAGCCCAAGTTGCGCTTCTTGCATTTTCAATCTTCTCTTAAACAGTTGCTTCTGTAATTCTCCCATTTCAAGTACTTTTTATTGTATATATATTCCAGATCAGGACATTGTTATGCACTACTTTTATTTTTATATTAAGGTTTCGTGTTTTTGTTTTTTCGTTTGTTTTTTTTTTCTAAACAAAGCACTTTGAACAACTACAAGCATAAAACACTGTCGAAATCCACTGAATAGCTTGGAAAAGCTGAATATTCAAAGTCTTTTAATCCATTTCATTAATTTTATCATATAATTGACACATTCTGTCGAGCTTCTCTTACTATGAGTATTGAAGAAAACACTCAGATCTCCTCCATTGAGTTGGTGGACTATTTATTTAGTGTGGCGAAAACTCTACAAAGCGCACAACCTGAAGACATTGTTCATTTTAGCACAACTGAGACCAAAGAAAAATTGAATGAGTTTATCTTAAATCCATTACCTGGTACATTATTCTGTTTTAAATTGATCGATTCATGGTGCATCTCATCATCAATTGATATTAAAGATCCAATTTCAACTATTGTCATTATAAAAGAGAACGGAATACTAACTAGTGATGCTTCATTGAATTCTCAGTTACAAATAATCAATCTCCCTAATATCGGTTCCTCTTTCGAAACTTTGAGATCTTTGATTTCACTTGGTGTAGGAAGTTATTTCGATGGGATCACAACGGAAAACAAAACAGAGTTTGTCACTTCGACCAAGAAGAAGATCAATGAATTGGCTTTATCATTAAGAAATCTAGAACAATCAATTAAAACTCCAGATCTTTCTATCACATTGCATCCAATTCTGAAAGAAGCGATTAATAATGGGGCAAATCTTCAAAATTATACAAAAATCATTCCAGAATCACAGTTATTCGATCCAGCTTTTTTGAATAGTTTACAGAGTATAGTCAATAACTGGGTAAAGACTATAGAAAATATCACCAAGATGGAACGCAGTGTTTCCGAGAATTCAGCATTTGAAGAAATTAATTATTGGACTTCAATGGAAAGCTCGTTGTGTTCAATCCAGCAACAGGTGAACTCTACGGGTGTTCAGCTAACTCTTGAAATATTGAAATTTGCAAAGAGATACCATGTAACTGCTAGTTTTATATCAGATATTGGTATTCAAGATGTGTTAGCTAAAACTATTGACTATAACAAAGTGATGAAAGATCTACCCATCAACGAATTATTAGCAGCTGAATCACTAGATAAAATGGAAGAAGCTATAATTGTAATTATGAATCATTTCAAGAAAATAAGACTATCATCATATCCAGTTAGTAGAGCTTTACCATTTGTTGAAGCTATCTCATCAGATTTAAAGTCTAAAATTGAACCAACATTGGCAAATTTAATGTCACTGGAGTATGATTCGTTCAAAGAAAAAGTACACTTAATCGAGGCATTATTAGATTCATGGGATAGATTAGTTAAAGAGTTCACAAATACTGCTAGAGAACTGCTTAGAAAAAGAGGTGATAAATTTATATTCGTTAAAGTTAACTCTAAAACTAATGCCATTCGTGAATGTTTGACTGATGTTGTGTCATTCAGAAAAAGGCATGATGAATTCCAAAGTACATTGAAAGACTCACCAATACTGGAAAAGGATTTAGATTTTGCTTACCAAGCAGTAAGAACAATTAATCCATTTGAATCCGAGAAATCTTGGAACACCTGCCAAAAAATATATGAAAAGAGAATTGAACAAATTGAAAACGATATTGTGACAGAATTAAAAGTTTCCCTTGCTGCAGCTTCAAACAGTAATGAACTATTTGAAATTTTTGAAAATTTCAATAATTTATTAGAACGTCCAAGAATCAGAGGTGCCATTCAAGAATATCAATCACATCTATTAGATATTGTGAGATCAGAAGTTAATCACATACAAGAAAGTTTTGCATCTAAACTTTGTATAAAACAAATCTCTGAACTACACGATTATCCAAATTTTCCTTATCTAATGCTTTGGGGTAAACAAACCGAAATAAAATTGGATTTTTTGATGAAGAGATTGGAATTAGTTTTTGGTAAAGATTGGAACTCGTATTCTGAAGGTCAAAGAATTTATGAAGAGTGTTTTGTATTCAAAAAAAAATTGGATATGACTTCAAGATTTGAAGAATGGGTTGCAAATGCAGAAACTTATAGTATTGAAGGAAATGTTCTAAAACTTGTTAAGGAGAAAAACATCTCACTTCAACTTAATTATAATGAGTCACTGAAGAACTTTTTCAAAGAGGTTCGAGCACTAAGTCTTCAAGGATTTTCCGTTCCCCATCCAATTATCGTTAACTCAAGAAAAGCTAAAAATGTCTATATGCATGCTGTTGTTTTACAGGAATCTTTATCAACCCTATCTGAACTACAAACTTCATTTGAGCCTCTAGATGATCTGGAGATTCTACTTTTTGATCTAAAATTGGAGTTATATGATGCTATCACTGAAGGTTTGAATGTAAATTGGGAAGATTTGTTAAGATCCCATGATTTGAAAGATGTTGATGTGAAACTGGAGGAACATAATAAACTTGCAATAATAGTGAAAATTGAAGACCTAACAACGGAATTCATGATAAAATTGAACGACTTATCTGAATATAGAGAACAAATCAATGATTGTTTCCAGCAGTTATCAGTTGTTAAAATTGACTCCGACCATTTAGCCAAAATTATTACTCAACTACAAACCATTGTCAATGATATTTCAAAATCTGCATTCTCACAAGTTCAACCTTTCATTAATAAGTTAAATGAAAAGTTGGCGATTCATTTGGTAAACCTTTTTGGTAATTTAAAGCTAGACTCAGATGAGTTGAAACATGAAATACTAGTCAATGAAGGTCTTTCTGCAAGTCCACCTTTTGAAGAAACTAAGGCTATTTTATATCAAAAAATTCAAAGTTCAATTAAAATTATATACTCTCAAAAAAGATTGACCAATTCTTCTTTAGATTCACACCAAGAACACTCTTCACTTGATTTCAACTCCCATATTGAACTAATCTTACAAAATTATAAATTTTTAACTGATAAAGTTGAATCAAGTTACAATCAGTGTTCTGAATTTCTTGATAAATGGCAACAATCTCAATCATTATGGGACTCTAACTCAACAGAGGTATACGACAAATTTGATATTCAGTTATGGTTAGAGTTATTTGTTGAAGTTAAAAAAAACAAAAAAGTTTTCGATGGAGCCCATGCTGTTTCAACCTTTGGTATTTTTTCAATAAGTTTTCAAACAGCTAAAGAAGTTATCTACTCAAAATTTTTGAGTTGGAATAGGAACTTAGTGCATCATTTTACAGAGTTTTTAACAGATAAACTTAAAATGTTACATTTCAGCATAACAAAAGGTATTCAAACTTTGGAATCTTCTGATAGTACATTATCATCAGTCTATGAAACTGTTTCCTTGATTTCTAACATTGAATCTCAAAAGATACTCTTGAAAAAAGTTGATAATGAGTTAATCTTTCTCAAAGAAGGTGAAATTGTCCTTTTTAAGAATAAAGTTAAGTTTGATAATGATTATATCTATATCGATCAATTGGAAAACGATTACTCGAACTTAAAGGAAATAATTTCAAAATACTCTAATTTAATCAATAAAAATCATGACATTATTGCAAAAAGTCTTGAGATTGAATCGAAGAGAATTGAGAATCTTGTCAATGAGATCCAGTCGAGTTGGTCTACTGAAAAGGTTAATATCTTACCAGAACAAGCAACTTCAATTATCAGCTCATTTGAATCAAAAATTTATTCAGTACAGAAAAGAAAAGATGTACTAAATCAAGCTACTTCTTCATTAGTTCTACCAATTTCGATTTCTGGAGATTTGACTCTCATTATTGAAGAATTGGAAGATTTGAAATCATTCTGGTTGTCTATGCAAGGATTATGGAATAGTTTACATGATCTAAAGAAATCTGAATGGGCATCTTTGAAACCTCGTCAGTTGAGGAGAAAATTAGACGATTTATTACAAAACACAAGATCAATGCCAACAAGAATCAGACAGCATCAAGAATATCAAAAATTTTTGAAATTGTTAGTGGATCTTTCAAATTCACAAAAAATTGTTTTGACTCTTAGGGAAGACTTTTTCAAAGAAAGACACATGAAATTATTATTCACAAAACTGCAGATGAAATATCATGTTAAATTAACTATTGGTGATATTTGGGATTTAAACTTATCACTGCATGAAAACATTGTCAATCAAATAGTTTCCCAAGCTGAATCAGAAATGGTCGTTGAAGAATCATTAGATACTATCAAAGCAAATTGGAGCTCAACAGAATTTGAGTTCTTTGATTTCCATAATCAAAAACTTGTAAAAAATTTCCAACATTTGATTGAATTAGCTTCTTCTGATTTATCAAGTCTAACATCCATGAAAAATTCACCAAGCTTCAAGACTTTCGAAACAGAAATCAATCAATTGGTTTCCAAAATTCATATTCTTTATAATATCATTGATAATTGGATTGAAGTTCAGAGACTATGGATTGATTTAGATGGTATATTCAATGCTAAATCAGGAATCAATAAGCTACTACCAGCTGAATCTTCTCGTTTTCATGGAATCTCTGTTGAGTTCATTAGTACCAGCAAAAGGGTTTTCAAAAATCTAATTGTCATGGAAGCTACATCAATTCCTGATCTTGATCAGATCATGCAAAGACTATCTGAATCCTTATCTAAAATTTCAAGAGCATTAAGTGATTTCTTAGAGAGACAAAGAGAGTTATATCCAAGATTTTATTTTATTGGAAATGATGATTTGTTAGCAATTTTGGGTAGCGATGACCCAAAATTGATTAGTAAACATTTCAAGAAAATGTTTGCAGGAGTTTCCAGTATATTTCTCGATGATGAATCAAATATCATCACAGGTGTTTCTTCAGAAAATGGAGAAATCGTTACGTTAACTAATCCTGTTGAGTTACGGAAGTATGAAAGAATTGATGAATGGATTTCTCAATTAGACTATGAAATTAAAGTTAGCTTGGGTTATTTAGTTAAGAAATGTCTCGATGAGTTTAGTTCATCACCACTGTTAGAACTTTTGGCTAAATATCCCGAACAAATTGTCTTGGTTACTAGTCAAATTATATGGACCAGAGAAACTGAATCAAGTATTACTATTGGTTCATTCGATGCACAGCTATTTCAAATCGATAATAAGATCCAAGAATTGAGCTTAGCTAGTTCTTCAGATAAGAAAATAGAATCAATGATAATCGAAACATTCCATCATAGAGATGTGATTTTAGAACTAAAAGATAATAACGTCACATCATTATCGGATTTTCACTGGAACTCAAAACTAAGGTTCTACTTTGATAGAGACTATTCTGACATTTTAACATCTTTAACTGTTAAACAACTTACAATGAATTTCAATTATGGATTTGAATATCATGGCTCAATGGAAAGACTTGTTTACACTCCATTATTAAATAAATGTTTCATGGCGATGACTGGCGCTCTTGAGCAAGGTCTTGGAGGTTCACCGTTTGGTCCAGCTGGTACTGGTAAAACAGAGTCAATCAAAGCTATGGGTTTATTATTAGGTAAGATGGTTATTGTTTTCAATTGTGATGATTCTTTTGATTTTCAGGCTGTTGGTAGACTTTTAAGTGGTATCTGTCAAATTGGCGGTTGGGGCTGTTTTGATGAATTTAATAGGTTAGACAAAAATATCTTGAGTGCCGTCTCTTCTCAACTAGCAAATATCGAACTGGGTTTGAAATTAAAATCGAAAAGCATTGAATTATTAGATAAAAGAATAATGCTAATGGATGGTACTGGTATTTTTGTTACAATGAATCCAGGTTACTCAGGTAGATCTGAATTGCCTGAAAATTTAAAGAAACTTTTCAGAAGTTTCTCAATGGTTAAGCCTGATAGTGTTTTGATCTGTCAAGTTTTGTTAGCGGCTGGTGGTTTCATTAGTTCCAAAGATATTGCCTTAAAAGTTGTCAAGTTCTTTGAAAATATCAAGATCACCGTTTCATCTCAAGTATATTATGAATTTGGATTAAGATCTATCAAGAGTACACTTCAAAGTGCTGTGTTAATTTTGAATGAAAAAGCGTCAAATAAAGAAAATGAAGACGGTGTCATAGTTAAAAGTTTAAAGGAAATGTTGCTCCCAAGATTAACAAAAGAAGATGCCAAAATTTTCAACATCCTAATCTCTGAAAACTTTCCAAATGTTGTGGATATTGATGACGATGATTATTTAAAAGAAAAGGTTGAAAAAATTGCAATGGAAAAAGGTTTTAATTTATCTGAAACTTGGCTAAATAAAGCAATTCAACTTTCAAAAATGCAACAAACTAAACAAGGTATCATTATTTCAGGTCCTTCAGGGTGTGGTAAATCAGCCATCATCTCAACTGTGATTGAATTGCTTGGTCAACAACAAATTAACATTGAACCAAAAGTTTTAGACAAGGTCGAATTATTTGGTGAATTTTATCCTTCTACTCGCCAATGGGTAGATGGTTTATTCACTTCAATAATCAGAAAAATAAATGAAGATTTAAGAGGAGATATGAATAAAAAATTCTGTATCGTCTTTGATGGTGAAATAGATCCTGTGTGGATTGAATCATTGAACAGTGTTCTAGATGATAATAAAACATTAACATTACCGAATGGAGAACGATTAACCATTCCTTCTAATATTCGATTTGTCTTTGAGACAAATAATCTAGATAATGCAACACCTGCAACAATCAGTAGATGTGGTATGATCATAATGGATCGCGATACTGTGAGTATATCTGATCTTTACTACCATAAGTTTTGTGGTGTAAAATCACATTTTTTGGAGAAAAGTTATGAATCACAAGAATCAAACACCATCACTATAGAGTACATCAGATACATCAAAGAGCTATTGATTCCAGAAACATTAGAAAAGCTAGTTAGTTACTCATTATCACAGATAAACCATATTTCTAGGGTTACCAAGGTGAATCTTATCAACTCTTTGTTTATCTTCATCGAAAGTAACCTCAACAAATTTATTTCTGGATATGGTGCATTTGATAATTTATATGATTTTACTAAGAATTCATTATATATTTCAATTTACTATGGTTTGGTTGGATCAGCAGATACCGAACAGAGAAAGAAGTTTTATTTGGCAGCTAAGGAGATAATCAATGATTTCCCAGATGATCTAGACTATTATACTAATATTGAGGGGCAAGTTAAAAGATATCATCCAATCGAAACATCTCTTGATACACATGAAATTGATAATCCAAACACTATTATCGAAACAACAGATACTTTAAGACATGAAGACGTTATTTACTCAGTTTTATCTCAAGATTCATCTTTAATTTTATGCGGTCCACCTGGTGCTGGTAAGACAATGTCGTTGTATGCTGTTCTTCAAAAATCACCAGAAATTGATGTGATAAATTTGAATTTTTCCAAAGAAACTAGTCCTCGTACTGTTCTACTGGCTTTAGAACAATATTGTGAATATATCCGAAGTACTGAAGGATTCACTTTAAGACCGAAATCTGTTGGTAAACGTGTTGTTTTATTTGCTGATGAAATCAATCTTCCAAAACCTGATGAATTTGGTACACAAACTGTTATTTCTTTCTTACGTCAGTTGATTGAAAAAAATGGATTCTGGAGGGCAAAAGATAAACAATGGGTTTCTGTTCAAAATGTTCAATTTGTTGGTGCTTGTAATCCATCCTCAGACGCAGGTCGTTATGAATTATCGGAACGATTTTTATCACATACTCCTGTTATTATGGTTGATTATCCAGGTACATCATCTTTGTTTCAAATATATAACTCCTTTGTGAAATCACTTCTGAAATTAGTTCCACATCTAAAAGGTTATACAACTGAAGTTACTGAATCAATGCTAGCAATTTATGAGCAAATTTCAAAGTTATACAACACGGAAATTCAGCCACATTACATTTATACTCCTCGTGAACTAACGAGATGGATTAGAGGTCTTCATTTAGCAATATCATCTAATTTAGAAACTTATTTTGAACTAAATGACTTAGTTCGTTTGTTGGCCCATGAAGCTATGAGGCTTTTCTCAGATAGGCTAGTTACACAAAAAGAGAAACAAATTGCATTCATGAAAATTAGTGACGCTCTTGAATCCAAATTCCATAACTTGGACTTTTCTCAAGTTCTAAAACAACCAATTTTGTACAGTAGCTGGCTGTCATTGAATTACTCTGATGTTTCATTGGATTTACTTACTCAGTTCATTAAAGATAAATTTGATGTGTTCACTCAAGAAATGCTAGATGTTGATTTTGTGTTTTATGACTCATTGATTCAAGAAGTTTTAAATATTGATAGAGTACTAAAACAATCAGGGGGTCATTTAATGTTAATTGGTCCAAGCGGTAGTGGTAAAAAAACTCTAACCAAGTTTGTTGCTTGGATGAATGGGTTGAAAGTGAATCAACTGAATGTTAGTAGGAATTATACCATCCAGGAGTTTGATCAAACTTTGAAAGTTGTACTCAAATCATGTGGTATTGACGGGCAGAAAGTAGTATTCTTATTAGAAACTTCTACAATCCAACAACCTGCATTTTTTGAAAGAATCAATAGTCTTTTAGCCAATGGTCGAATTAATGATTTATTCAGTCCAGATGAATATCATTCCTTGTTGTCAGAATTGAAAGATCAATATCAAATAAATAGTATTGCATTCAACTCAGATGAAGAATTAGAGAATATTTTTACCACAAATATCAGTCAGAATTTACATGTTGTTTTCACAATGACAGGTATCAATAAGATGAATGGACCTCAAATTATTAGTTCTCCAGCATTGTTCAACAGATGTGTCATTGACTGGATTGGTGATATGACAGATAGATCTATGGTTCAAATAGCAACTAGAAAACTTCAAATGTCATCAGTTGGTGCTATAGACAAAGTTATAAGATCCTTATTATTTATCCACAATTCCAATACAAAAAAACAACCACCATCAAAGTTCTTTCAATTTATTGATAATTTTATTGATTTGTTCAACTCAAAACGGGACGAACTTGAAAAAAGTCAAATCCGTACTAATAATGGTGTGGTTAAACTCAAAGAGACTGTTCTTTTAGCTTCACAACAGAGAAAAGAACTCACTCAAAAACAGTTGGCTTTGAAAAATAAAGATGCTGAAGCACATGAAATGTTAAATAGGATTCTAGAAGACCAGAATTTAAGTGAACGAAAAAAAGAAGCTTCAATAGCAATCAAAGAAACTTTAGGCAAGCAAAATGTGATTATTGAAAATAGAAGAGATGAAGTTTTGAAAGATTTAGAATTAGCAGAACCTGCAGTATTAGAAGCTCGTGCTGGTGTTCAGAATATTAAAAAACAACATCTTACAGAACTGAGATCAATGTCATCCCCACCTGCTACTATTCAGCTGATTTTAGAATCAGTTTGTGTTTTGTTAGGTTATAGAGTTGAATCTTGGAGAGATATTCAGTCAATTATCAGAAAAGATGATTTTATTTATAACATTGTTCACTTTGATTGTGAAGAACAAGTTACACCAGACGTTAGAGAGTATATGAATACTAATTATTTAACTAGGCCTGAGTATAATGAACAAGCAGCCTACCGTGCATCTCAAGCATGTGGTCCATTGTTGCAATGGGTTGAAGCACAAGTTAGATATTCTATCGTTCTAGGTAGAGTTGGTCCATTACAAGCTGAAATTGAAGAATTAGAAGCTGAATCTCGACAAACAAGAGCAAGACTTGCAGCTGCAGATGATATGATTGAAGACTTAGAAGAAAGCATTAGTAACTATAAAACTAGTTATAGTCAAATTATTCGTGAAACTGAAAATATCAGAAATGAAATAGCATCTGTATCGGATAAAATAGAACGTTCAATGAAAATTGTTCAAAACTTAGAAACAGAGAAGAAGAGATGGTCTGAAAACATAAAGCTATACAGAGTAGAAACTCAGAATCTCATTCCACAATGCTTAATATCTGCCGGTGTTTTCACCTATGGTGGTATTTTGACCCATTCTGAAAGACAGAATCTTTTCAAAATGTGGTCCAACTTTTTAAGAGAAAATGGGTTTGAGTTTCGTGATGTGAAAGTTTTTGAACATTTCAACACCTCGAATAATCTTTTGAAATGGGAGAAATGTGGTTTACCAAATGATGATCTATTTTACGAAAATGTTACCATTCTAGAAAAGCTCAAATATCCAAGAGTGAAGTATATCATTGATGGTGTTGGAAGTTTAATGGATACAATTTATGAAAAATTTGATAAAAAATTGTTGTTGACTAGTTTCTTAAATAAAAACTTCGTTCATGATTTACAAAATACGCTAAGGTTCGGTGGTTTGTTAGTTATTCAAGATGCTGAATATTTTGATCCTATTTTGGCTCCATTATTAAGTTCTGATTTCCAAAAGATTGGTGGAAGAACCATCATCAAGATAGGTGATAAAGACGTTGACTATTCTCCAAACTTTGAAATGATTTTGTACACAAAAGATCCTAATGCTCGAATTCCAGAATTTGTTTATGCAAGTACATCAGCTCTCAATTTTAGTGTAACTGAAAACAGTTTAGAGTTAAAATCGTTGGATATGATTGTAAAATGTGAAACCCCTGAAGTTTACCAAAGAAAAATTGATTATATTAGTCTTTCAAATGAGTACAAATTTGAATTAAATGGCCTTGAAGCTAGTCTCTTGGAATCTTTGAATATGGAAGGTAGTCTATTAGACAATCTTGAACTTTTACAAAATCTTGAAAGTATCAAGAAAAATGTTATCAAAGTTAACCAAAAGATTGAAGAAACATCTAGTGTTATGAATGAGATCACAGCAATTAATGAAAAGTTCTTACCTTTTGCTAAATCTTCATCCGCTTTGTTTTCTTTGTTAAACAAACTTGGTCAGATTCATTTATTCTATCAGTTCTCGTTAGAGGAATACACTTCATGGATTCAAGAAGTTTTGAATAATCAAACACACAAGAATACTATAATAAGAGTATTTTTTCTGGTAGAAGAACTTTATAAACATGTTTTCAAAAATATTTCTGTTTCCCTAATGGATCAGGATAAGAAATCTGTTTTAATAGCATTCAATCTATTATTAGTCAATGAGAGAGAAAATGAATATTATGCAAAATTTCTACTAAAATTGTTAGAGTCTCAAGTCTTATCAGAAGCTGCAAAATCAAATATGTTAAAAGAGGCATTTGATGAATTATCGGTAACCTTGACATTGGACGATATTGATATGGCTTTGAAGAATCATGGGTTTCAAGAATTAGAGAATAAAATATTCAAAAGCAACATTGATGTCAAATCTTTCAGAGAAATTCTTTGTTTAGCTTGCAGTAAGGATAAAATGAACATATTTGATGAAATTTTTGAAAAACTCTCCTCAAAACTAAAACCAGATTCTGCACTCACAGTAGCGGAAATCATCCAAAATAATGATTTCAAGCCAATTATTTTAACATCTTCAAACTCTATAGACCCTAGTTACAAAGTGTCGGAAATAGTGAAATATACTGGTAAGAGATTGAGCACTATAGCACTGGGCTCATCTGAAAGTGTTAAAGTGGCTGATAGAGAAATTCTAAAAGCCTCTAAAGAAGGAAGTTGGATCCTTATCCAAAATATACATGCTTCCCCAGAATGGATAGAATCTTTTGAAAAATCGTTCATGTCAAATAGCCATCATAAAGATTTCAAAATATTTTTAACTGTTGATTCCAGTTATGATATTCCAATCTCTGTTTTAAAGAACTCAAAAATCTTAATTTTCGAAAGCAGCCCAGGTATAAAAGCAATTTTCAATGAAACTTTTGAACCATCAGACTCCATTACTCCTATTGAGAAACAATTCGTACTCTTTCTAATTACATGGTTCCATTCAGTTCTAATCGAAAGAACAAAATTTATTCCTAAAGGTTTCACTAAATCTTATGATTTCAATGACACTGACTATCAAAGTGCAATCAATTTCATAAATAACAATTTTGAGATGTTGTATAAAGGAAAAGATCATGTTTCTCCAAACAAAATCGATTGGTTTAGTATAAGCTCTGTTATTGGTGAGATCATATATGGAGGTAAAGTTGACGTTATGGAAGATCTTGAATATATCAAGGGTTTGGCCAGTTATACTTTTACAGTCAAATCTTTTGATATTGATTTCAATTTGATTAAAAATGAGAAAGTATCTGTTGCTTTGAACCCGCCAGAAGGTAAATTAGGCGATGATTATTTGACTTGGATCAATAAATTACCAAAAATTGAGCCTGTCTCTTGGTTAGGGTTAGATGATGAATCAGAATATGCTGTTAAAAAAGAAAACTTCAAAAATGCTCTTGAATCTGCAAAAAAATTAATGAATTTGTCTACATAAGAAATTAAAATAATTATAATATCGAACTAAAGCTAAATACATAAAATATATGATATATGTATGTATATATATATATATATATAACAGTATAAGAACATCACTTTCATTATACATAATTGATCATAAAATAGAGCCAAACGTGGATAAACATTCCTTGTGTAATTTTCACACAATCGAATTTACCCGATATTTATTGGCAGGAAATGCATTCAAGCTTACTTTAGATACCTCAAACAGATATTAATGTTCAGAAGAGATTCAGTCGTATTTAATGAAGCTAATGTCATAGTCTCTAACAAGGAAAGATTAAAGCAAGAGTCAATCAACAACTACATATCAAAAGAACAAAATATCTATGAACTAAATGCAACAAGAATAATCCCAAAAAAGCATCATGAGTATGGACTTGAAGGTGATACTGTTTTATTAAAGACTCGATTTGATAATCAAGCAGCACTAGGAAAACTCATATATGAAGAGCTTGATGATCTATACGAAAACGATGGTATTCATGATAAATCACAACAAACTCATCAATATTCCATTGAGCTTAGTCAATTCTGTAATCATATAACAAGAGCTTTGCAGTTGAGAGACAAATACATCAGTAACTCAAAGCAAAGAAACATCGATAATCCAATCTATAATAGGAATTTATGGAAAAGCTATCCTAAACCACCTGAGAAAGGTTGGCATTATGAAGACTATTATGGAAAGTCTGATTATTATTTCAATGTTGCTGAAACACCTCGATATTCAGGTGAGTCGTTCAATTTAGAAGACTATGTTGAAAAAAATTTGAAACCAGCTTTAGTCAAGAAAGCTTCAACGCCTGTTAAGGTTTTTAAGAACAAAAATGGATATCATTTTGATGGCTTTAGTCATATGAAAACGCCCTCTTTCCAAGAATTCTTTAAAGATTTAACACATATAGTCCAAGTTAGTACTTCCAAAACCGGAGCTCAATTAAGCTCTAGAAGGCTTGATTTCTTGAAGGCCAAACATGAATCATACTCATTATTAAATGAAAATAGAGAAATTTATTTAACAAAGCTGAATCCCCATAGAGATTTCTATAATTTGAGAAAAGTGGATAATAGTGTGTCAGTTTCGATGTGTATGTCTAAACATCATTTATTATATGTCATCCATGAAAAGTTGAAGCAAGAACCAGATAGAGTTGTATATGAAGAAAATGGGATACAGACTACATTAAAAGAATTATTTAAACCATACTTCCAAGATGATAATTCAAGAAGACTTAATATCGATGATTTGTTTGAATTTGGTCTGATCGATAGAAATTTCAGTACTAGTGATAGTAATATTGTGTTAGACTCATCTGCAGCTTATGAAAAATATATCAAGAATGATACACTGCTCAAGATTGATCGAACATTTCTAAGAATCGATAATTATATTAAAGGTGAATATTTAAGCCTGATAATGAAGTATGTCATAAGTGATTATGAAAAATCAAAGTATCAATTTGCAGAGATGGGTATCAATTTTAATCTGAATACAGAGTATAATAAATTTGGATATAAATCTAAATGGGATGCAATATCGAGTTGGGTGATCGATAATAAACTTATAAGCCATAACATCAAGTGGAACATAAGAATCCCTAGAAACTACTGTGATTTAAAAGCTGCTAAAAAAGTTGAATCTTTTCAAGATTTTATTGATTTGATATTCAAAGACATATATGAAGTTTCAGCTGATCCATTAAGTAATTCTAAATTACATTTTTTTCTAACTAAAGTCTCAACTTTTGATCTTTTATCAACTGGTGATATCAATGATTCTAGTATTTTTGATATTAAATATTTATGCTCACCAAGAAAATGGAAATATGACTATAATCCACCATATTGTTATTATTTATATTATATTTTTATCAACATTTCAAGGTTGAACGAATTAAGGGAATCTAGAGGTTTTAATACATTATCAATGAGACCACACTCTTCATCAGTTTCAAGTAAAACAGGACATGGAATCATAACAGAAACGTTAGCAGCTAATTTCTTACTTGCCAAAAGTGTGACAAATTGTGAGAAGTTGGCCAACTATCCTTCTTTGCAGTATCTATTTTATTTAAAACAAATTGGAATTACTATGTCTCCATTAACATGGAATAAAAAGGTTCAACTATTAAATGATGATGATAGAAATACTGAATCACGTAAAGAAACAACAACATATAAGGAACATCCAATCATTGATTTCTTCCATAAAGGGTTGAGAGTTTCATTAAGCACAAATAAACCATTGTTTTCAAGTCTAACAAGGGAACCATTGATTGAAGAATATTCTTTAGCCGCATCTATTCATAAATTGGGAAGTGTTGATTTAAGTGAGTTGGCCCGTAATTCTGTATTGAACTCAGAATTTAATGGACATTTGAAAAGTCATTGGATTGGAATCAAGTACACAAATGATAGTATTATTGATTACGAGTACGTTGATGAATATTCAATACAAAGATCAAATGTCCCGGAGATGAGATTGGATTATAGACATGATACTCTGAGATTAGAGTTTAACTTCATTGAAGAGATGATGTAAATTATATAACCCACAGAAATTTGAGACGGTGATGGATATTGAATATTGAATATTAAATAAAAATAAAAGTTGGTTACGCTGACAGCAATGTTCTCGATGTTTTGTACTGTATCCAAATTCCATGATCACTTTACATCCGAACACCATCTTGTCAACAGTGAAAAATAATTTTACTCAACTATTGTTGAAGTACTAGTAGAAAGAAAATATAAATTTAACGCTTCAATATGGCTGGTAAGTAGACTGCCTAGTTTGTTTTATTGATCAATAATTATCACGACATTTGTTTGCTAACTTCTTTGATAGGCCCTGCTAAAAGTAAAGGTAAAATCATCGTGTCACTACTATCAACAGCACACACTGGTTTTAGAAAACACATTCTAGTAAACAGAGGTGCTCCATTAGTCACACAAATTCGTTATGACCCAATAGGTGAGTCACTTTGTGCTTCTTTTTTAAGGGTATTCCTACTAACTTTATACAAGTGAAACAGAGAGTGTTATTCACAGAAGCCAAAAAGAGAAAAGTCACTGAAACCATACCATTAAATTTCTCCAGAAAACCAAAAGGTTTATAAGCACATCAGTAAGATATCAATTATACCTGTATATATAGAAAAAATCAAAGAAAGTTGGTTGTTCTCGATTAGATTAGATGGAAGAGAAAATAGACCATGTAATCTATCATGAAATGAAGAAAGCAAACATGAAACAAATGAATTAAACGTATGTTATAATTAAACAGTTATGTAGAGATTAATTTTGAACAGATTTTAATGCGATGGGATTGGCATGAATCGTGATATCATTAATGAAAACAGGAACTTTTGGTCTATTTTTCTTATCAACCATCAAACCTTCTATTTTCGATAAGGTTGAATCAGCTGTTTTTTCACCTTCTGATATAACTTTGCCAAATACTGTGTATTTCCCATCTAGTGAAGGATGTTTATCGAACGTCTATATCATAAAGTTAGTAGGTTATGATTTGATGAGAAAGTCTAATATCAGACATACTATAAAAAACTGAGATCCATTTGTATTTGGTCCAGTATTTGCCATTGCAACTATTCCCTTCAGTAAATGTTAGTTTTTTAGTCAAATTCATTCATATATATATAATCAAACTCACTCTTTTATCATGTTTTAAGTTTTCACTAAACTCATCTTTGAAATATCCACCCCAGATAGATTCACCACCTTTACCTGTATTGGTGGGGTCACCAAACTGTGTCATGAACCCTTTAATCGACCTCACTATTTTAGTTTTATCATAAGTTCCTTGGGCACAATGTGCTAAAAAGTTCTAGAGGAAAACTCAGTTAGTTTAGATATTGAATAGCATCAAACTGTTGCTTACTTCAACTGTCTTGGGACATTCTTCACAGAATAGTTCAATTTTGAGATCTCCTAGATCTGTATGAAGCTTATTATTGTTAGTTTGTGTTGATTTAAAAATATCTGGTCATCGAGTCACTTACGGTCACAGACATGAATATTATTCGTTTTTATTACTAGTAGTGATGGAAATGATTTTTTTACTTTTCGGACAAGTTCTACATTTGTAACATCACTGATTTGACACATACTCAAAATCATTATATTAAATCATTTAATTAAAACAAAGTAAAGAAATATTCAAGTAAATGAATCATGATTCATTAATGAAACCATGAGAAACTAAAACAAAAAACAGTAGATATTTATACATAATTTTTTTTTTATTTTTTTTTGACCTTAATTGTAATATTCACCTCCAGGAGTTGGTGCAGAATTATAGTTAGCACCTGGTGTAGGTGCACTTTCATATTGATAATCAGCATTGTGTGGAGTTTGGGCATTATAATTGGCACCTGGTGTTGGAGCAGAATAGTTGGCACCTGGTGTAGAAGCTTGTTGATATGAACCTGGAGTTGTTGCATTATTCCAATTATTTTGATTAGGTCTATTGTTGTTATTATAATTACCATAAGAAGATTTAGCACCCCAAGCAGAACCACCACCATAAGAAGTACCATAACCAGTATTATTTCCAGCTGGTTGACGCCATTGGGATCCAGCACCGTGATTAGTACCGCCACCCCATTGACTACCTTGTTGTGGTTGACCCCAAGTAGTACCTGAGCCAGCACCTTGTCCTCCCCATGCAGTACCTGAACCGTTATTACCCCATGCAGTACCTGATCCAGCACCTTGTCCACCCCACGCAGTACCTGATCCACCCCATGCAGTACCTGATCCACCATAAGCAGTACCAGCACCAGCACCACCCCAAGCAGTACCTGAACCTCCATAACTGGTACCATTACCAGCAGTTATACCATGAGGTCTTGAAACGACATTACCGGCCCAGTTAGATGAGGCACCAGATGATGGCTGTGAAGATTTTTGGGTATTTGAATAGGTTGTACCACCTCTAATTGAACTATTTCGAACAAAATCATCATATGGAATTAGTCTATTATCATCGGTGACAAATGATAATTTTGTTTTAGAAATGTTAATGATTTTATTTTTAGTATGGAGTTCAACTCTGGCAATATCACCGTTTGTATCTTTTATAATACCTCTTAAACCTTTATATTCACCTAATCTAACACTCACATGTTTATTAATTGTGTTGTCTCGACCCATTTGTGGCTTGACTGTTAAAGCTGGTGGGCCCATGGTACCACCACTTTGGAATTTAGGGTTCATCTTTGTTAAATCTAATTTCTTATCTTTTTTATCATCTTCAATTTGTGAGGCCACATTTGTAACACTTGATATTTGAGAAACAAAAATACCGTTATTTTCAGCTGTTTCCTTTGAGTATAAAAATAAAATTGATCTATAAATATGTAAAATATTACCTTGTCTTTTGAAACCTGAATTTTCTCTCACAGAATCACCAATTTTGATAGAATTACCTGCAGAGTCGGAAGCGAATGCTTGGTCTTTTCTCATAGACACCTTTGAAATGATAGATGTTGGTGATAACGATAAGACTTTACCTTCTTGAGACATAACAGTAAGGACATCTTTATCAGCTTTGATAATAACACCAACTGAAGTGGCATTTAGTCTAACTAAATCATGTAGATCATATTGACCAGAGACTAATGTAGAACTATCAGTGGATTTCGTTAGATGATTTGCAAAAACAGTGATATCTTTATGTGATTGGTCTGAAATGAATGTAACATAATCTTCTTTAACAGAAACAACAATACCTGTATGACCATTGTGATTTCCTTTTAATACACTAACGTGATCACCTTCATAAAATATTTTTCTTAAATTACTGATTGGGAACTCTAAATTAGAACTTTGGATACCTCTTGGTTTTAATAAGACAGTATCATTAGCTGAAGAGACAACATCACCTTGTAAACCTTGTTGCTCACCTTGTAAAACTTGAACTCTATCACCAGTGTTGAAAGTCGTTTGTTTGGCAGATTTCAAACTTTGTGCAACTGAAGTCAAATCTAGTTTATCATCATCACCAGTGTTAAATCTTGACAATTCTTCTAGTTTTGGTTGGACGTTTTGAGTTTCTAAAAATTGTAATTTGAATTGTTTGAATAAGAACCCATCAATGTACTCTTCACCTTTATAATAAAATGAGTTATTTGATTTAACAGTTAAATTAGTTGGATCAAATTCTAAAGCATCTTTTTTACTAAACAATCTTTGAGGTGGTCTGAATTTACTTGTAGCTCTTTTACGTTTACCGGTTTCTTCGTCAATTTCACCACCTCTATAATCTAGTCTTGGAACAAGTTGTAAGGTAACTTCTAAACCATTCTCTTCAACAGCATCAACAATAGCTAAATCACCTTTAAACTTACCTCTTTTAACTCTAACATAACTACCAGGTTCAATGTTAACATCTGATGATTTATTAGCTCTTAAAAGATTTGGAAATTCTTCAACAGGAACTAGTAACTTATTTTGTGAATAAATATCAGGGAAACCTCTAATAGCGACATCAACGGCAGTTAGTTTTTCAGCTTCAATGTAAACATAACCAGTAAAGTTATCCCTTTGGAAAGCAGTTAGGAATTTTGGTTCGTTCGGTTTCCCTTGTAGTGTTAATTTTCTAGTTAATAATTTTTTGACAATTTCCTTTTCTTTACCTGGTCTACATCTTATAGCCCAAATACTTGGATCATTGATTGATGGCAATAAGAACCTTTGCGAAACAAAACCAGAATCATCACCTCTATATTTATTAGCTCTACCATATCTTTCTTTGAATTGAGCAGCTAATTTTTGTGCATCCTCTTCAGTACTTTTTTCATGAGAACGATCAACTTGTCTATGTAAACGATCATCTCTTCTGGTTGCTTCTTCATTATCTTGGTCATTGGCAATGAAACCTTCCTTTGCTAGTTCATCGTCATCTTCGTCGTCATCTTCTTCATCATCAGAAACTTCAGCTTCAACATCCAAAAATTGATTTCTATCAGGACGGCGCTTTTTGCGACTCTGCACACGATCTTCCTCATCTTCGTCATCATCATCCTCGTCCTCTTCGTCAACATCATCAGCATCTACTTCTTCTTCATCTTCTTCTTCTTCAATTTTTGTTTCACCACTTTCATTTTTCATATCTTGTTCATCAGAAATATCATCTTGTTCCTCTCTTTCGATATCTTGCAACTCATGTTGCTCTTGATTAGATTCTTCGTGCTCCGCAGATTCCATTATATTCTAAGAACAGTGGTTCAATGACTAAACTTATCAACTAATCAAACACCAAAAATTATCGTTTCTTACAAAACTGGTTTCACTTACCCGGCTGAGTAATTCCGACAAATATCATGTGACATAATCAAGTTCCGAGGTACTGATTATACAGAATCCCAGAATTAATTAGTGATTATTAAATGAATTATATCACTCATAATGGTATGTCTTACGGCTTTATCGTCTCTTGTGTCAGTACTAACAGCTTAATTAGCCTCCAAAGAAGAACTATATAACCAAGAATACAATTCAGCAATTCACAAAACCTGCAAAACTTCCGACTTTAATAGAAGATGAAGTATTAGAGAAACTATCAACTTACTCAATTGAAAGCGATATGACCACCAGAGATCTGCCCAGCTACTATAAGGATTTGAATATTCCAAATTTGTTCCTTATAGGAAATAGAAGACTAGATCCAAAGGGACTTGTTATTGAAGGAACTGACATAATTGATTTTGATAAAATGTTGATTGTGTCATATCATCTAATACTCTTTAGAAACAATAAAAAAATAATTGAGGAAGCCTGGAAACTATTACTTAGTGAATTGGAACTGGAGGAAATTACATCGACAATCAACCTATCACAATTGCAGGATATCAATGAAGATGCCAATTTGGGTATTTCGACTTCTTTACTTATAGATATGATTGCGTCTGCCACAGATGGCAATTCAGTTATCATATCAATGACAGACTTTGCGTATGTTATGGGAAAACTAAATAATTTGGAATCAGATTAGTAAAATAGTGTGTCTTTTTTTTCATTCATTATGAGATTATACAAATTAAATGATATGTTTTGATTTGAAGTAGTTACGTAAGTAAGCAACTTGCCATGCTCCTAAACCAATTAATGCTAAGATGATTAATAAGGAAAAGTTTCTGACTCTTCTGTTTGTTGATTCATTGGTGTCTCTTAAACGTTCTTCTCTATTTTTCAAGTATTCTAATTCATTTATAATTTCCTCAGTTAATTCTTCAACTTTTCTCAATTCAACTTCAACTGGTTTCAATTTTTCTGCAGCTTGAATAGCATTCCAATCTCTAGCAGCAGATCCCGATTCAATATCGACTTCCAATTCTCTAACTACTTTTCTACCTCTGCTCTGTGCGACGTTATGGAAACAGATATCAAAAGCAGCAGATGCATGAGCAGTAAAAGCAACTCTAACATCTCCAGCAAAATCTTTTTTTCTTCTATATTCATTACCAACAGTGTCACGGATGAAGAAACTCAAATTTTGCCCATCACCAATGGAACCTGATGAGTGTATATTAATGACGACTAATTGACCTTCAGTGACGAAATCACGAACACAAACTGGTGGTCTTGATTCTTCCACTGCTTCAACTTCAAAATGTAGCGATTGAACAGAAACAATCAATGTGAAAAAAAATAGAGCGAGCTGTGTGAGTCTCATGATTGAAAAAAAAAATTGGGGAATATAGGGCTAACAGATTAGAACTAAATCAACTTCAGTAGTGGTTGGTTTGTCTTACTAAATTGTTGACATTTGTTCTTTTTTTAACAAAAATCGATCGACGCGCTTTTTTTTTTTTCGCGAAAAGAGTTGAAGAAATTGCTTGAATTAAGCCCGATTGGGAATAATTCCTGATTCGATCACAACAATTAATTAAAAGTTCCAAATTGATTTGTACAAAGATTCTCTTGTAATGGAAATGGAAGGAAATCCTTTTGCCAATATCCATTCCCATTACGTATTTTTTATCTCACTACATTTATTACCTGGGTTTACATGAATTATATAAAAGATTTAGTTTTCTGTAGTTAATTCAATAACTTTCCAATCAATACCATCTTTTGGAATAGAATCAGTAACAATAGCTGTACTTGACTCTTTACCGATCAAATATTTTTCAGCAGCGTATTTAACATCATTGATAGTGACATCTAATAATTTCTCTCTTCTAATTTGTCTCATTTCATCAGTGATTCCTTCTCTGAATAAGACTTGTCCTTCTTGGCTTACACTCATTGGAGCATCTAAACTTTGGAAAATAGTCAATTTGGCTTCTTGTAAATCAGTTTCATTCCAATTGCTCTCTAAGGCAACCCTTCCTGAGTTTTTGAAAGTTTCTAAACTCTTCAATGAATTTGGATCTCTGTATGAATAATAACTGAACAACCCATCTAGTCCACTGAAGCTGGCACCACCACCATAAGCTCCACCTTTTTCACGAATCTCTTTATGCAAATGTTTGTAAGTCAATAGGCTTGCTAACATTTGAAGTTTTGGTCCATCTTCATGTGTGTATGGAACACCTTGGTACACAGATGAAGCATAACTCACTTGGAATGGAAGTTTAATAATGGAACTTTTACTGGTTTTGATTGGAAAATTTGAAGTTTTAAAAGCATCTGAATTTTGAACACTACTTGGTAATTGGGATAATAAATTTGAGATATGTTTTTCATTTTCAACGATTGATACTTCATCTGAAATTAAAGAGAATTTTAAGTCATTTGAATTGACTAATAACTCTTGAAGTTTAGTCAATGGATTGATGATATTTTCTTGCATCAAGTTTTCATCCTCTGTCCACGAGGATAGTTTATTTAAAAATTGTAGTTGATCAATACCACTAATTGCTTCATTGATAGATTTAGTTTGCGAGATTGAAGCACCTGCATAATTCCTAGCATGAATATGACCACTATCAGCTAAACTTCCAATATTATTTGAAGCTAGCATTCTGACTAAAGTACTTAATTTTTCTCTATTTTGAAAATTTGTATTTAATAATAAATCAGTCCAAATTTGATAAATATGCTCCACGTTTTGATTTAAAGCCATACCACTGAAATTAAAGCTAATTTTTGGACTTAAATCATGAACAGATGAGTGCGTGTTAATTGAAGATGATAACCCACCTGTCTTCAGTTTAATAAAATCTTCTATTTCTGCCATTGATTTATTTTTAGTACCTAAGTTAGTTAAGCAGTCAGTGAATAAAGATAAGTATGGGTATAACTCATAAGGAACATCAATTGCACGTAAAGCACGCATATAAGTTAAACCATTGGTATCAGTGATTCTCCTTTGAATAGTATTTTTTCCAGATTCACTGTTATTATAGGAAACTTCCCTGAAAACACCTTGTCTATCAATATCACTAACTTTTAAGGTTGGTAAAACACTTAGGTCTTCAGTTTCCGTTTGCTTTTTAGCTAGATGTAAACCACGTTCAACAATAACATCACGGTCAGAGTCATCTAAAAACTCTGTTAAACCTTTTAGTCTTTTAGTTTCTTCTGCTTTAACATCATCTTCATAGGTTTCACTTGGTTCCATAACAAATTTAAAAGTTGGTTTATTGAGTAAGTATTTCTTAATTAGATTTTGGAATAATTCGCCCTTAGAATATTCTTCTCTGAACTGAGAAATAATACTATCCCAGTCTAAGGTTTCGAAAGTATCAACATTGTTGACCCAACCAGGTAAAATGTTATATAATAAAGATAAACCAAAATCAGATTTATGATCTTTTTTACTGATTTCTAACTGTTGAATAATGGCTTCAATTTTAGAATCTTCGAATCCGACTTTAGAATGTTCAACTAAAACCTTGTTAACAGCACTCTCTAGTTCCTGTAAAGATGTTAAACCTTGTAAACCAACAGTGAAGAAATTAGCAGCAGTTTGAGACTCCATACCAGAATTCACACTAAAATCATCACCTAAACCACCTTCAATTAATGCTTGATACAATGAAGAAGAATGACCACTGGTTAGTAGGTTTGATAGTAACTTCAAGCAAAAGGTCTCATAAACATCTTGTGGTTTGCCAACTTTCCAAGTAATAGATGCTTTCAACTGTTTATCAGCTTGAGCCATTGGATCAACTGGTCCTTTAACAATAACAGTTTTGGACTCTTTTAGTTCAATTGGTTCCTTGATAACATTATCCGAATTTCTCTTACCAAAAACAGTATATTCTTCGTTTAAATATCTTAAAGTTTCATTCAACTCTAATGATCCGTATGTATAAGTCTTAGCATTAGACGGATGATAGTGAGCAGCATGGAAGTCCAATAAATCTTCATAAGTTAAATTTGTCATTTTAGATGGATCACCACCAGAGTTATTTAAACTTGGATAAATTGATTCTTGAAATTTAATCCAAAATAAATAAGATGAATTTGACAGTTGACCTTTCATTTCATTATATACAACACCTTTAAAGATTAAAGGAGAATTTTTGTCCTCAGTGACTGTGTTTTCTAATCTCCAACCTTCTTGATAGAAATCTTCAGATTTTAAATTTGGGTTGAAAACAGAATCTAAATAAACTGATCTCAAATTGGCAAAGTCTTTGATATTTGTAGTTGCAAATGGGAAGAAAGTGTAATCATGACCAGTCATGGCATTCATGAAATTAGATAACGATCTATTCAACATTTTGAAAAACGGATCTCTGACTGGGTATTTAGCAGAACCACATAAGGTAGTATGTTCCAAAATATGAGGAACTCCAGTTTTATCAGGAGGATTAGTCTTGAAACCGATAGAGAACACATGATTTGGATCATCACGATCAATATGTAAATGACTGGCACCAGTTCTTGCATGAACTAGATCCACAGCAGTTAATGACAGTTCTGGCACTGGCATGACTCTACTAATCTCGAAACCGTGATAGGTACCACCAACAGGGTATTTCCTTAGAATCTTAGACTGGTTGTATGATGAAGCAAACCGCTTAGCTGTGTTGGCTCTCCATTTAAAGGCAGATTTCATCATTTTGAGCCTCGATATTTTAAACTTGGTGTGGTCTTATGAGGGTTTCCCACTAGAGTTTAAAGAGGTTTCCTTTTAAAAATTCAGCCCGCGTTGGGCACGAAGAGGGTAACACTTTGAGAGCAAAATTTGATTTCGCCACAAAAGAAAAAATTTCCCAAACGTTTTCAAATTAAACATTAAGTAAACAACAAAAAACAACTGCAAAACTATGGCTGAAGAACAATTATCAACTGTCAGACTTTTCGTCAGACCTTTACCTTTCGATAGTGTGTACAAATATCCCCTTTCCTTACTTTCAACTTCTCGTCAGTGAGCTATTTTAACAGAATATTGTTTTTTACTAACAAGATGTCTATCACAGTCCAAGAACAAGAACTTAGAGACTTATTCAGCCCAATTGGTGAATTAACCAACGTTATCGTTACCAAAAACTTTGGTTTTGTCGAATACGCTGATCCAGAAAATGCTAAAGCTGCTATTGACCAGTTAAATAATACTCAGTTCCTGGATAATGAACTTCAAGTTGAATTTGCCAAAGTTCAACAAAAAAGATGTAGATTATTAGTCAGTAACATTCCAGAAGGTGCTTCATGGCAATCATTAAAGGACTTAGCTGCAGACAAAGGTGTTGAAACTGTTTATGCTAATGTCTTCGAAAGAGAAAACAATGGTACTGGTGTCATTGATGTTGCCACTGAAGATGAATTAGAAAGAGCTATTGAACTTTTAAATGGTGCCGAAATTAACGGTTCTCCAATCTCTGTTACCAGAGATCCAAATCCACCTCCAGTCAGATCAGCTTCAAGTCGTGGTAGAGGTGGCTTCAGAGGTGGTTTCGATAGAGGTTTTGATGGTGGCTTCAGAGGTGGTAGAGGTGGCTTCGGTGGCCGCGGTGGTTTCAGAGGTAGAGGTGACTTCGGTGGTAGAGGTGGTTTTAGAGGTAGAGGTGACTTTGGTGGTAGAGGTGGTTTCAGAGGTAGAGGTGACTTTGGTGGTCGTGGTGGTTACAGAGGTGGTAGAGGTGATTATGACCGTCCTCCACGTCGTGATTTCGATGACAGAAGAGGACCAGACTCCTACAGAGCCCAAAGAGATGATTATGGTCCCCGTGATAGCTTCAGAGATAGATCCCCAGGTAGATATTAGATTCCCAACTTTCGAATGGAATAAATAATAAACATATTCAGTTTTTTTCAATATGTTTTTTGAATTTTGAATATGTTAATATTTGGCCTATCAATGATTTTTTTATAGTTTACTTGAATGAAATTTAGAAGGAAAAATTCCCACTAGTTTTGCAACCCATGTTTCAATTTTCCCCTTAGTGAAGATACCACAATATTGTAATATAATAAGATTTAACTATTTGGAATAATTCATTACCATATACTAACAAATTGCGTCCCGTTTTTTAAAAGATACCATTAAGTTCAAAATAAATATCTGGAGAAGTATCGTCCAATTTGAAGTTTTACGATCACTTATTCTCCTGTTATCATGAAGTAAAGAAAACATTTGATTAAAATTATAGATTTTATAGATTATATAGATCAGAGGGAAACAACATGATATTGAATCAAAAATCATACAATATCTGCCAGTTTTCTGCTAGAGAACCTTTCGAGGTTCAAATCAGCTTTTTTAATAGAAGAGTTTTTCGTAGATTACAATCATCATTTAAAATGTAAAGAATATCAGATACATAAGAAAACTAATGATTTCATGTAGCCACATTGAGCTTTGATCTAAAATTTGTTAAATGATTCAATTGAAAGTTTTTCCTAAAGCTCTATTATCAATTTTAAATTTTTCACCAAGGATAACTTTAACTAAGTAAGTAATATCATTACCAATTCTATCTAAAACATCTTGGGCCTCGTCAGTTGTTGCTGTTGCTGGAACTGAAAGTTTACTCATCTCATTAATCTTATTAACAACTTTAATATAGATTGAGGAGTTGAATTCAAAAGCACCTTGAACAACACCAAAATGATCAACAATTGTAACTGGTTCCAATTCATCAGGTTTTGAAGCGAATGAAACAGAAGCTTTACCAACACTTGTACCAAAATTAAAAGTCAAGAAAGGAGTAACAGGATTGATGAACATCAATGGTGATTTGGCAATATAAACACAACCTTCAACACAACTCCATAATGAAAACATTTTCAAACTACCTCTTTTTTCTCTTGATACCAGCTAATGGACCGGGTCTAATAATAATTAGATGTTTAAAACCTAAGTTGGTTATATCTCTTTCTGTCGCAGCTCTGACGATAGTCTTTCTATTGAAAAATTTTGGAAGAATATAACCAGCATCATACCCACTAATCATGACAAAGTTTTCAACACCAAGTCCTTTTGATGCAGTAGCAATTTGGAGGAATAAATTATGGTTAACTTGGTAGAATTTTTCAAAATAATTGAAATCAACAAATCTATGTGGTCTATTTGGGCCTAACGCACAATAGACAGTTGAAATATTTGGAATCTTCGCTAATTCTTCGATCCATAAGCCAGACTCCATGTACTTTGAAACAACTTGAGGGCGATCATGAAAGTAGATATCTCTTGAAATCACATAGATAGTTTGATTTGGATTGGCAGATCTTGATAAAGCTTTAACTATTCTTGAACCGACTAAACCAGTAGCACCAAAAACAACAATACTTTCTGGAACCTGTTCTGTAGTGTTTTTTTCATCGCCCAGTAACAATTCTTCTTCAACAAGGCTAAAAGTTGGCTTTTCTTGGGTATTTTCAATTGTAGTAATAGACATTATAGAACTTATCATAGCAAAAACAGATAAATAGCTGAACCTTTAATAAATCTAACATCATCTTAAAGCTTTGGAATTCTGGTTTTCAATTAACCACATTTATAAGTTCAGTCTTTTACAAAACTCACAAAAAACCACAAAACTGAAGAAGAGAGAAACAAAGAAAACAAAATAAAAAAGACACACAAACAAACCGCACCATCAGTTTTTACTTTTTTTTGTCCTATCTCTATATTGACCTTATTGCTATCAGTTTTGTCAAAATAAAAGCCATAGCTATCAATGTCATCATTAAGCGAAACTGGTACAAGCTTGAAAAAAGATAGCATTGGATATAGATTCCTTATCCTTGGAGGAACTGGATTAACTGGATCTCATTTTGTGAAAGAAGCACAAGAATCAAAATATGTTGGAAAAATCACAGTCTTATCAAGACGTGAAACGGATATGTTTAAATCATATAATAAAGTTGAGTTATTAGTTGATGCGAACTCATTTCACTGGTCAAAGCTATTATCATCAAGGAAGGAACATTTTGATATGATTTTCAGCTCAATGGGCACCACAAGAGGAGCTGCTAAATCATTTGCTGGACAAAAAGCAGTTGATAGAGATTTAACGTTATCCATTGCCAAGATTGGTAAAGAGGAGTTAGAAGTGAAGACGTTTATTTTAGTTTCAAGTTTCAATAATATCTGCCTCAGAAACGTATTTCCATATTTTAGAATGAAGTATAACATTGAACAAGAATTAATATTGATAGATTTTGACCATACTTTGATCTTACAACCAGGGGCTTTGGTTGGTGATAGAAAAATATTGGGACAGCGTCAAACGTCCGCAACGGTTTTGTCTAATATTCTAGCAACTTTGTGTTATGAAACAAGCATTTCATGGATTGTTGGTTATTCTATCAAAGCCGAACAAGTAGCACTAGCAGCTATATATATGGTTGAAACTAGAAATTTTCACACAAAGGTAACATATGCCTTGAGTTTGTACATGCTGACTCTTTCAAATGCTCTGGACACATTTTGATCATGCTGTTAACTCATAATAAAACATTTGTGCTTCTTTGATGTACTAGTCTCCTTTTGTCAATCAAACATCCGAACACCACCTGTTTGTTTACTTTTTGCTAAAAAAGATAAACACATAATTTTCATTGTTCTTCTTGAAGACATAAAAGATATCATAAGATGGTGACAGTAGAGGATTTGGAGCAAGACAATGCATCCCTAGAATATGAAAGTATGTAAATCAGGATATTTTCAAGGTTTTTTCCTTGACTAACGAGTTTTATGTTAACAGTTGCACAATTACAACGTAAAAAAGCTGATCTGTTGAAAGAAATTGAAAAATCCAAAAAAAAGGATCCATTATCTGCATCTTTAGACCAATTAAAATCATTACTCAAGACTCAGAAAAAACAGGATGTGAAACAACCGCAAGAAGACGAAGCATCTAGAAAGAAAAGAAGAACCAGTGATAATAACCTTGATGTAATAATACCCAACCCAGTAACTCATGAATATTTTGATAAATCCATTGCAAAATATTTCTTAGATGAACAGATAGAAGAAGTTGAAAGACTAAAGAGTGTCAAGAAAGCCGAGACAGTAAGGCTTACAGATGTTGAGAAATCAGAGAATGTGTTATTGGAAAATGTTTACAGAATGTTTGGTATTACGGCATTTCCTGTTAAGAAACCAAATTCAAGTGCCAATGAACCTGAATTACTGGGTATAAGAATTGAAATATTCAATGAAGATGAACTATTATTTGAAACTCCTCATTATCTGATCTTACAAAAAAATACAAAGACTTTAAAATGGAGAATCTATAAACATACAATTCCAAATTTTATTCAAATTAAAAGAATTGCTGAAGAAAAATATGATAATCTAAGTGATTATTACATATTTGAATTCATCAAGGAAGTTAGAGATATTTTAAATAAAGTTGCAAAAAAACAGCAAATAATCAAAAAATTATCAATTCAACTCTCAGAAAACGTTAAGAACTTAGAAAAAGACATAGCATTGGAAATACTCAAATTTGATTTAATAATACCTGATCAAGTTACAACACCGGTAATTATAAACTTAAGTTTAGAGAAAATTGAATCAACTCATTTCGAAAGAGGGTTTTCAGAAACTGAGAAAATAAGAATTAATAACGTTCTAAAAGGAAACATCACAGAATTTCAAAAAAGACTACAAGATGTCATATACAGTATATCATCATCATAATTTCATGAAATTATAAGTAAGGCATTGCGAATATATAATTCATATTAACGAATAGTCCGGTAATGATAGAATGATTTCTTCCAAGATGAGAGTCTTGGTAATAAAACATAAATGATTAAAGGACAAAAATAACCGAATAATAAACCACTTATTTTCTCTAGAAATGAATGATAGAAGACTGTTGTAATACATAGTAAAAACGCCCAGATCAATAAAGTCAATAAACAAATCCATTTCCACAAAGTAATAATCGTAACACTCGTCCAGTCATTAGTCATAATTTGACTTTCACCTTGAAATTTATCTTCTTCAGTCTCATCAACTTTGTCTAATATTATTAATTCATTGAATATGATCAAACTTAATGTAACTAAAAAACAAAAATGACCACTGATATCAAACCCACCATCCCATTTCCCATAATTTCTACAAATTTCAGCAGACCTAGCAACTAAACTAAATTGCTTGGGTGTAAGTGAGCAAAATCCATCTTTTATCCTCACCCAAGTTCCATTATATCTCAAGCATTGTTTTAAAGATTTAGCTGATGATGCTAAAGCACTTGCAATTGTTGGGTTTATTTTACATCTCCCACCTGTTTGAAGGAAAATACAATCTATTAATGTGAACAATAAGAACAACGAACTGTATTTGATTGTGAATTTAATGAATGATTCTATGATACAATTAATTGATTGGTTTTGAATTTGACGCAATGAGTCCCATAAGGGTTCATAGGGGTGATAAGATCTTCTAATCTCTAACAATCGAAGTATTCTCACGAGCGATACACCAACGAATAGTATCAGAAATATCGTATTGCCATTGTATGCAAACATCTCGTTCAGTATATTTTTTGAGAATATAGAATATTCCTTCAGTGAGTTGATTTGAGTGAGACCTATTATGGGTCTTATAACTGACCCAACTATCAATATAACGGGATAAAAAGCATAACAATATTCTATTCTTAGTGATTTTTTCATTAGCGTGTTTATTACAGAGCATGACATGATGGAGGTCAAGCTCAAACCACGTTTAAGTACTAAAGATATAGTGAAGTTTTTACATCAAAAAAAAAAAGAAAAATCAAAATCATACAAATCATTTCTATAAATCATTATCATCACTTCATACATTCGAATCTCTCTACCAAATAAATGTACGTCACAGTGGGAGGAATCATCCCAAATCCTAATCCTATGACTTTCTCTAGAAATGTGTGATAAAATATAGCAGTAACTAACAAGCACAGTATCCAAATTATGACACTTAAAAGTGATAATACTATTGTGAATGTATAAAAATAAAATATCAACTCTAGCTTCACAGAATAAGGTTGGATTCTCAAACTTTCGAGGATCAAAGAATCACTCAATGAATGTCCAAATTCAAGAATGGCTGTTATTCCCACAGATGTTAAGAATATAAAATGCCCTGATATTCTGAATCCTGCCAAATTTGATTCATCAATACTTGTTACACTCAACACAATTCCTCTGATGATCAAAAGAACAAACATTATAGACTGCATGCACAAAAATCTCAATAGGAAACCTCTCAAAACATTCCATATTCTCCTACTCTTTGGTTCTTGCTCTGTTTGATTCTCAATGTCATTATCGTTTCCATTCAACAATGAGAATTCCAGTAATTTGTTAATTATCATCAGCAAATATAAAAACACAAACAGCAAATCACCTTTATTGGCAAACATCTGATTCCATATGTTGTTGTTATTCAACAAATACAATGTTTTCAAGTTTCTAAACAATTCTGGAGGTATCGTCAATGACAATATACAACCGAATACTAAAATAACTGGATACACAAAGTACGTTCTGACCCCATTCAAAAACAGTACTGAGTTGATTAGTTCCACAGCATCAATCAGTTTCCAGTGATATGACATTCAACAATGAGGCGTTTCCAATCAAATCAAATGAAACCAAAATTTTTAATGACTTTTAGAAGTGAAATAAATTTTGTGCCAAAAAAAATAACGTCAGCGCTCACAACGCTAAACGTTTCACGTGATATTATTCATTAGGTAATCATCATCTCATCGCACGTGACGTTTTGAATATATTTTGGTAAATAGACAGAAATCGGCTCCAATTCATCAATTCTTTGCTTCTTCTCCTTTGTTTATCATAGATTGATCTCATTCTATTATTGTCCTTTATCCGGTTTTATTTCTGCTTGCTATTTTGAAGTCAAAACTTTTTTCATATTATAATTCATTGATATTATGTTACAAAGTTCGAAAAGATTAATCTTACCAACCACTAAAAGGTGTTTAAGCATACGAACAATCACAACTTCGAAAGTTAAAAGATCATTGTCAGTATCCACACCAAACACAGACACAGGCTTGAAATTTCCATGTCTGGATCAACTAGACCAAAAAACTGAACTTTTTTCAATAGATTCATCTTTCAAAACTGATCAATTACCAGAACCTGTATATTCTAGAATTCAATCAGGTTTTAAAACTTATAAATCACAAGAACCACTGACCTTGGATTACGGTGATGCTTTACCTGAATTTGAAATTGCTTATGAACATTGGGGTGAACTAAATGCAGACAGATCAAACGTTATTCTATTACACACCGGTTTGTCAGCATCATCCCATGCTAAATCTCAACCAGATAATGAAAAACCAGGTTGGTGGGAAAAATTCATTGGTCCTGGTGCTCCATTAGATACAAACAAATATTTTGTTATATGTACAAACGTTATTGGTGGTTGTTATGGCTCCACTGGCCCTTCTTCAATTGATCCATTAACTGACTCTCGTTATGGTACGAGATTTCCAATTTTGTCATTGAACGATATGGTTAGAGCTCAAGAAAGATTCATTCGTGAAGAATTTGGTGTCACTAAACTATATGCTAGTATTGGTTCTTCAATGGGTGGAATGCAATCTTTAGCATATGCACAAGAATTCCCTGATAGAGTTCGTAAAGTTGTTTCAGTCTCTGGTTGTTCAAGATCCCATCCATATTCAATTGCAATGCGTTATACTCAAAGACAAGTTTTAATGTCTGATCCAAACTGGAAAAGAGGTTTTTACTATGATTCTGTCCCACCTCATGTTGGTATGAAATTAGCAAGAGAAATTGCAACAATCACTTATAGATCAGGTCCTGAATGGGAAATCAGATTTGGTAGAGAAAGAACAAATCCAGATCAATCACCTGCTTTATGTCCTGATTTTTTGGTTGAAAGTTATCTAAGTCATCAAGGTAATAAATTCTGTTTAGAGTATGATCCAAACTCTTTACTGTACATTTCAAAAGCAATGGATTTATTTGATTTGGGTCTCAAAAATAGAACATTAGCCAATTCAAAACGTGAGAAGACTGAAGCTTTAATCAATAAAGAAGGCTTTAGACGTGTTAATCCAAATGAAGTATGTTCTGTTATTTCATCAAGTCAAAAACCAGTTAAAAGGCGTTCTGATACTATTGAAGAATCTGAATTAGATTTATTACTTGGTTTGAAACCAGTTGCTGATAAAGATGTCTTAGTCATTGGTGTTAAATCAGATATTTTATTCCCACATTGGCAACAAGAAGAAATTGCCAATAAATTAAAACAAGGTAATATTCAATATTATGGTGGAGACGGTAGCAATATCACACATGTTGAATTAGGTGAAGATATCAGTATGTTTGGACATGATACATTCCTATTAGATTTGGAACACGTTGGTGGTCCAATCAAACAATTTTTAGCATAGTTTTTTTCTGGTAGTAATGAAGTTATTTGAATTCTACAATATTTTTTAATGGAAAGTTTGTATAAATGATAATATTGTGTGTATATGTACAAGATACTATTAAAAGACTCTGTTTTTTTCTTTTGTTTAAACAGCTGTACTTTCTAACGCTTTTTTCATTGATCTTAATTCTTTAACTGATTTGTTTTTTAGAATCTTCTTTTCTTTACGTTTTTCTTTACGTTCTTGTTCTAAGACGGTCTTAGACTCTTTGATCAAAATTCTATCACCATACATCTTGAATTTTTGCATATATCTCAAATCCATATTGAATTCCATATGAACGATATGATCAGTTAAACCTAACTTATTGATTGTCCAATAATATCTTTCTGGGTTATCTCTTTTCAAATATCTTAATATTCTTTGTCTTTTTTGAACTAGCATTCTTAATAATCTAGTATTTTGAAAATCTTTTTTATTTTCTTGACAATGTTTATATAATTCTTGAATTCTAATGGTAGCAATCGCAGCTTGAACTTCACTTGAACCTGTATCACCATCAAATCTTTGAAATTCTTCTCTAGCTAACTTGATTTTAAATGCTAGTTTTTCAGATTCACTTCTATTTTTCATGTTTAAAATTCTATAGACTGCCTCTCTTGACTTTTCTGATTTTTCTTCAACTTGTAATCTTGCCATATCAGTTTTAATTGAAGCTTCTCTTGCTCCATATAATAATTTGTCAACTTGTTCAATTTCATATGATCTACCAAGCACTTTTGGTTCATTGACTTCTGCTTCTAGTCTGTTTAAGAATGAATTGTCTGGTAAACCTAAGACTGGATCAACATTTGAATTCTTTTCTCGAATGTATCTCTGTCTAAGTTGATTTATTTCTTTACGTTCTCTAGCTCTAATTTTTAATATAGATTTGCTGACATTTACAACAGCTGAGCTACTGAAAAGACGAGCGTTATATGGCTGGTATGTTTTTATTACCCTCGTTAGGAGGGCAGCGCTGAACATGTCAAATATAACCAGATTCAATTTCTCTGAAAACACTTCATTTTCGATGATTTTTTCTCTCTTGAAAAAAAAAAAAACGGTGAAAAAGTCAATTCCGGAATTTCATTATGTAATTCACCCTCGTAATTTAAGACATTTCAATGTCTACACTTACATCCTAAGTTTCAATGGTTGTATATTACTAAGAAATGTATCATTGTATTTATGTTAGCCTTTAAAAAACTTTATTGCTTAATTTATCATTAATCTCGACCAAGTGCTCTTTGTCTTTGATTAAAGTTGATTTTACCTTAGAATGAAGTTTCCTAACATCACCAAATTTTTCATTCTCAACTATCTCCAAATAAAGACCTTCTTTTATCAATTCACTAACTTTATCTGAATATTTCTCTAATTGATTCGCACTTGCAGTTGAAACAAATGCGTAAAACCCATATTTGGCACTCAGTACCAGTCCTTTGAATGTCTTGATTCCCATATCATGAACTACATTTTCATCTGTTAGGGAACAGATAATAATATCACGTTGTTGACCGTTAAACTGTTCAAATGTGGAGATCAACGGCATTGGAATGTTATCTATTTTGACATTGGCAATCTCTTTCAACAAAATACTTTGACGAATTAAGGGTGTCAAAATTACAATTCTATCAGTCGAATAACCTATTTTGATTAAGTACCTGTATAACTGAATAGCAAACTCCCCTGTTTCAACATCAATGTTAGCACCGTTATTTGATCGAATGAACAGAGTTGTTTTCAAAAGACCTGGATTGGGATTAATGTTATCAGTACTTAGTAGATTTAAACCAGTTAATTCAATGATTTCCTTCCTTGTGCCATAAACTTCAGACAAATTAACGCATTCAGTTCCATCTCTTATTAACTTCTCAAATAATGAAATTGGTGCATCTTTTGGAGTTTCAGTTTCAATATCACCCAATAAAGTTATTTTTTTAACTGTTTTTCTAGATATAATTGGACTTAGAGTTTCAAAATCATCAAATTTTCCAGATTCAAGAATGATTACATTTTCGTATTCGCCATAAATCAGCTCATACCTCTGGAAATCTGTTTGTGTTATACCTATAACTTTAGTTAAGGATAACAACAAAAATCTAATTCTTTCTTCTTTGCTTTCCAACATTGGGATCATTAAAACAGTTTCAGTTTCCCATAAAATCTTACATATGGTTAAATAATGATTGGTTATCATGTTGAGCATTTCAAGGCCTTTATCTTTGGATTTTCTTAAATATGAATCGAAATTGTTTAATTTATTGAATGGATAATTGAGAATCAATTCATCTTCATCGGTGTCTTTACTTATTCTTGATAGATATTCCTTCCATTTACCTTCAATAAAATTCTTTTTCAAAAATTTAACAGAATCTTGATCTCCAATCACCAAATCTTCAATTTTCATAACTTGGACAAAAGTATTAAGTTTTGCAAAAAGACCATGTATCTTGTCATTTAATGAATCAAATACTCTATCTAATTGTTCATGATCACTTAAGTTAACAAAAACTTCAGAGGTTCCCAGAACTTTAAATAATTGTTTCAGAACTTCTTCACTCTTTGTGACAATTAAAGTCTTTTCAGCTCCATTGTTTACAATATTAGATTTTGCAATAAGAGAAGCAATAAACTTCTTACCTGTCCCATTGACACCATTGACTAAAGTGATACCTTCAAAATTTGATTCAATCAATGCACGGAGTTGTAAATGATTATTTAATGGCATATCAGATTCAGTTTCTTCCATTTTATAAGAACATGAGTATGATGACTCTAAGAATGAAACAGAATTAATATTCCCTTCAGGTTTCGCTTCTTTTGAGGTTTTTCTTTTCTTGGATGAAGACTTTTCTTCATTGATGCATTCAAGTCCAGGTAGAGCTTTGCTTAAAACTTCAGGTGTTATTTTGAGTTGATTAAACTTAATATCTGTTTCTGTTTTGAACTGATTCCAATTAGCAATATTTTTATCACTATAACCTAAAACAAGTTCAACTAGCCAGTGGGGAAGATTATTTGTATTTAAAGAATGAAGAGTCTTGCATATAAGATCTAATTTGGTTTTATATTGAGATAGATTTAAAGTTGTCATAAAAGAACTGAAAACTTTTGGTAAAATAAATAGTAAGTTATAACTCTTGATCTCTTCTTCATTGATAACAGCATCACTAAATCTTGCTTTAATCGAAAAGTTTCTGCTTTTATTATTCGTCTTTATAGAACCATCATTATTGTAACTTCCAGCAACAGTAGCAGCCCTTAGATGTTTTATTCCTAATTTTTGATAAAAGTCTTCAGATTCAGGCTTTTTATCCCCTAATTCTACAAATATGACAACATCTGAATCATTAAACTGATTCCATAGTTCAACATCAGTAGATAGAATGTTATTCAAATTAATTTTAACCATAACTTCTGGAGCTTTAGAGTAGCTCAATACTGATGAGGTTGTGGTACCTGATTTTATTAATTCAACATCATTAATTTTTAAACCATATTTACTTGAACCTTGAATTTTGTTATTTTGTTTTTTTCTTTCAAATCTTGAAGAAGTTGATTGAATATGGTTTGAAATTTCTTTGAAATTGTTATTTCTAGTGTTGAAATAGTTTCTGATTAGCAGGTCTTCAATTGAAAGGGTTTGGAAATACCTATTGAAAATTGGAGAGTTGAAATTATTTTGCAGCGTTTCTAAATCTGGTAACGGAGAATTGTTTCTCAGTAGATCAATTAGGTTTCGAGGACAAGTTAAATAATCGGTAATCGATGCAACTTTAGTTTTATTAGTATATGGGATGTTTAAATCTTTCAATAATTCATCTATAGTGGAAGAACTCAGTTTCTTTAACTCTCTTTGTATTTCTGATGGCTTATCAAAAATAGATAAATCATCATACAAAAACGAATCTAACTTCCCCTCAAACTCTGTGGAGGCCAGAATTTCAAATTTACTTATTTTATTGGTATATTGCTGCTTCAATTCATCATCTGAAATGATGTGACCTGTGAATTCGTTGATTGGAAAGTTTAGAAAATATTGTAATGTTTCAACAGCTTGGGAATAAATAATATTATTAATTTGGAACGACTTCGCTATAAAAAGAACATTTTCAATTTCGAGCATTATTTTAACAAATCTTCTTGTTGGTAATTGAGATAAAATTATACTGAATTGATCCAAAATCTCTAATATAATTGGGAGTTGGTCTACTTTTGTCACATCATACTCTTGAATAAGTTTGATCAATTGAGTTATCCAAGATGATAAAATATCATTAACAACTTTTGATTTTCCTTCTAGTTTCTCACTTTTTTTCAATTCCAAGTCAAATAACTCTTGTAACTGAAGTTCTTGAACAGTTGAATTATCAATATATCTAATTGGATTTTTATGTTTCCAATTTACGATTGAAAATATTGGTGATAATGCATTTCTAGTATTATTTTCCGATATATTCAAGATCAAAGAACTTATTGTCTTTAGTATGGTAACTTTAGTCGATGATGAAGTTTTAGGTTTCTGAAAATGTTGTATCAGCCTTAAGAGATAGCTTTGTAGTCTATCTGATTCGTCAAAGTTGATAACTGAGGCTCCATCATAAATAACAAACACTATAATCTTAGATATTGCAATTATCATATTATCGTTTGAACTAGTATCGAAGAATGACCACACATAACGCTTGAAAGAGGTTGTATCTTGATGTAATTGTGTGGATTTATGCTGATATCTATTCAAAATCTTTGAAATTTCATCTAATGAGCTGGAGCTGAACTTTTTAGAATTTCTTGAAAACACTTTCTGCAACTCTACTCCTAATTCGGCCATATCCCACAATACTCTTTAGTGATTTTCTAATGTCAGCATATCTTCAATTTTAACAGATTTTTCAGTAAAAAAACAATACTGAAATCCGGTGCTCATCGCCCTCGGGATTCTAAACTGAGGAAAAAAAAATTTTAAGTGAAAAAATTTTGATGTGATTAAATTTGAATATCAAGTTGAAAATCATTTACTGAGCTCAAGGAACAGGTTTATCTAGTTACTCTGCTCTCATAAACCTCTATATTCACGACTATCAACACATTTTTATTTACATATACACAATGAATAGAGGAGGTTCAAGAGGTGGCTTCGGTGGAAGAGGTGGTGCCAGAGGTGGTTCAAGAGGTGGTAGAGGCGGTTTTGGTAGACCATCAGTCCCACAAGGTCCTCCAGACTCTGTGCTAGAAGTTGGTGCCTTTGTTCACCCAGTCGAAGGTGATATCTTCTGTCGTTCTATAAATACTAAGATTCCATATTTCAATGCCCCAATATATTTAGAAAATAAGACACAAATTGGTAAAATTGATGAAATATTAGGTCCATTAAATGAAGTTTTTTTCACTATCAAGCCATCTGAAGGTGTCCAAGCTAGCAGTTTCAAAAACGGTGATAAATTCTATATTGCTCCTGATAAATTACTTCCTATTGAGAGATTCTTACCAAAACCAAAAGTTAATGGTCCAAAACCAGCTAAAAAGAAAGGTCCATCAAGAGGTGGTGCCAGAGGTGGTTTTGGTGCCAGAGGTGGCGCTAGAGGTGGTGCCAGAGGTGGTGCTAGAGGTGGTTTTGGTGGTGCTAGAGGTGGCTCAAGAGGTGGTTTCGGTGGCTCAAGAGGCGGTGCCAGAGGTGGTTCTAGAGGTGGTTTTGGTGGTGCTTCAAGAGGTAGAGGTAGATTTTAAGTTTATCTAAACGTCATAATTAGTGCTTTTGCGACTACGATTTCTCATTTTTACCCAGTTTTTTAAAACTCTGTTCTGCTTACATGGAAATAGTTTTTTAATATGTTTCTTTACTCTGTATAATATAATTATTTACTCTTCTATATTTTAAAATTTAGTATATTTTACACTTAACTATGATCCTAATACTATTTCAATACATATTATTTTATTAGCTTGATTGGGTGGGTACCTGGTTTTAAACCACAAGCTTCAAATATTGAAATTCTTAGATCACTTATACCTCTTCTATTAGGGTATTTTTTATTTGTTTCTGAATTTGTGAATATCAACATTGGTTCAGATGGTAATTCTAATATACTAGATTCTTTCAAGATTTTATCAACAATTTTAACGTTTTTCAATCTATCAACTTTTGTAAATACAATCTCAAATGGAACACCTGAATTAACTAAAAATCCAATAATGTTATGATCATCTTCACTAAATCCTTCTGCTGCTGAAACCAATAAATATACTCTTCTTAATTCCTTTCTTCTGTTTAAGTATTCTAGGACTTGTTTTCCTTGTTGTGGGGTACCTCTAATACCATAACCTGGTGTATCAATTAGTCTAAATCTCTTCCCAACGTTGAAACAGTTCATAGATGGAGTAAAACCGGCAGTTTTAGATGCAAATGCGAATTCTTTTGTGTCCTTTAAATTTGATTCAGTAAGTAATGAGTTTAATAAAGTTGATTTTCCAACGTTTGCTTTACCAATGAATAAAATTTCTGGTAAATCAGAGAATTTGCTTTTAATAATTGGTTTTCTCTGTTCAGTTGGCGTTTCTTCATCAAGATCATCTTCTGATTTCGAACTCATTTCTCTTTCAAGTTCCATTCTCTCACGTTCACCAGGTATGTCTAAGAATTTGAAACTTGTCCATTCTAATCTTACTTCAGTTTTATTAAAAAATCCACTAATCTCAGCAACTTGACCAGAATTCAATCGTACCTTGAATTTGTTTGCATATTTTCTATTAAGATAATCAACATTTGAAATCTTTTCTATTTGCTTGTTCTTTTGGGCTCTATTATGGTTCTCTATATTAACTCTTTTCTCCTCTGCTTTCTTGAAATTCTCACTCTTTCTAGCATTAACTGACTCAATGGAACTTCTCAATAGCGTAGCCATATCGATATTGGGTATTATTGAAGAGTGAAAAGGTCTGTTCAGAGTAATTCCTTTTGCAGTCAGATTCCTTATTAAACTCATATTTGACCAGCTAGGTTGCAATTTATTAAGTCCACTTGTGCTAGTAGAGTAAAATAATACCAGTGAAACAATTCTAGTCCAGCGAGTACCTCTAGTAATATTTTAGTGGTTTGGAGCATTACTTGGTCAAAAAAAAAGAAAAAAAGAAAAAAATTACGCCATACAAAACAACTTGCAACTTGAACTGATTTCCATACATTCAATTCACTCAGCAAAACAAAATGTTCCTAAAGCTGTTATCTTACGTGGGGATTGTACTGGGCTTTATTCTTCTTACTCTGGCTATTGCTTCTGGTCTGTACTACGTCAGTGAGCTTGTCGAAGAACATACTGTCCCAACTAAAAGATTCATGAAAAGAAGCATATACACTATAGTCGGTATACATGTATTATTGCTATTGTTTGATGGTTTCCCAATCTTATTAACTCTATTCTCCATTTGTACATATTTTGTTTACTACCAGAACTTGAAGAAATTCCCATTTATTGATCTCAAAGGCCCAGTTTTCATTTCTAGTTGTGTTTTAGTTGTTGCTAACCATTATCTCTGGTTCCAATATTTCTCAGCTCCAAAGGTAACACCACCACAATTCAGACATGATCCAGACTATAGATCGCAAAAGATTGCTTCATTTGCCGAAGTCTCTTCATTCTTTGGTATTTGTATTTGGTTTATTCCATTTGCCTTATTCGTGTCATTAAGTGCATCAGAGAATGTTTTGCCAACCATGTCAAATGAACTGAATCCAAATAAGTTCGATGACAACAATGGGAAACATAAGAGAAATCAAGGTCTTGCTAAAGTCGTTGTTGGAAGAATAAGAGACACTGTTTATGCTATATCACGCACTTTTGGTTACGAATTGGATCCAGATCATGGAAGAATAATATGATTAAGGCGAAAATAGGGGTTAAAACAAAAAGAAATCATGAATAAACAGATATTACCTATTCTACTCATTCGTAGCTTCTCCCCTTAAACAGTGCTTGTAATAATTATAGCCCAGCTTGCCTTATCATTATTAGAAGCCCTTACTACATAATCAAGCATATCCTCACGAAACTGAAACATATCCAAATATAGATCAGTTTCCGTTTGCTGAACAATTCAATAATGACCAATTATCGTGATCTGTTCTGGTCTAACGACTATATTTCAGGCATAAATACCCTGCTCGAGAACTTGGAAAAAGGACAGAACCAATGTCAAGGATCATTGGATTACTTTCAAAATCATGTTCAGATTATTGAACTACAAGGTCAAAAATTCTTAGAGATGTCCTTAAATCAACAAAAGTACGTTGATCCACAACAAAATAAGCCATTATCTGAGCAAAAGACTCAGTTCATTCAACATCATCTTCCTGGTGCTGCAAATCTCAAAACCATTACAGATATCACTTTACAAGAGTCTTTATTAACTAAAAAACAATCACTTGATCACCAGAAAACTGTCTCTAAACTTGAAAGTGATGTTTTGATTCCTTTAAAAGACTTGCTTCAAGATTACAGAGAATTTCAAAGTCAAGCTAAACGGGATTTAACTACTTATTATAAACACTATAGAAAATCAATCCAGAATTGTAATTCTATTAAATCAAAGTTTGAAGCAAAAGCAAGACTAATGGAAGATTTTACAGCTACTCCAGAACAATCATTATCCACTGTAGAAGCACCAGTTTTGCCTGGAAAAAATGATATTGATAAAGAATTACCTTCACCTCCAGGACATCAAAGCCCCACTAGTATTCAAGAAGATCCAACCTTTGAATTCCCATTAACAATTGGTGATATCACAGTTGAAACAGTTGAATCATTGAGTGAGTTATTGTCAAGTATGATTGAAGAGATCCCTTTCAAAAGAAGAATGATTCCGATTCCTGGTATTAATAACAATTATTTCAAAAGTGAGGATTTTTCTCATTGGGCAAAATGTAACTTCTCTACACAAGATACCACTAATAAGATTGAAAGATTTGGTCAAGATTTGATTAATCTTGGACTAATAAGTAATTGGAATAAACTTTCACAAAATGTGTTTGTTTCAGAGTCTGGTTATTATTATGAATTTACTGATTTAGCAAGATACACTTCCCACTTCGATGAAGAGAATGAAAAGGTATCGCATGAAACGGAAGAAGCTGTAGCTAACAACGTGAATAATACAATTTTGAACTCTTCTTCTGCTGCTGTTACTTCTAATGTGTGGAATGGAATTATGAATAAATTTTCTAACACAAAAGATATCAATGTTTTTAAAGAACAGTTAGATCAATTAAGGACAAGTTATTTCCAATCTATAAATCATTATCTCGAGTCAAGATTAGAATTAGAATCCAAGATTTTATCATTTACGAAAAAGGCTGAAATGTTTCAAAAAAAGAGGATTTCTTTAACTCATAAACTTCATAAATTATTTACTGAAATATTAATTGAATCACAAAAAACATATCTAACACAACTTGAAACATTCCATAATTCCATTGTCAATCCTAATCAAGACAATGTTGAGCTAGAATTACTACTAACAATTCCATCGAGTAAAAGTGGTTGGTATTGGCCAACTTCTGAAACTAGTTTTGTGGATTATAGTAACAGAACAACATCAATAGAGTTATTTGGAACAGATCTGGTTAATCTAGAATCACACAAAACCAATGAAGATCATAACACCAAATCAATCCCTTTATTTATCTATGAAATAATTACTAAATTAAATGAAGAGTCAGAAATTAGGGATTCTTTTTGGGTGAATGAAATTGATTTCAAATCAACTTCTAAAATTGAAAAAGATATTTTGAATCAAATTTATTTACTATCAAACTCATCAGAACCATCATCTATCAAAATCAAATCCATTGTTGATTATTTATTCAAAAGATACGAATCAAATGAGATCATAACATTTTTAAAATTCTGGTTACTTGAATTACCTGATAGTTTACTTCCATTCACAGTGTATGAGTCGCTACTCCACACGTATCAGAAATTAGAGACTGACTCAAAAGATGTTGCTCTAAACATCATAGGATCTATTCCTAGACAAAATCTAGCTACTTTATTATACTTGATATCTCATTTACAAACTCATCTGAAAAATCCATATGACCAACTGTTATCCATCAAATCGATCCCATTTATTCATTTATTAATGCGTCCTTCATCTACCAGATTTAATTATTTGAATTTAAATGATTCAGTGCCACTTGAACGACTACTTGCAGATTTATTCAATAAAGAATTTCAAGAGAAATTATACGAGAAATTACGATCCTTAGAACTTGATCATTTGAAAAAATTGGAAAGAGCAGAAAAATCAATGAACGAATACAAAACTCATAAAAGACAAGAATCTGATCTGCTCTCAGATCAATCTAATACTCATAAATCAACAATCCCTATGACAAAAGATGGTTTAAGACCTTTTAAGACTCACGCTCCTAATATCACCCCATTAAACTCTCCAAGACAATCCAGAAGTGGTTCAGGAACACACAAGATACCTAATTTACTATCGCCAAATGTTAAAAGACCATCTGATAATTTAAGTAAGAGGAATAGTAGAAATATTGAACAAATGAAAGAAGAAAATGATAATTTGGTAATAAAAAATGAAATTTAAAATAAAAGGATATTTCTTAAGACTATATAAAGCTACAGAATCCAGATAAAAATGTTGTAAATACATAAGCCTTCAGTAGGATAGTGCAGAAAAGTAACATATCTCCATCAGATCGTCATATTGAAGCTCATTTTGTTAACAAAAATGTGTCATCACGTGACTAATTTTTTAACAGAATCATAAATCTGATTTATATAAAATCCTGAGAAATACTCTATGATTAATAATAATATCTTTATAAATTAGTGATTTACACATTAATCGTAATTATGAACGCACACTTTATATAAATACTATAAACAACGTCGCTAGTATTCATAATAAACAAAACTTTTGGCTAAATCACTTTTAATAATCAGATACCAGTTTTCAGGTTTAAGATTTGGGCCGTCGGAAAACCGAAAAAAACAAAATGTTGGACATCTGCTTCATAAAGTTCAGTAATGACCCAGTATCGGAGTAATAAGAGTTTTTATAGATGACAAAAATGTAAGACATAGTACTTATTAGCTACTTTGAACAAAGTTTTACTAACAAAAGTTTCTGATTCTTACATTTGTGTGTAACTAATCTTAACGCGTTAAATTTTCGCGTTATATACAAAAGTGAAAGTTATAAACATCTTTTCACAGTGGCACAAATTATTTAATTTTGAAATTCTAACACCACGACTTCAAATGTCTAGAGGACTATTTGAGAATTTGAAACTATTAGTTTTATGTTCACCCGAGTTAGATGATGAGTCACTTTCAGAAATAGAAACATTGCTGGTTGAAAACAAGGCGTCTTATGATCTGAAATCTATTCATGATAATATCACTAAAGAAGAATTCATCAAAACTGAATACACTCATATAGTGTCCAATACCATCTCATTTAAACTATACTCTTTTACTCAAAAAAACCTTATCCCTGTGGTTAATTCAGATTTTGTTATCAAAAGTATCGAAAAGGGCAGCCAACCTGGTATTAGACCTTTTTCTCCCGATCCTAAAAATGTATTGAAAAATGTTCATGTTTGTATTGGGGGATTACCAGAGTCTGACAAAGAAGTGATTTTTAACGGTGTGAGAGCATTGGGTGGAAGCTATTCAGAAACATTAAATAAATTTGTGACTCATTTGATTTCTATGGACTTAGATGAGGATTGTTGTATTGCAGTAAATTCAATTCAAGATTTTAATATCAAAATTGTTCTACCACATTGGATTGATGATTGTTTGAAAGTTAGAAAGAAGTTAGATGAAGAACCATATTTACTAAAATCAAATATCTCAACACAGGAACAAATCAGTAAAATTAAACATTTAGATGTCATCGCAAATAATTATGATCTAGTTAATAAGAGAGTGAAATTTTTACAGGAAAAGTCGTTTTATGTTGGGAAAGATTTAGAACTAAGTGAAAATTATTCAAATTTGATCAAAATCTTGATCATTAGTTCAGGTGGTATTATATCTGAAAGCATTTCAGATTCTAATTATTATATTGGTAAATATCGTGATGGAGAGGAATATTTGGAAGCAACAAGAACTGGCAAATACGCAGGTAATATATACTGGTTATTTTGGATGTTTGAAAATCAAGAATATATTTCTCCATTAGTTAAATTATTGCATTATCCATTTGTTCGTGGAGGATTACCAGAAATGAAAGGCTTTGTTATATCCTCAACAAATTACTCAGGTGATGCAAGGTTTTATATTATGAAACTAGTCGAATCACTAGGTGCTAAATTTACACCATCATTAACTCAAGAAAATACTCATTTAATCGCAGCAACCTCGAAAGGTAAAAAATACACTTATTCATTGAGATGGAATTTAAAAGTTGTCAATCATTTATGGCTGGAAGAGACTTATCAAAAATGGCGATTGCAACCAGAAAATCATCCAAGATATTCACATTATCCGCGTGTAATTACATTAGGAGATATTATTGGAGAAACTTCATTAGATGTAGAAGTATTGAAAAAATTCTATGAACCAGATTATACTAATGAAAGAACAACTCATATTGTCGAAGATTCCGAAGGAGAGACTGATGTGGTAACTCAAAGAGAGAGAATGCTTGATTCTAAAGAAAGTACTCAATTTCCCACACAGCAGCGAGAAAGATTTGAGTCTAGACCACAAACACAGTTATCAACCCAATTACAATCTCAATTACAGACACAGCTACAAAATTCTGAATTGATTTCAAATGAGAAAAGACTAATTGAACCAGATACTGCGATTGAAGAATCAACAAGAATTCCATCATTGGAAGAGAGTAATAATCAAACACTTGAAGAAGGATTAGATAAAAAATCAAATAAAGAGCCAATCAAAAAACCTAAAAAGAAGGAAATTATATCAAAACCATTAACTGATAGTAATGTTCCATTACGTGCTGGAAGTGGACGTAAGGCTAAGGATAAAGCTGCAGCTAAACTACACGAAAATATGGAAGAACTGAATTATTTTCAACAACAACAGAAAAGAAAATCAGATATTCCTTTACTGCCAGGAGAAGAAGAAGATCGTAAAAGAAGAAGAGAGTCTGAGAAACTTGAAAAAGAATTATTGAAAAAGTATAAATCTGATGAGAGTAAAGAAGAAACCAAAGAAGTTAGTAAAAATGAAGCTTCTAAAAAATCCAAGAAGAAACATGCTAAAACAACCCATTATAATGTGAATGCAATTGCAACTGGTTGGGAGATTCCATTTTCAAGAAGTGATTTATCAATTTTATCTCAACTAGGTATTTCAATAAATAAAGAATTCAAAAATGATATTAATGCAATCATTTCACCAAAATTACTTAGAACTGAGAAATTTTTAGTTGGTTTGAGCTACAGATTAGAGTATTTAATTTCACAAGTCTTTCTAAATGATGTGTTAGAATCATTTAAAAATAATAATGAAGACTTAACAAAACTACCAAAAATCGAAGATTATTCAATTGATAAAATAAATAGATCATCAGTGAAAGAATTAATAGAAATTCCATTGAAAACGATTTTGAGGAGATGTCAAGAAAGAACAGATTCTAATAAACGGTTATTTGATGGAATGTCATTTAACATAACACAAAAAGTTCCTGGCGGTGTTCCAACAATTAGCAAAATCCTAAAATCTCATGGAGCTGATAATATTAATGTAATTAAAGCAATTAAAGATTTAAAAGATATCAAGTCATTGAAGAGATGTAAAAATGATGGCAGTGTTATATTTTTAGGTAATGAAAAGGGATTTGTTGAAAGAATTAAACAATTATTCAAAGAGAATAAAGAAAATCATGGGATGATAATTGAATGGGACTGGGTTGTTCAAAGTATATTCCATATGGATATTGAACATGGTAAGAACGTATTATTCAAAACGTGATGATATTGTTGTAATTAAAGATATTATACATTAAAACCAATAAATCGATACGCTTGAGTTAATCAAGGTTTCTACTGTTTACTCTTTATAATGTGTCTAATATTGGATGTCCAACAAGATGGTACCTATTTTTTCTTGTCAATCGTTTATCAAATTCTTATCAGTTTCTTTCAGTAACCAGTCAAAAGTATTTATTTCACTGAAAAACTCCTTCTTTTTCAATGATTAAATATGATATTCTGCGAAAATGCTAGCTCAAGCCTCATACGCATAGCACTAACTTGTTTATTATGAGCTAAACTTCATACTTTGCAGTGATACATAACTAAATAAGGCTTCCAATACACACTAACATTTAAAATCGTTTACATAAGCTCCGGGTTTTATTGTTTATTGGTTTCTTTTTTATTTTTGATTTTTCAATGTCTTCAATCCTACACAATTTATCACATCAAGCTAAATTAGTAAGGATTATTGAACTTCTTATAGGACTAAAAGATCAATGATGAGCTCACTGAACAACTCTGAATTCATTGATGAACCAATTGATGACGACCCATTAACTGCTACTCCACAACAGCCACAAGAACAAGGACAAGAACAACCACAAGAAAAGACAATCGTAGATGCTACTTATCAATTACAATTGAATGATGAAATCGCTTCCGAAGAGCTAGCTCACGCCACCACTAAATCCAGTATAAACAAAATTGATCCAAATTCTTTATATCTAGGATCCACTGTTAAGCAACCTCAAAAGGAAAGTGATGGACAAAACGCATACATTTCATATCTTATTGAAACGGAGACTAACAATCCAATTTTTCAAAATTCTAAATTCAGTGTTAGACGTCGTTTCTCAGATTTTTATTTCTTATTCAACGTTCTGTTGAATGATTATCCAGCTTGTGCTATCCCACCATTACCTGATAAACAAAGATTAGAATATTTCAAAGGCGATCGATTTGGATTAGAATTTACTTTGAAAAGGGCATCTTCTTTAAATAGATTCCTACAAAGAATCTCATTACATCCAATTTTGAAAAGAGCAAAAATATATCATGTTTTCTTAGAAAGTCATGATTGGAATACATATAGGGCAAGTATCAAGTTGAAAACCATTGCAAGTGATGTTAATTCTGCAACTGATGGTATTTCTGATGTTTTCATTAATGCATTCAAATCAACCACTGTTCAGAGTCAAGAATTTCTAGAAATAAAAGAAAGAGCAGATAAATTAGATGAAAATATAAATAAAATCGATAAAATATTCAACAAAGTACTGAAAAGATATGGAGATTTGGAACAGGACTACTTTGATTTTAGTTCGCAAGTTAAAAAATTAGCAGAGTTGGAACCTGAATTGAAACTACCATTTTTAAAATTTAGTGATGGATTAAATTCATTAAGTATTGGATTTCAATCATTGAAAACATTCTTAGATAATGATTATATCATTTCACTAAAGGATTTAGAACATTATGTTGCATCAGTTCAAAACTTATTGAAATTGAAAGATCAGAAACAAATTGATTATGAAGCATTAACTGAGTATTTGAACAAATCTATTAATGATAAAAATACCTTATTATCAGGAGGTGGATCTAATTTCTTCACTAACAAATTTGAAGAACTAACAGGTGTTAACCATGATGTTGCAAGAAAGCAAAAAATAGTTAAATTAGAAAATAGAATTGAAAATTTAACAAAAGAAGTAGATGATGCCAAAAATGTTTTTGAACTCTTTGAAAAACAAACATTAAATGAAGTTCAATATTTCGAAAACATCAAGACAGCAGAACTGAAATCTACATTAGGTGATTTAGCTGATAATAATATCAAATTTTATAAGGAAATGATTGATAAATGGAGTCAGATTGAAAAAGATTTATCACAATAATTAATGCAGGAAGTGTGTATATTACGAATGCAAATAAATAATAATCTTTAACTGGAACTTAACTTTCTTTTCTTAGAATTGTTGTAGATTAAAGGCGATTCAGATAGTCCTATTATATCAGAAATATCAATATTTGCTTTATCTAAAATTGAATAATCAATATCATTAAAAATATCAGAATTATTTTCATAATTATCAATTTTATCATTTCCAAAGACATTTATGAACTCTTCCTTTGATAAATAATTCTTCCATATTAGCTCAGGAAAAGTTTCTGTATTCAAAGTTCTATTTGATTTATCTCTTGGATTTGGAGCTCTATGATTCTCTCTCGTATAAAAATCTCTTAATAATGTGATTGCTTCTTTTCTGAAGATTCCAGGACATGAAATATAGTTGTTCTCCTTCAATGTGCAATCACTATTAACTTTCAAAACACTGCCATTCCCACCAAACCTTTCATTACCACATCCGAAATAAACTGACCTTACACCAATTTGTTTTAATGCAGAAGCACACATCACACAAGGTTCTACAGTGACATATAGATCTATTTCTTTGAATATATCTTGAGGTGACGTCAGTGCTTCCATTGCTTCTGAGTTATTGCGTACTTTCTCAAGGATGTTGTTGATACCTCTAAATTCAGCATGATTTATACCTGATAATGAATCATTTGTGTTATTCATTCCATGACTTATGATCTGGTTATTATACACGAAAACACAGGCAACTGGCGTCTCTCCGTTACTCAAAGCGTGGTTAGCCAGCCTCAGAGCACATCTCATGAAGCCCAGATGCTTTTCCATTAAATCTGCCCACTGACTTCCTTCTAGTTGCTTCCAGTTCCTTCTAAAATTGGGAACCTCATCTCATCTCTTGCCGGAATTAGCTTGCCGGAATTATACCTAACAAAAAAAAAAAAAAAATTCCAGAAAATTCGGCCAGCGTGTCAATTAATCAAATTTACGTGTTCGTTTTCGCAAAAAGTATTTAAATATCTAGTTTTTCTTTTATTCCAATTCACTTTTAATTCTAATCTCTAATTATTGAAACAAAAGATGAAGAATCAAAACTTTATATTGCCTTGCGCAGTGTTGTTCTATGCGCTTCTGTTAGTGGTTGGTCCTCTCTTCTCACGCTCTAACGGTGGGTTCTCAGTTGTTAAAGCTGATGATGATAGTTCCACTGAAGGTTATGGTACCGTTATTGGTATCGATTTAGGTACTACTTATTCTTGTGTTGCTGTTATGAAAAACGGTAAAACTGAAATTCTAGCTAATGAACAAGGTAACAGAATCACACCATCTTATGTTGCCTTTACTGATGAAGAAAGATTAGTTGGTGATGCTGCTAAAAATCAAGCTGCTACTAATCCAAACAATACCATATTTGATATCAAGAGATTAATTGGTTTAAAATACAACGACAAAACTGTTCAAAGAGATATTAAACATTTACCATATAACATTGTTGATAGAAATGGACAACCAGCTGTTCAAGTTACTATAAAAGGTGAAGAAAAAGTGTTCACTCCAGAAGAAATTTCAGGTATGATTTTAGGTAAAATGAAATCCATTGCTGAAGATTATTTAGGTAAAAAAGTCACCAATGCTGTCGTTACTGTTCCAGCTTATTTCAATGATGCTCAAAAACAAGCAACTAAAGATGCTGGTGCCATTGCTGGTTTGAACGTTTTAAGAATCGTCAATGAACCAACTGCTGCTGCCATTGCTTATGGTCTAGATAAAACTGATGCTGATGAATCACAAATTATTGTTTATGATTTAGGTGGTGGTACTTTTGATGTTTCCTTATTGACCATTGAAAATGGTGTTTTTGAAGTTTTAGCAACTTCAGGTGACACTCATTTAGGTGGTGAAGATTTTGATTTTAAAATTGTTCGTCACTTAGTCAAAGTTTTTAAAAAGAAACATTCAATTGATATTACTGATAATGTTAAAGCTATTTCTAAATTAAAAAGAGAAGTTGAAAAAGCTAAAAGAACTCTATCATCCCAAATTTCAACCAGAATTGAAATTGATTCATTTGTTGATGGTATTGATTTCTCAGAAACTTTAACAAGAGCTAAATTTGAAGAATTAAACATTGATTTATTCAAAAAGACTTTAAAACCTGTTGAACAAGTTTTAAAAGATGCTGGTGTTAAAAAATCTGAAATCGATGATGTCGTTTTAGTTGGTGGTTCAACAAGAATTCCAAAAGTTCAAGAGTTATTGGAATCTTTCTTTGATGGTAAAAAAGTCTCAAAATCAATCAACCCAGATGAAGCTGTTGCTTACGGTGCTGCTGTTCAAGCTGGTGTTTTATCCGGTGAAGAAGGTGTTGAAGATATCGTCTTATTAGATGTTAATCCATTGACTTTAGGTATTGAAACTACTGGTGGTGTTATGACTACTTTAATCAAAAGAAATACTGCTATCCCAACTAAAAAATCTCAAATCTTCTCAACTGCTGTTGATAATCAACCAACTGTTTTGATTCAAGTTTATGAAGGTGAAAGAGCTTTAGCTAAAGACAACAATTTCTTAGGTAAATTTGAGTTAACGAACATTCCACCAGCACCAAGAGGTGTTCCACAAATTGAAGTTACTTTTGCATTAGATGCTAATGGTTTGATTTCAGTTTCTGCTGCTGATAAAGGTACTGGTAAATCTAATTCAATTACTATCAAGAATGATCGTGGTAGATTAACTCAAGAAGAAATTGATAGAATGGTTGAAGATGCTGAAAAATATGCTCAACAAGATAAAGAATTAAAAGAAAAAATTGAAGCTAAAAATCATTTAGAAAACTATGCTCACTCTTTGAAAACTCAAGCTAATGACGAAAATTCATTAGGTGGTAAAATTACTGAAGAAGACAAAGATACTTTAGTTGAAGCTGCTAATGATGTGTTAGAATGGTTAGAAGATAACGAAGAAAGTGCAACTAAAGAAGATTTTGATGAAAAATATGAAAGTTTATCACAAATCGCTCATCCAATAACTCAAAAATTATATGGTGCTCAAGCTGGTGCTGAAGATGAAGATGAAGAAGATGACGATTACTTTGATCATGACGAATTATGATCTATTCAATCTCATGGAAGAAAACAAAATGTATTCATAGAGAGTTAGTTGCATATATATAGGGCTTAATTTATTCTGATTTTATATAAATAATCTGTAGTTACCTCACTCATTCATTCAATTTATAACTCACTAAAGTGTCAACTTTATGACTATTCGTTGTTAATGATCTGAACTTAACTTTCTCACCATTTGAAATCTCTTTTGAATCCGAATCAATCCATTCATTAGGAACTTTAGTATCAGCATCAGCATAAACCAACACATTAAAAGTATGATCTCCAGTTTCTAAAGCAGGTAAAAAGGTAACACTTGCCGTAATTTGTCTGATGATAGCCTGTATTTCCTTCTGGATCTCTTCTTGAGTCTTCTCCTTCGTGTGATTATTCCTCAGTTCCTCATCAGATACTTTATGTTTTGAACTATCATCAAATACTTGAATATCAAATTGCCATCTTTCCACGACATCACCGGTGTCTTTAGCTACTATCACCAACACAAGCCTGGAGATGGTATCGTTAAAGACCCACCTGTTCAATTGGTGTACGATTGTTCTGATATATGACTTGATTTCATCATCACTGGTGATTAATAGATTCAATCCATATTTCTTAACCATAGTGAAATCATCAGCTGGATAAATTCCTCGTTGATAAAGGATCGAATTTATTGAGAACTCAAAAAACTCAGCGACTGTTTTACTGGATCCCCTTAATGATAGATTGGTTCTCGTTGGTGGTTCAATTGACATTTTCAGTTATATTTTTGTTATTGTATTTAGATTGAAACATTTTTGAATTTTTTTTGCCTAATAAATGGATTGTATCTAGTCTGGAGGTTAATATCATAATCATGGTAAGTAATATAATATCTGTCACTTTAATAAGACACTAACCAAATGAAGCACAATGTTAAAAGGTTTCATCTTTCACAAGAAGCAAAAGCTAGAAAAGCAGCCAAAGAAGCAAATCAAATCATTAAGTATAAGAACTTATCATCATCATTACTAGACAATAAGGCTTTGAAGATCTATAACGACGACACTTTTAAGCAAACCACAGAGATCCTTAATATTAATCCAGAATTCTATACTGCATGGAACTATAGAAGAGACATAATCACCAATTATCACAAAATTAACAGAACGGTTGAATCTTTAGTGAAGTTATTTGAAAATGAACTGAATTTTACATTACTGAAAATGAAAGAATTCCCAAAAGTGTACTGGTTATGGAATCACAGGGTCTGGATACTAAAGAATCATCCAACTGTAGCTAATTGGGAATTTGAACTGAAGATCGTTGAGAAATTATTGACTTCAGATTCAAGAAATTTTCATGGTTGGCATTATAGAAGATTTATCATTGAACAAATTGAATTGAAAACAGGAGAGTGTTTAGCATTGAAAGAGTTTGAATATACTACATTGAAGATTAACAATGATTTTTCTAATTTCTCAGCATGGCATAATAGAGCTAAATTGATTCCAATTTTGTTCCAATTGAAACAATCTGATGAATTCAATGATAAATTAACATTTCTAACTAAAGAATTGAAATTATTGCAAAATGCAATGTATACTGATCCTGAAGATCAATCATTTTGGGTATATTTACGGTGGTTATTATCCTGTGATTTATTAATAAAAGATATCACAAATGATGAATATTTGAAAATATTAAATCAACAACTGGATAACGTTAGAGAATTGAATGAACTAGAAAAGTCGGATAATAATGGAATTGACAACGTTTGGTGTTTGAAAACAATCGTTCATATTGAACAATTGATCGTTAAGAATTCTCCAAATACTAGAATAATTGATGAAATTGAGGAATCATTACAAACGTTGTCTATAATTGATCCATTACGTCAAAATCTATACAATGATCTAAAATAAATTGAATTATGTATTAAACTTCATTATATAACCTCTTCTTTTGATTTCCTAACATGTATCTTCTTTCACCGTTATTAAAATCTCTTTCTTTAAAATATTCATCTTTCTCCAAAATTTTTAAATCTTCATCTTTAAATCCTTTAGCATGAGCATAAAACAGTTTGATACTTATGAATTTATCTTTCAATTCAGGGTAAAATCCGACAAAGTTAGTGAAGTTGAAATGATGAACGTATAAATCTAACAAATCCAACAATGCTTCGTTAATTAAAAAATCTTGAGTTTGATAAGTTTCTGCTTTAAATTTCAAATCATAATCTTTTAGTTTAGATCCAATCATTAGACAAGCTAATGCGATACAATGAGCAGGAATTTTAAGCCCAACATCGATTTGAAACGAATCAATTGAAATTAACCAAGCTAATAATGCTATATCTTTTGATATTCTTAAATCTTTACCTATTTTGACTAAATATTCTTCAACATGATTCAATCTAAAATCAAATGATATTGTTTCTAATAATTTGAATTCTAATCTCATGATTTTTTTCCTATATGATTCCAAAAGATCAGGCTTCATTGAAATATTTCTAATTTGATTCCCAATCAGTATAATATCTCTTAATTTCTTGATCGTGTCTTCATTTTTTGACGTGATGAATACAGAAGTTATGGCAATATCATGATATGTTGTGGTATCGAATTCATTATATAGATAATATCTTTGATAATAAGTCATTGCACCTTCTAAACATCTCATTGGGAATTTCAATGATATACAAATTTTCAGTAAGAAATGAAATATTTGGTTTCTTCGCTGGTCATATATACTTGAATTAGAGATGGTTCTCATATGAGCATGCTTGATTTGTTGTCTTGTTAAATATGGTCTTGATAATTGAACTGTTGATATTAATGAAGCTGGTTTCTCTTCAATGCCATTATTATTATTACTATTATTATTAGTGCTATTTGTTGAAGTTGATAATATTTTTCCAGGTGATTCTGATAGATTTCCCGGTATGTTACTTGGACCTTTAGGCAAAGGACGAGAATCTCTGCTCATTAGAACTTATTTATGACTTTTTGATTAAAATTATGGTTGAAAATTGTTGATGATGAGTTAAGTTTTTATATTTTTCAAGTAAGCCCGAGACGTGATTACTACTATATTAATAGGGAAGTTTTTGCAAAAAGTGTCACGGATATAATATATTAATTAACCCGTCAGTTGGCTCAAGACCTGAAGCCCTTCGCTTTAAAATCTTAAAATTATAAATGTTCTTTACACATCTATGAAATCCTAAGGGTTGGTTATAGAATATTTGGTATTAAACTGGATCAAAAAAAAAAAACATTTCTCAACTTAACAACTTAACAACTTTGTTGCCTTCTTGATTGGTTTCATTTCTTATTCTTATAGCATTTGAAATACCTGTTAGTCTTGAGAAAGGAACATACAACTGAGCATTAGTCAAAACGGGAGGTTGAAAATGAATTTCAACCTTTCCAGAAATATGATTGACCTTTGAACTTATTGATAGTCATAGCGAAACAACGACGAATGACAAACTGAGTTTTAACACAATTATACGGTAAATCATTATAGTCGTCATATTTCTTTCTGATCTTGGGTAAAAAAAAATGTAACGTGGATTGATGGACGAAGCTGTCAAAAGCCACTTGATTCGTAAACCTTTGTAACCACTACTCTTAACCGATCAATTAGTACATCACCAAACAGAAGGTTACTTGTAAAAAAAATACTGCAAGCCTTTGTTTTAATTTTAAATAATATGGAGGGATTCTTGAATTTTGAATGACGTTTAATATACGATGAAGACTTTTCTCAGGCGCAATTAAAAGATATTCTTGAGTTTGAAATATATATTGAAGCTAATCTTAGCAACAACAGAATTTGTTGGAGCCAAAATTCAGTCATTTTCAAATAAATTGCAAGCATTCGTTGACGACAATTCTTCATTAGACATTGAATTGGCATTTAAAAGAAAAAGAATTGGCATCTGAAAGAAAAAGATCATTTCAGCAATTTTAGAGGCATTCAACCTTTGATCATTATTCAAATTGGGATCCTTTAAAAATTGATATTTCAGGATTTGCACTATTTAGATGACGACGTTCAATATTGAATGAAAGAATTTGAAATCAGGGTATCAGCGTCATTAGTGTGGATTAATATAGGGATTCATTGTCTAGAATCACCACTGAACATAATTCTCTTACTGCCAAAGGCTTATTTGATCTAAGCCGAGTAATAATAGCTTTGATAGTAAGACATGAATATTGAGACTTCATCCTAGAATCAATGACTTTGACAAAATCTTTTGCTTCATGAGTCTTGATTGAGCAAGATCGCTTAATTTTCATTATAGTCTTGAACAACTGAAATACCAAACAACTTATGAGAATTCTGGCCTTTATCTAACAAAATACTCGCAATATCAGAAGAAGCACATGTAGCAACAATACCTTCAGATCTTAACCTTTGAACCAGCCAATTTTCCTAAGTCTTCTGAGTCCTTGCTCTTGCATTTCTATTATTTCTTACTGGATAGAGAATATCACTTCTGAGCCCTCTTATTTGTGAAGTTTGAGCCAATACTTACTAACTCTTCAGTAGACTGCATATTTGTTTACAAACTAATTTTGTATCCACGGTAACTAACAAATTATATAAGAAACGTATCCATGGTTACTGATAAAATCAAAATTGGTCTGCCTGACTAGATATTCTTACTTCTCTGCATAGAAACAGATATTGAACAATTATCACCTTTAATCAAAGCAAACATTTCTAAGCATAGTAAATGGGATTTATCGAGATACAAATAATCCTTGGTTTGGCATAATTTTAATTAAATTACTACAATGAAATGGTGTGAAAGTTAATAAAACTCTAATTAAAGGTTATTTGATGAAATATATCAAAATATCGCATGATGATTTCTCAAGTAGAATCAATTTACAGATCTTGGTAAATGGATAAAATTCATGAAGGAGAAATATCGAGGGAATGATGTGATCAAAGTGTTGATGACTTGAACAAAATTTGGAAATGAATGGCTGATTTCCTCTTTCATTGATTATTTATTCCTCATTTACACATTTATGTCATTACTCATATATTGCTTATTTTGAATAATTTCAGCTATTTCATCACCGTATAAATACTTTCAAATCAGTTTCCTTAACCTTTTCAAATATTCCAGATCTTTTTGAGCCCTTTCAGAAGCCTTAAATGGAAAATTATCTTCACGATAATTTAACTTCTTTCTCAATGAAACTTCAAGTGATTCATAATCGTTTTCAAATAACTGAAATGTTCTTTCATCATTACTAACGTCTTGGAAACCATCAAATATCCTATCTATAACTTCTTCACAATCCTTTCTACCATCAGTTAAAAGTTCTTCTGTTCCTGCAGAACTTAGAGTGAAATATCCACCAATTGAACCAGAACCAGCAGATTTTGGAACTTTCCTGTGATTCAGACCAATTGAAGTCGATCTACCAAAGTCAATAAACTTGATATTAAAAGTATTAGTTCCAAGTGATTTTTCCACCAATAAATTGTTGCAATGTAAATCATTGTGTGATATATTAGCCTCATGGATAAGCTTTAAACTCAAATATGATCTCTTAATTATCTCTAGCTTTTCTTTAGTGCTCAATAGTTGAACTTCTTCTTCAATATTTTTGGAAGAATCAATCTTCTCGTAAATGATATACCAGCCCTCCACTGGTGACTTTAATTTTGAGTCACAATAATCTTTGATTATTGAATTTGATAAGTAACCATATGATTCAATTCTTGGAATTATCTTGTAAACATCATTACCATATATTTTAACCAACTTCATATTAGAGTGAATCTCAACAATGAATGAAATTAGAGAATAGTAAAGATTTTCCAAATAACCTGTGTTGATTCTGAATCCATTCTTTGAAACTTTGAAATCTAAAATTTGTTGGAAAAAATATAATTCAACATCATTCAAATTCAAATATAGCCGTTTATTGATCTCTGTTCTTGCTGAATCAAAAATCTTAATGATAAAACTATCATCAGATTCTATGTCAAAGCATTCTAATACAGTATTCCAGGTGGAATAAGGCAACCCCCCTTTAATAAATTTAAAATCAACATATTTGAAATCAGTCAAATGTGCATCAAATATAGTAAAATCTTGGAAATAATGATAAAATATTGTACTGAATTCGTTGATGCTGAATAAAAGTAGATGATTCTTATCAATCATATCTTGTTTCAAATGATTCAAAGCACTATTTAGATCTTCATCTTCAAATTTTTGCAATAATGACTCTATTTCCTCGTTATCTAAAATTAATTCAGTAAATTTATCATTCTTCTCTAATTTAATAATTGATAGATAAAAATCAGACAATAGTTGTTTTTGAAGAATTCTTTTCAAAGCAGTTGTACAATCATTGGAGAGTAAAATATTAAGAATTTGCTCGTTATTCTTTCCATCTTGATCAATTCTTTGTACTAAACCATCATAGCTCAACTTGGAAATTTCTTGAAGATCTGTATTCAAATAATATTCAAAAACGGTCTTTGTTCCAATCTCAAATATTGAATGTATACTTATATCAACAACATTGTTAAATAATTCTATATTTTGGTAACTACCATCATAACGAGTTTTTGATGTGATAAGATTTTCATAAAAACTTTCTTGAAGATGAACTCTAATAATGTCTTTTCCATTTGTTAGAATTGCTGTTTTTGAAAGGCAATTAGAATACAATATATACTTGATACACTGCTGAATCATATATGTTCCCTCTTTGAATAGTGATATAAACCTTTTGGAAAGATTCTTGTTCTTCACCTTTGAATCTATAAACTCAGCTAACTGATCATCTTCAGAATCTAATTCAGTAGAGTTTAGAATTTTCTTCAAGACTTCATTTTTAATATTTGGGTCTGTTAACATAACTTTCATCATTTGAGGTGTAATGATACCACCATCATGAAGACGATAAATAATTTTCATGAATTCTAACGAAATCTGTATAATGGATTTGAGTTCTTCAACTTTCTTTAGTTCAATTACCATACAATTCAAATCTTTAAGCTCTTGAACTGAAAATTTATTTGAACCAGCATCAAGTTTCTTGTATTCACGATAAGAACCACGAATTAAAATATCTGGTTTTAGCAAATTAAAGTTCAATTGTGAAGTACCTGAATAAGTTCCATCAGTACTTTGGATTAAGACAGATCTGATTTCACTAGTTTTCAAAGTTTCTTCTGGTGTTAAATTTTTAATAGCCAAAATGTTTAATGAATTGTCATCCCCTGGATCACCACCAGCAATTGTTTTATCTATTGTAACTTTCAAAGCTGAACTAAGAGTTTCCTTCACACAAGCTTCATTTGATGGTTTTTTGTAAGGAAATAACACTGGGTAATTACCATAAGTACTAATATTCAACTGATTTGCAGTACAGATTGGCAACCCAAATCTTTCAGCTATCTTTATACCAACAGATCTTGATCCTAAACATTGTTGTAAGTACTTAATTGGATCATCATTATCAATTCTATTCAAACTGGAATCTTTTGATTGGTTTGGGTCAGCTTTGAGCCTTTTTTTATTAATTAATGACTCATGATGGACTAGCTTCTTTATAATCACAAGTTCTGTATAAATCACTTTGAGCTTTATGTCATCTGAACTCAATTCAGTTGTATTATCTGTTGAAACTAATGGAATGATACTTTTTGGATTATGTGATTTGAATTTAGATAACATTGATGTTGATTGTACTCCAATTTCTTGAATGTTGGTATCTTCATGGAAGAGGATTTTCATATCAATATAAGCTGTTTGGATACTTTTCAACATTGCAATTTCTGACATGTTAACGCTAATTATAAATTTCAAAAAATAGCAAAATATTGAGGTTTTGTATAGAGAGGAGCATATATTACCCATTGGCAAAGCATCAAAAATCATTTGTTTTGCTTCTTCTTCTGATATTCCAAAGAATTCAAAATCAAACCAATTGAGCTGTAACAGTGAAGCTTCATTAGAGTATGGATGTAAAAATGATGGTTTTATGAAAATATGAATACTTTCAATCAAGCTGATGTTGGTTTGAGTTGTCCATTCTTCCACTCTAATTCTTTGAATTTGAGTTGGTTCTTGTTCTTCCGTTTCCAAGAATGAGTCCAAATAAGCATTATATCCTTTAATTGAATTATATGCATCATACATTTCATCACTGCCCCCAAATAAAACAGCTTTAGATAGCTCCTTTGTTGATGATTGGATTTTTTCAGACAATTCTTTCAATCTAGAGTGACGTTCAGAATTCTCTATCTCTGTGTATACTGCAGCAATAAAATCTTTGAAATTAGATTCTGAAAGAGTCCTGTCAACCTTGTGAATTATTTTGCACCAAGAAGCTAATGAACTCCTTGATATTCTTAAGATTAACGGATCTTTATTCATTTTCGCAAGTTCAGTTATAAATTATATTTGAATAGTTGTAACTTGTATCTCATGCATGTACCACAAAAAAAAAAAATGCCACAAAAATGTATATATTAAACTTAAAAAACTAAATCTAATAAGATTAATGACACTTGGCCATATTGCAGTTGTGTATCCTTATAATAGAACCTTTTATATTGAGTTTCTTTCTGTTTTTAGTTAAAAATTCTCAAATAAAAAGAATCAGAACCTTTTCAAACAGAAAATTATCATTACGAGGACTCAGGGAACTACTACCCAAACCGTATAGCGTATTTAAAGTTAATGATATTCCATTAATCGTGATTGAACATTCATCAAGTTTAAGCTCTCAAAATCTTGACAATCCATTCTTCAATTTGGTTTGGTAGAGAAATGTTAGGGATATATGAAGGCATATAACCTATATCAGTGATCTTAACATTGAAGTTAACTGTTTTCCGACAATATAGAAACCCCTACTTACATAATTTACTCATCACCGAGAATTCTCTCATATTTTAGTACATTTGGGATATATATATAGTATATCTAATAACTATATAACAGTAAACAAACTCCCTTTAGGTACTTGTCAATATATGAAACTCCTGTAAGAAATACTAATTTAAAACTTCTTCTCTACTTTAAAAGATTAGTTAGTACACAAATATCTATTTACATCATTATATATTGGAATCGTTTATAAAATTGCAAACTATTCAGCAATCAATCTGGCGGTCAAAGCTTCCAGATCATCAATTGTTTCAGGTTGTTGGATTTCAAAGACGTCATCTTCACCCAATTTACCGCCAATTTTATCATTTTGGAACCATTTTGGTTTCTTTGAATCTGGTTCATCCTTCTCTTTATCTTCATATTGACGATCAAGTTCTCCTAATAATGCAATCGCTTCTTCATTTTCATTTTCACCATCTTCATCACTTCCATCAACTTCTTTGGCTCTTCTTTCTGCTTCTTTTCTCTTTCTTTTTTTCTCAAGTTTCTTCTCTTTAGCAAGTGCTTTATCACCAACGTCACGATTCTTCATATCACTTCTTTCCTTTTCAATGAACGCCTGTTGTTGTTCAGAAACAGAACCTGCTTTCTTGAAATCTTCTTCATCGTCAAATTCGTATAATGAATGAGGATTACCTTCATCATCAAACAATAACTTGGTTGGATTACCCTTTGTTGCCAATGATTGCTTTTTAGATAAACCTCTTTTGGCAGCTCTTTTAGAAGTCAACACTTCTAATTCCAAGGCCTCATCATCACCCAAATTATGATCTGTTCTTTTGATTGACATGAAATCTTCACCGTCATCGTCATCTTCTTTATCATTATTTGTTTTATTGTTATTGATATTTGTGACATTTAAATAATGTTCTGATAAAACATTTTGATTTTTACGTTCAAACATCTTATCATATTTAGTTCTAACTTTTTTTTCATCCCCAACTATTTCACCATCTTCATTAGCTTTTGATAATGCCAGTAACTCTCTAGATGCATTTTTTATTTCTTTATTACTTTTAATGTTTTTGATTTTGATATTTGGTGCACCTGGTAATCCTAAAGATTTGGCATATTCTTCAGTTTTCATTTCTTCAGGTTTGAACACTTCTTTATCCTTTTGTAAATAAATTGATTTGACATAACAAATAAATGCTCTTTGTCCTAAATACTTCAATTCTGGATCTTTAAAACACATTGCTTGTAATTGAGCTTTGATTGATTTTTTGGAAGCTTGTTTAATTTTCAATTCATTGACTTCAATCTTTTTATTTGATAATCTTTGTAAAAACCCATCTTTTTCACTTTTGGTCAACATAATTAAAGATTTACCAATTTTACCAAATCTTGCAGCTCTACCAACTCTATGAATATAAGTATCTGAATCCTCAGGACAATCGACTTGAACAACCCAATCAATAGATGGAAAGTCAATACCTCTAGCAACAACATCAGTTGCAAAAAGAACCGCATGCGTTGAGCTTGAGAATTTATAAACTGTTTCAGTTCTTGCACTTTGCTTTTGTCTACCATGTAATTTCATTAACGGCACACCTGGTTGTAATTTTCTAAAAGTTTCAAACGCGAAATGAACTTGTTTTGAAGTTGAGAAGAACACTAATGTTTTAGTCTTTAAATGAGTTTTAATAAAACTGTATAATGTATCTAGCTTATCTTCTAATTGAACTGTAATGAAAGCTTGTGATAATGATTCAGGTGTTGCAGATTGTGAACTGACGTCTTCAACACCAACATATCTTGGATTAGTCAATGATAATCTTGCTAAATCACTAACTGATTTAGATTGTGTAGCACTGAATAATAATGTTTGTCTAACAGGTGGAATATTTTCAATTATACTATCTAAAGTTTTTTTGAACCCCATATCTAAAATTCTATCAGCTTCATCTAAAACTAAAGTTTGTAAAGTATTCATATCTAGTCCAACTGATTGGTCCATATGTTGTAATAGTCTACCTGGTGTACCTATCAAGATATTAATTTTACCAATTCTTTCTTTTTCATAATTAACGTCTTTACCACCAATGACTAAACCTGCACTTAGTTGAAATGGTTTCCCAATTTTCAATAATACTTCATATATTTGCATTGCTAACTCCCTCGTTGGTGATATTATCAACGCACCTAATCCATCAAATTCAGTCCATTTTAATCTGTGTAATCTTTCCAAAACTGGAATCAAAAATGCTAAAGTCTTCCCTGATCCTGTTTTAGCAGCAGCTAGGACATCTTCGCCCTTTAAACCATATGGAATGGACTCTCTCTGAATGCCTGTTAATGTGATAAAGTTAGCATCTTTCAAACCTTTGATCATGTACGACGAAATAGGTAAATCTTTGAACTGTTTAATTTTAGATGGATCTGAGGTTGGATCAAATTCTTTAACTTGTTGTTCTAGTTCCTCGAGAATTTTCAGGTGATCTTGGCGTCTTGCTTTACGCTCTGCAGTGGATGCTTTGTGTTTTCTAGCCATGGCTGTAGCGTAAGTCTTGTATATTGTTATAGTGTGGGATAGAATTTTTTTTAGCTCATCGCTTATGAAATTTTTTTAGTGTTGCGCAAACCAAAGGTATAAACAAAAAGAGTTGATTTATTACAGATCCAGTTCAGGTATTTTGAGTGTAGCAATGAGTAGATTGAACCGGAATGAGAGAGAATGGGGTGGAAGAAGAGGTAGATATACAGATGAGTATAGAGATAGAGATAACAGATCCAGCAGAACAGACGATTATAACAACACTAGTTACAAAAATAGAGACAATAAAAATATAAATAAAACCACTGAATCTCCCCCAATAATCAAAGAAAAACCAAACTTTAAACCATCGGGCCTTCTGGCCAAAGAATCAAATAACATTAAAGGAACTGCATTGAAATATGTCGAATCATCAGACTCATTTACACCACCAAAAGGGAAATATTACATATATGCTTTTAGTGACAATTCCCATGATCCTATAATTCATGAGCTTAATAAATCAAATCATCTCATTGGAAGAGATGTTAAAGTCGTGGATATTGTGACCGAAGACTCTATGTGCTCCAATCAACACTGTGTGATTCAATTCAGAAAAGTTAATAACGACGTAGATGAAGGTAAACCATACATTATTGATTTGGAGAGTACTCATGGAACGACCTTAAATGGGGAAGTTATACCCACAATGAGGTTCGTGGAGTTGAAGAATGAAGATGTTTTGAAGCTTGCCGATTCTGAAACTGATTATGTGCTCATAGTTTCTGAATGATGATTATATATTGTATAACAATCTAAAACTTAATGAGTAAAACATGTTGTGTAGGATCTACATTTTACTAAAATTCTTATATTCTTCTTTTTTTCTAGATGTACAATCACTAAATAATCAAAATTCTATTCATTATTACTATTATTATTATTGTTTCTATTGAAAAATCTTCCAAATTTTTGGAAATTTTCATTAATCTTATTAACATTAATTTCATTATTGATAGCCTTTAAATTCTTTTCAAAATTATCCTTTATATCAAATTTGGGAGAATTTGGTGTTGAACCATTGTGATTATTGCTGAAAATTGGAGATTTTGGAGTGTCTAATATTGGAGATTTGATTATTTTAGAAATTGGTGAATTTGAATTATTTGCATTATCAACTATCAACTTTGATAGCGTCGAATCTTCTTCGATTAAATCCTGTTGATAGTTTTCTAACTGAATTTTAAATAAATCCAAGAATTTTGACTGCCTTTGTTGTGGAATGCCTTTAATTGATAAGATTTTTTTGAAATTTGAAATTGACTTATCTCCAATAATTAAAAAATAGTTTGAAATTAACGAATCTTGTGGCATATCTTTTGATAATAACATTTTTAATAGTTTTTCGATTCTATTAATTGATTTATCAACATGATTTGAATAATTTTTGGAAGCATGAGATGGTGATAAATTCAAAAAGATCGATCTTAAAATTGATAAATCTAATAATAATTGTTCAGTCATTACAATATTGATTGGTTTTAATTTGATAAGATTCAGTAAAAAGTGACTTGATATCAATTCAACAATTTTATCACAAATGTTTTTAATGTATAAATCTCTTGAAATTTTTGGAAACATTGATTTACAATTATCAGTCAAGATTTGCTTTACTGAGGATATATACCTACTTTCATCATTAATTTCTTCAATATGAGCCCAATTATTATTTAGCATTTCTCTCCAAACAAACTGACAATCTAAATCAATTTTAGAGATTAATAGATTAATTGAATTATTTATAATTTTAATAAATGAAGTTTTTGATTTAGTTAAATCAACTTGTTCTTTATACTTATCATCAATTAGATCTATAATCTTTGTTTCTAATTGAGTTATTGTAACTGAACAGTAATCAGCAGTATTTAAAACTAACGTAATATAAGTGATTGATTCATTATCATTGATATTAGTTGGTAATAGAGGTTTCAAAATTTTATTTGAATATTCAATAGACCATTTAGAAAATAATTTTGATAAGTCCTTCAATGGTGAACCAGTTGATAAATTAGAACATTGAGTCAATAAATGACCATAAATTCTAAATAGGTCAGCAGATGATGGAATAACATTTGTGTCATCTGATAATTTTGGCTGTGATAAAAATTGTAAGAATTTTTCATTTATGAATGAATTTTGCTCATTTACCCATAGTCCTAAATATGGTTGAAAAGCAGAAGATATTAAATTGATATTATGACCTTTGTCATTTTTGTAAATTAGTCTTATATGATTAATCAAATATTTTTCAAAGTCCAAGGTTTTCTGTAAGGCATCTAATAAAATGTTAACATCTTTATTTTTAGATAAAATTTGATTTAGATTTTCTATAGTTGAGCTATTAAATTTATTGATTAGTTCAATGATAATTAACCAATTTTCAGGGAAATAATTTAATTGATAAGATTCAACGTTTTTCAAGACTTTTTTAAAATAAATAAATCTTCTACTTAAATTTTCCAAAGAACCAGCTTCATCATTAAAGTTGAAAATTGAAACTAATTCCTTTAACTGTTTATTACAGAACCAATTGACTAACCTTTCATGATAGTCTTGTTCAAAAGAGTCTAATATCAAACAAGCAGAAACAAATTGTTGATCATGAACATCATTATTATTATCAAAAATCAGCTCAAAATCTTTAAAAATTTGGTCAATTAATTGAATTTTGTAACTATAAAAATTCGATGAGATGTTGTTTATTTGGTTAATACTTTTATAATTGCTAAAATATTGTATTAGTTGGTTTATTGCTTGTAATAAAGGCAATATTTTAATATAATCTTTGTCTTTGATCAATGAAATTAATTGATCATATATGTGAAACAACATTTGTAATTTTTGTATTGTTGTCATTGTTAGAATTAGATTCTTTTTACCTTGATCTAAAGATTTGATTGAAAAGGTAATCTGGTCTATTATTGACTGGGTATTGAGAGACAGTTGCTTGTTCTCATTAATTTGTGATAATATTGATTGTAATTGAGTGTTTAGTTGTCTTATATCTATAGTACTTGTATTATTTAGTTGTTGTTGATGGTTCTTGATTTCATTATCTAGATGTAGTTTGTAAGAGTTGACGTAAGATAAAGAAGATGATAGTTGCTCCTCCAGTTGATCAGAGTCTGGAAATAGCTGATTGAGATCGTCAATAGGATCATAATTAAGATCAGAGATCATTGTATATAAAACACTCTTCTTAATAAATTAGGTAGAATTAATTATTTCGGAAATAAATAAATGTGTAAAAAAATTCGCGATATATTCTTCCAAACACGAAAAATAAAAAAAAGTGGAAAAATTTAATAAGATCAAGAATTACATTCATACAATAAGAATCTGTAATGTCATTACGCCTACCTCAAGCTCCAAATGCCGGGCTTTTCAAACAAGGCTACTCTTCATACTCAAATGCTGATGGTGCTGTATTGAAAAACATTGAAGCCTGTAGAGAAATATCTAAAATGGTGTTAACTTCAATTGGTCCATGTGGTAGAAATAAAATCATTGTCAATCATTTACAAAAAGTTTTTATTACAAATGATGCAGCTACCATGCTCAATGAATTAGATGTCGTTCATCCTGCAGTTAAAATCCTTGTGATGGCATCACAACAACAAGAACTGGAAATTGGTGATGGTACTAATTTTGTCTTAGTATTAGCTGGCGAATTATTAAATTTGAGTGAAAAGCTATTAAGTCTTGGTTTAAAACCAACAGAAATTATCCAAGGTTATCAGTTAGCTTTAAAATTCACATTGAATGAACTAGATTCTTTGTCAATTGATAAAATCGAAGATTTTTTGAAATTCGATGAATTGAAAAAAATTATCAAACCAGTTATCTCTTCAAAACAATACGGATCGGAAGATTTTATCTCTGAATTAGTTACAGAAGCCATTTTAAATGTTTTATCACCAAAACATCCTAAATTGTTCAACGTTGATAGTATTAGAGTTGTTAAAATAATGGGATCAAATTTATTCAACAGTAAAGTTATAAAAGGTATGGTTTTCCCAAGAGAACCAGAAGGATTAGTTAAAAATATTAATGAAAAATCAAAAGTTGCTATATTCACTTGTCCAATTGATATTTCAAATACAGAAACTAAAGGAACTGTGTTATTACATAATGCTAAAGAAATGTTAGATTTTTCTAAAGGTGAAGAGGCTCAAATTGATCAAATTATTAAAGAATTGTATGATTCAGGAATTAAGGTCGTCATTGCAGGTTCAGGTATTGGTGAATTAGCTCAACATTATCTAGATCGTTATGGAATTTTATCATTGAAAGTTCCATCAAAATTTGATTTAAGAAGAATTTCAAAAGTTTGTGGTGCTACACCATTACCAAGGTTAGGTGCTCCAACTCCAGAGGAAGCTGGTTCCATTGATATCATTGAAACCACTGAAATTGGTGGTGATAGAGTCACTATTTTCAGACAAGATCAAGACATTACAAGAACTTCAACTATTATAATTAGAGGTGCAACTAAAAATAATCTAGATGATATCGAAAGAGCCATTGATGATGGTGTTGCATCATTCAAAGGATTAATTAAAGATAATAGATTATTACCAGGTGCCGGTGCCGTTGAAACTGAACTAGTTCATAGAATCATCCAATTTGGTGAGAAAACTCCAGGCTTATTACAATTAGCTATAAAGCAATATGCAAATGCTTTTGAAATCATACCTAGAATATTATCAGAAACATCAGGTTTAGATCCATCAGAAGTTTTACCAAGACTATATTCTAAACACTCCACTTCATCAGAAGGTTTGAATTACGGTGTTGACGTTGATGGTGATAACTCAAATGGGATTAAAGATATCAAAATAGATGGAATTTATGATTTATTAAGTGCTAAAAAATTTGCAATCAATGCAGCCACTGAAGCTGCAACAACTGTCTTGTCAGTTGATCAAATCATCATGGCCAAAAGAGCAGGTGGTCCACAAATTCCAAAACAACCAAGACCAGGTAATTGGGATCAGGAAGATTAAAAAAAAAAACTATTATAATAATTTGAATTGATATCATGTTTATTGTATATTTCTTACGTAATTTATGTGTCCCGGAACAGCTCATCTATAAAAAAAAAAAAAAAAAAAAAGTTTTTTTTTTTTGCTAACACTGAAACAATAGTATTAGAATTATCAATAAATGGCTCCTAAAGTTAGAGGTAGAAGAGGCCAGAAGGCCAGCAAAGATTCATTCATTGAAAACAATTCATACAGATCATTTGATGACCAATTAGATGATGATAATTCTTATGGAAATGACCATGAAGAATCACAAAACACTAATACACCAAATACTTTCTTTGGTTTAGTAGATTCCTCTGAAATTGAATATTTTAAAGAAGCTGAGTCTACATTAAATGCTAATATCTTTGAATCCGATGAAGATCGTCGTGGATTTGTTTCAAATGTTTTAGAAGAAGCAAAAGGTAAAGAATTAAAATTAGTTACAAACCAGATTTGTTCAAAATTAATGGAAAGATTAATCTTAAATTGTGATGACGAACAATTGAAAAATTTGTTCAAATCATTCAATGGATTTTTCAACTCTTTAATGCATCATAAATACGCATCTCATGTTGTTGAAACATTACTGGTGAGGTGTGCATCACTAATTGAAAAAGAAATTTTAAATCCAATTGATGAAGATAAAATAGTTGATGATTATGTATCAATGGAGAATTTGTTCTTATTTTTCTTGAATGAAGTTAGACCATATGTTAAAGAAATGATAACTCATCAATATGCATCACACTCATTAAGGGTAGTTTTATTAATTTTAAGTGGGAATGAATTACCAAGTTCAACAAAATCAAATTCAACATTACGTTCTAAAAAATCTAAGATTGCAAGAAAAATGATTGAAATAAAAGATAATGAAGATTTCAATAAATCATTTCAAACTCCAACATCTTTCAAAAATGAATTAAGCTTATTGATTGAAACAATTATTGAAAATTTATCATCACAATCTGCAAGAGAATTAGCAATAAATAAAATTGGTTCACCTGTTTTACAACTATTAATTCAAGTTGAAGGGATTGTTGATAAAACAAGATCAATTTGGCATTTAATCTTTGGTAAAATGGATGAAGAAAAAAACCCAAAAGAAGAATCATTTGTTGAATATCTATTATCAGATCCAATAGGCTCACATTTTTTCCAAAATGTTATTAAATTTCAAAAATTAAAATATATTGAAAGATTGTTTAAATTTTATATGAGTGATAGAGTTTTAAAATTAGCTAAAAGGGATACTACCGGTTCATTTGTCATCCAAGAGTTATTAACAAAATTAAAGCCTAATGATGTTAGAATCATCTTGGACCAATTGATTCCTGAAATGTCAATTTTAATGAATTCCAATCTAGAAATAGGTCAATCAATAATAAATGCTTCATTAAATGATAAGAATTATAAAAAAGACGAAATCATTAATGAATTATTGAAAAAATATACTAAAGAAGAAGAAGAAACTTCAAATATTCTAGAAGCTATCTTACAATTATCAGGTTCAACATTAGGTAACACCAAAGATGATTGGCCAACTGCAGAAGAAAGAAGAAGATCTTTATTTTTGGAACAATTAATTGATTATGATTCAAACTTTTTAGATCTAACTATCAAAAATTTGTTAAATTTACCAAAGGAAAGATTAATTCAAATGTGTTTCCATGGTGTTTTCTCCCATGTTATTGAACACGTTTTGAAACCTGAAGTTGACATAATTTTAAGAAGACGATTACTAAATCAATTCTCTGGAGAAATTGTTGCTCTATCTTGTAACGTTTATGGATCACATATTGTTGATAAATTATGGGCTTTCACTATTCAGTTGAACATTTACAAAGAAAGAATTGCAAAAGAGTTGGTTGATGAAAAAGAGAAAATTAAAGAAAGTAATTATGGTAGATTAGTTTGGAAAAATTGGCAAATGGAATTATATACAAGAAAGAGACCCGATTGGACTTATATCATCAAACATGAACAATTTGAAAAATTTCCACAAAAACCACAAGCTAAAACAGATGATAAAAAGAGAAAAATTGGTGATTTTAAGAGTAATCTAAAATCTGATAATAGTAATGGGAGTAAAAAGCAAAAAATTAGAGGTCGTAATCGTAAATAGAAAATAGAGTATATAAAGGTATTATAAAAAAAAAAAAAAACGTTATATATATATAAAACGCGCTATATAAAAGTAGTTACCAATGAGATTACTTTCACCATGCATCAACGCCTCTTCTAGAATCGATACCAATATATCTAGCAACGTCATCAAATGCCTCAATCAATTGTTCTTTAGTATAATCATCAACGGTAATTTTTAATGAACTTTTATCAATTTTATCAATTTTACCTTCAACGAAATCATCAAATTGAGCACGTTCTTCCTTTGTTGGTGGTAATTTTTCATAAAATCTAGCCAATTCAACTAAAGTATCATCATCAATCTGATTATAAGCATCAATATTTTTTGGAAAGATTTCAACCCAAGGTTCTTCACCATCTGGATTAGGAACAGTTGCTAAAATATCAGTATTAGATTTTTTAGAATTGATCAATCTTCTAATGGATCTGTCCTCTAAGATATCCAACTGTCCTTGTAATTCACCAACTAGTTGAACCAAATCTTCATTGGATGCAAGATCAGTGGAGTCTAAAGATGGTTGTTTGGTTTTCAATGGTTTTGTTGCTCCTAATTTTGGATCAAAATCTTGAACTCTTTGTCTTTGAGCTTCAATTTGTAAAGAAAGGACTTGTTCACCTGTTTTGGTAAGCAGTTCAGATTGTTTTTGGACTAAGGTTGTTAAATCTTTGACTTTTTGAGTTAATTCTTCTACTGACATTTTTTTCACCACTTGTTAAAATAAAAGAAGAAAATAAGGGATTTTTCTAAAAATAATTTGACAGGAATTTATTGAAGAATATTAAAGAAAAATATGTTTTGTCGTGAATATTCTCAAGTTTTAATATATTGGATACTTTTCGAGATCAAATTGTTACTTTATACGATTTATGTCATAAATCATAAGCATTGTTACTATAAATGTAATGAGTTCTCTTCCATTAGAATCTCATAAGAACATCCTACTTTGGTCTGTAAATCACTCGCTTGCATTGATCTTCCCTTGGATTTGAACGCCTCTTTTGCTGCAATTCTAGTAGCAACAGAAGCACCAAATGAAGTTAATAATGTGATACTATCTTCATCAATTTCATTGTCATGTTCCCATAAACCAGATTTGTAAGCTTTTCCCCATGCTACAAGTGTCGCAATAATTCCCGTTAGTGTATCACCTTGACCACCGGCTCTTTTATTGGAACCAGTCATGTTACTTTTAAGTATCACATCACCTTTAACAATTAAATCAACTGCTCCCTTTTGCACTATTGTAATCCCCCCAAGCTTTTCAGATAGTGTGATGGCGTCTTCATCTGTATCAGTTTGTTCTACCCCTAGAGAATCTAATAATCTTTTAAATTCAACAACGTTTGGCGTTAGTATTGCTGATTTATAACCTTTGATCAATTCAGGTTTTTGACAGATTAGATACAGACCATCAGCATCAATAACGATTGGGATGTCTTTTTCTTTTAAATGTTGAATGACTTGTTCTAAAGTTCTTAACATTAATTCATCACGACCTAAACCAGGTCCAACAACTGCAACATGGATTCTATTTAAAAGGTTTTTAATCTTTGGCAATATTTTAAATTGTAAAAGCTCATCAATGTTAGTGTTTTCAGGAACGTTATCAGTCTCATATAAATAAGGATGTACCATCAAATCTGGAGAGTATGTTTTGATAATTGGAGCAGCATTTCTTTCACAGATTATATGGGATAAATCAGCACCAAACAAAGAAGCAGCAGATGCACTGAAATAAGGGGCACCAGTGTAACTTGAATGTTGTCAGTAAATATCATTAAGCATAACAGAAATAATAATTATAAAACTCACTCTTCACAACCTCCAAACACAACAATTCTACCAGCTAATATGTATCCTAATCAGTAATTATGTCTCATTTATATATAAAACCACACAATAAAACTCACCTTGTCCCTTGTGAAAATTTGGAGAAAGAGGAGGAACTAATTTCCTGACTAGTCTTAGCAGTTCATTAACAGATTTCCCTTTCAATTGACTCATTCCTGATATTCAAAACTTTTCAACTCTCCCCTCCAATTTAGTAAGGGATAAATAATTTAAAAAAATCGTAAAATTTTACCATTTAAAGCGTAAAATTTCCACATGAAAAGAAAAAAAATGAATTCTTTTTCCCTCTCAACGGGGTATTAATTAAAAGTATACACAATTAGAAAAAAAAATATGTCATTCCTATCGAGATTCACTTCCTCTAAAGCCAACTGGATCCCAGTCGCTGTTGGTGGTGCTGCAATTGCTGCTTCTATCTACTACACTCAACTCCAATCTCCAATTCAGTCAGAGTCAAAAGCTGCTTTCAAAAATGACGGAGAATGGACAGATTTGAAATTAGTTAAATTCGAAGACGTTTCACCAGATGTCAGAAGATTCACTTTCGCCTTCAACGACCCTGAACAAGTCTCTGGATTGGTTACTGCTGGTTTATTATTAGCTAAATACGTCACCCCAAAAGGTTCAAACGTTATCAGACCTTACACTCCAATCTCTGATCATGACCAAAAAGGTTCTTTTGAATTAATCATTAAGAAGTACCCAACTGGTAAATTTGGTAATCATATCTTCAGCTTAAATGTAAACGACACCGTGTCATTCAAAGGTCCAATCACCAAATTTAAATATGAACCAAATACTTATTCTGATATCACTTTATTAGGTGCTGGAACCGGTATTTCTCCATTATACCAATTACTACACGAAATTACTAAAAATCCAGCTGATAAAACTAAAGTTCATCTAGTTTATGGTAATAAAACTTCTAAAGATATCTTATTAAAAGATGAAATTGAATCAATTGCTGCGAAATTCCCAAATCAAGTTAAATTAAGTTATTTCTTGGATGAAGTTGATCCTTCAATCAAGGCTGAACATGGTTTTATTACTAAGGAATGGTTGAAAACTAACATTCCTGGCCCTTCCAGTTCCCACAAAGTTTACGTTTGTGGTCCTCCACCATTCTACAATGCTTTATCTGGTCCTAAAGCTTCTCCAACTGATCAAGGTGAATTAGTTGGAGCTTTAAAAGACCTAGAATTCACCAAAGACAACGTCTACAAATACTAGATCTTTTTATAGACCTTTTATATATATATATATATACAATCTAAACAATTTTTAACTCTTGTAAACCGAAAAAAAAAATGTTTTAGTACTCATCTCTATAGGATCTTTTAAATACAACATGTCACTCAAAATCGCAGTGGAAGGATGCTGTCATGGTGAACTCAAAAAAATATATCAAAGTATTGAATGTATGAATACCTCAACACGACCAGAATTGTTATTAATCTGTGGTGATTTCCAAGCTTTAAGATCTACTGAAGATTTCGATTCAATTTCAATGCCCAATAAATATAAAAAACTTGGTGATTTCCATGAATACTACAACGGATACCTCAAGGTTCCCGTTCCTACGATATTCATTGGTGGGAACCACGAAGCATCCAACTTCCTACATGAACTGAAATACGGTGGTTACGTTAGTGAAAACATTTACTTCATGGGTTATTCTAATGTCGTGTGGTTCAAAGGTTTAAGAATTGCTGGTATGAGTGGAATATTCAAACCATTTGATTATTATTTACCTCATTTTGAAAAATTGCCTTTAGATCATAAAAGTGTTAGAAGTATATATCATTCAAGATTTGAAGATTTCTTAAAATTGTCCATGTTGAACAAAACTAACAATAAACTAAACGTCATGTTAAGTCATGATTGGCCAGAAGGAATAACGAAACACGGTGATTTGAAAACACTATTGAAACGTAAACCATTCTTTAAAGCTGATATTGAGAAGAGTGAATTGGGAAATCCATCAAGTATGCAACTACTGAAGGCATTAAAACCAAATTATTGGTTCAGTGCTCATTTGCACGTTAATTTTGAAGCTGTTGTCAAACATGATAATAATAATGATGGCTATATCCATAAGCGAAAATTAAGTGATGTTTCTGATAAAGTCTTCAAAAAGAATAAAAATGAGATAGAATTGGATTTGGATGATATCAATGATACCAATGTCACAAATGCAAATGAAATTGAATTAGATCTTGATGAAAACATAAATACTAATGAAAATTCATTAAAAGAAACAAAACCAACCAATGAAAAACCTCAACAAAGGGGTTTCACTCAGACCAAATTCATTGCATTAGATAAATGTCTTCCTAAAAGAAAATTCTTAGAATTCATTGAGATCCCAATAACAAATAAAGACCATGAATCATTCAATAGTAATGGATTTTATCATGACGAAGAATTTTTGAAAATTGCTAAATGGTTTAATTTGAAATTATCTAAAAGAGAAATGTACAAAAATTTGAGGATAGAAAACATCAATGATGAATTTGTGAATCAATTCAAAGATGAAATTGATGAAATAAAATTAAATTCTAATAATTTTAAAATCAATCAATCATTTTATCCATCTCTTGAAAATCCATCACAACAAACAAAGCAAGTCATTGGTTTATTTGGTTTAGAATAGAAAATTCTTTAAAGTATATAATCACTTCGTTAAAGCGTGTGTGTGTATACAATAAATTTTATACATAAATAAATAACAAAGAAAACAATATATGAAATCCTCTTCTCTTTCGAAATCTTCTCTCCAGTTACAATATACGTGATAAACGTATATAAAATGAAAAGAAAAAGAATAAATGACACTGATATGTAATTCCAAATAGGATGGGAGCACAAAAAAAAAAATGAAAACAACAAATGTATCTATAAATTATTATCAATCTATGATACTAAATGACGAGAATAATTTTGAAAAAAACAACAATGAATATAATAATAAACAATAGCACAGCAGTATTACCTAATAAGATCTAATTGCTGGTGGGACAGATTTACATTCATTTTCATCCAAAGTTTTATAAATAACATCTCTGTAATCAATTCTAACTGGTGCTCCATTCTCTGTTTGCCATGATAAAGAATGTTTCATCCATTCTTTATCATTTCTATCTGGGTAATCTTCTCTTGCATGAGCACCTCTTGATTCAGTTCTAACAACGGCTGATTCAGCAGTTTGAACAGCACAAGTCAATAAATTTCTTAATTCTAAAGTTTCAACTAAATCAGAATTCCAAATCATAGATCTATCAGTGGTACCAACTTGTGGGAAAGTCTTATCAACTCTATTGATTTCTCTAACACCATCTTCCAATGATTCTTGAGTTCTGAAAACGGAAACATCTTTTTGCATTGTTTTTTGCATATCTAATCTAATTTCCGCAGTTGATCTTGGACCAGTAGCAGTTCTTAATTTGTCTAATTCAGCAATTGACTCATAACCTAAATCAGCTGGTAGTTTTTTATGTGGTAAACCTGGTTTCAATTTATCAGCAATGGTTAATGCAACAGCTCTACCAAAGACAACTAAATCTAATAAAGAGTTAGCACCTAATCTATTAGCACCATGAACGGAAACACAAGCAGATTCACCAGCAGCCATTAAACCTGGAACTAATACATCTTTACCTTCAGAATCTATAGTTAAAGCTTCACCGGTATATTTGGTTGGAATACCACCCATATTATAATGAACAGTTGGGATAATTGGAATAGGTTCCTTAGTAACATCAACACCTGCAAAAATGGCTGCGGTTTCTGAAATACCTGGTAATCTTTCTTTCAAGATTGGTGCAGGAATATGTGATAATTGTAAATGGATATGATCTTTTTCTGGACCAACACCTCTACCTGCTCTAATTTCCATAGTAATAGCTCTTGAAACCACATCTCTTGAAGCTAAATCTTTAGCATGAGGAGCATATCTTTCCATAAAACGTTCACCTTCAGAGTTAATTAAATAACCACCTTCACCTCTAGCACCTTCAGTAATTAAACAACCTGAACCATAAATACCTGAAGGATGGAATTGGATGAATTCTAAATCTTGTAACGGTAAACCGGCTCTTGACACCATAGCAAAACCATCACCTGTACAAGTATGAGCTGAAGTACATGAGAAGTAAGCTCTACCGTACCCACCAGTAGCAATAACGGTTTGATGAGCTCTAAATCTATGTAAAGTACCATCTTCTTGGTTGTATGCGATAACACCAACACATTCACCGTTATCCATTAATAAATCCATGGCGAAATATTCAATAAAGAAATGGGTATTATGTCTTAAAGCTTGACCATACAAAGAATGTAACATAGCATGACCTGTTCTATCAGCAACAGCACAAGTTCTATAAGCTTGACCATCTTTACCATAGTTTTTTGATTGACCACCAAAGGCTCTTTGATAGATTCTACCTTCTTCAGTTCTTGAAAATGGAACACCATAATGTTCTAATTCGATAATTGATTGTGGAGCTTCTCTGGTCATATAATGAATAGCATCTTGGTCACCTAACCAATCTGAACCTTTAACGGTATCATACATATGCCAGTGCCAATCATCAGGGTGCATGTTACCTAAAGCAGCGTTAATACCACCTTGAGCAGCAACGGTATGAGATCTAGTTGGGAATAATTTTGAAATACAAGCAGTTTTATAACCAGCATTGGCTAAACCGAAAGCAGCTCTTAGACCAGCACCACCAGCACCGATAACCAAACAATCATACTCATGGTCAATGATATGATAGTTCTCAGCGACACCTTTAGCAGCGTTTTCACCTTTGATGTCATCATTGACAGCGTAGGCATGTTTAACAGCTCTGGAAGTAGAAAATTGGGCGACTCTTGAGGCCCTTCTAGAGACGTTCAATAGTCTTCTTGATTGAAGAGAGAGCATCTTTAACGAATAGATATGAATATAAATTTAGAGAATCAATGAATAAATTGTTTAAAAATTGAATAATTTCTCCATAATAAAAAAAAAAAACTTATTCGTTAATTTTGACTAGGGAAATATCGCGATGTAAAGCGAGTCTCGGTGCCAAAACGGGAGAATTGGACCAATTAAAACCCGTGAATTACCAAAACATGAACTGAAATCTCCGGGGTAGAGTGATGTGATTATATAATACACAAATATAAATATTCCGGGAATCCGGAAGTGATGTGAACACTGAATCGTATAAAGTGGGAGGTACTACTATAAGACTCTAAATAAGGGCAATTGATTTTGTTGCAGAGAGAGAAACTAATTAAATCCAAATATGACTCTCTCAATTGACAGGAATGAATCATTTCGAATTTCGCGAATTCTAATAGATTTAGTTCCGGAGTGACTTATATCTATTACGAGGTGGTTAAGATCCACTTTCAAACTCATTACAAATTTTTTTTTTTCCCATCACAACAATAATATGACTGGCCAGCACCTGAAGATCATCTCTTATACAAAAAAAAAATATATATAATGTTCATTCTTTCCAGATTGACAGATCTTATTAGGATATCACCTGATCAGTTCCATAAAAATCCTAAAAAGGCATTAATAAACGAATTGAACAAAAAATACTCAAATAAGATCATAAATAACCTAGGTTTAATCATAAGTGTTTGGGATTTAATCAAAGTAGAAGACGGATTGTTGAAGCCTGGTGATGGTGCCAGTTTCGTACGCTGTGAGTTTAGATTGATTGTCTTTAGACCATTTGTTGGTGAAATTTTAACAGGTTGGATTGAAGAATGTACCAGCGATGGCATAAAAATTAAGATGGAGTTTTTCAATGATATTTTCATAACAAAAGATTTATTATTCGAAGGATCTGAGTATTCAATTAATGATAATGCTTGGGTTTGGGATTGTGATGGAACTAAATTATATTTAGATATAAATGAAAAAGTAAGGTTTAGAGTACAAGAAGAAGTTTTTGTTAATGTTAAACCTAAAGGTCCTAATAATAATGATGATGAAAAAGATAAAACAGAGAAAAATCAACCAAGCTATGTTTTACTTGGTAGTTGTCAAACTGATGGTATGGGTTGTGTTAGTTGGTGGGACTAATATAGAGGTTTACACAATTCATTATTATTTATCATTTTTCGTGCATTTTTTCTTTCTTTTTTAAAAATCAATTCTTCACTTTCTATTACAATTTTGCTAGATTTATTATATTGAAATAGTTTTAATTATATTGCATATAACGACTTGTAGAACTGAATTTCATATTACCTTTTATAACCTTATCAACAGCTTTTAAAAAATCTTTTTCAGTTGCAACTTTTCTTCTTTCCCTGATTGCAAACATACCAGCTTCTGTACAAACTGATCTTAATTCTGCACCTGTTGAATTTGGGCATAATCTTGAGATTAATTCCCATCTGATATCCCTCTCCACTGACATCGCTTTTGAATGAATTCTGAAAATATTAGCACGACCTTCTAAATCCGGTAATGAAAATTCCACTTTTCTATCAATTCTACCTGGTCTTAATAATGCTGGATCTAAAGTGTTTGGTCTATTAGTTGCAAACATAACTTTGATATTACCTCTCGGATCAAACCCATCTAATTGTGTGATTAATTCTAACATAGTTCTTTGGACTTCATTATCACCTCCTGCACCATCATCAACTCTTGCTCCACCAATTGCATCAACTTCATCGAAAAAAATAATACATGCTTTCTTAGTTCTTGCCATTTCAAATAATTCTCTAACCATTCTTGCACCTTCCCCCACATACTTTTGAACCAATTCTGATCCAATAACTCTAATAAATGTAGCGTCTGTTCTATTTGCAACTGCTCTCGCACATAATGTTTTACCTGTACCTGGAGGTCCGTATAATAAAATCCCCTTTGGTGGATCAATACCTAATTTAACAAATCTTTCAGGTGATAATAATGGTAGTTCAACAACTTCTCTTAATTTTTCAATTTGATCTTTGCAACCACCAACATCGCTATAAGTAACATCTGGTTTTTCTTCCACTGTCATCATCGTCACTGATGGATCAATCTTTGGTGGTAATGGTAGTTGGATTTCATATTTTGTTCTATCAACACCAACTCTCATAGCTTCTTCAATATCAGTTGGTGAAACTTTTTCACCTAATGCAACAACAAATTTAGCAATCTGCTTTAAATTAATTACATATTTCGATTTATCTTCCCCTTCATCGCTTTTGATGATTTTAGTACATCTTGCAACTTGTAAAGGATGTTCCTCTTCCATTCTTTGTTTATCTGCCATAACATCCCATAGATGTGGTGGTGCTAAACCTGTATTACTTTCTTTGACTCCAATTTTTTCTTTGATTTTGGACTCTAAATCTCTGATATCTTCTTCTACTTGTTTGATCTTCTTAGCATATGGAGCAACACCCTAATAATAAGGTTAGTATTCTTGAAAACTACAATTGTTGTAATAATTGCCACTTACATAAGTTCTTAAAACTTGGATATCACCCTCTGTTAACGGAACAATTTTTTCTTCTGGCTTGTTTTCATCCTCCTCATGGACAACATATTTATCCCAATCAGCTTTTGGAGGCATTTTATTGGTTAAATTGATTTAAAAAGTTGAATATATACAGACTGTTGTGTTTATTCAGTTTTTATTTAGAAATTATTACCATAAGAGTGCTCCAACCAGATATTTAACAGTCTCGTGAATATCTACAAATATTGGTTATGAAGAGACTTTATTTTATTAATCAAACCAATCTAACATGGTTTGGAATGACGTATATAGCATCATTAACACACCAAAGATGATGATGACTATATCCAATACCCTGATCCACGAATTGTTGTTGAAAGCTTTCAAATGTAACAATGGAGGGAAAATATAAATTAATGGAATACAAGCAAAACTACCAACAATGGCCACAAATTTATCTAAATCACTAGCACCACCATATGCAATCGATGCAGTCATTAATACAAAAAAAATTCTAAAATAGTTTTTCCGCCATTTGATTGAGGAATTATATTTTCCTGATTTTTTGATTAGTCCATTTTCTGAAATTCTTATTGCTGGGAATAATTGCAATGGAGTTGATAACAAAATAGCACTGGCATACAGAAATTGAATTATACTAACAGAGATAGAATCTTGAGGAAAATTCAATAAAATAACAGTGTCTGTTTCACTACCGAATGCAAAATATCCAATGGTACCAATGACAACAAAACAAATAGTCGCTGTTAACATAACACCAAATAATAAAATTGGAAATTTTGATGGTTTCTGCATTGATTCTTGAATTGGAATCAATAATCCAATACCTTCATAAGTGAAAATAGCAGTACCTATGAAAACAGTCCAATCACTGTTGAAAGTAGCAATATCTGAAATACCTTCTTCAACGACAACAAAACTGCAATAATAAAATACGTATAACAAACCTAAGAATATAAACAAGTCAGCAATTAATGCAGTCCCTGATAATTTTGCAATCTTTCTAGTTAATGACAGTGGAAGAAATGCAACCAGTTGTAAAAGAATATAAAATTCAATTCCATATATCTTATCAAATACAGATATCACAAATGCTTGCAAGTTAGTTGCAGTGAACACAATATATGCAGCAGAAAACCCAATTTGTGACAAAACAATCGATATTAAAATCGCTTGTCTTAATTTATTACCATATAATTGATACGCAATATCACCATAACTGCCACTGCCTAATTTAATTCTTGTATTAATCAGTGATATGAAACAATAGTAAGATAATATTGAAAAGAAAACCAACGAAGTGATGGCAAACACCCATCCTGCATTTCTGAAACCTCTAGGTAAAAATAAAACACCAGTGCCTAAGAATGCTTTCAGTAATAATAAAGTAGCTTTACCAGTTGAAGTTTTATGAGATTCAACATGTCTTTTAGGCCTAATTGGGGCTAAGAGTAAACTTTCTTCATCATGTCCCGCTACTGCTTCCTCTTCTTCATCATCAATATATTCATCGTCATCTTCTTCATCTCTCAACTCTTCACCTGCAAAATGTCCATATAAAGTCAAAAATTCAATAAAATTACCAGTGAAGAAAGTTGGTTGAGTTTCAACTAGTCCTTGTCTTGAGCGTTTTTGAATTAAAAAACTTCTTCTGAACCCACCTGGGATCCTGATATCTTGAACTTGGAAATCTGGTGTTGGTAAAGATTCAGCTAAAGAACCACTAAATGATTGAGATCTTCTTCTTCTCACTTGCTCATTATTGATAAGATGGTTTTTTTGCCAATTGTAAACTTCTCTACTTATATCACCACCTTGTAATTGCAAAGAATCAAAGTTTTCATCAATATTGTTTGATTTGTTTTGAGACGATGTTATTGAAGCCATATCATTTTCATTGACCAAATGTCTACCTATTATTTCAACCGTATTTGGATGAGGATTTGTAGTGTTCACATTACCTGATCTTGAAGGCCTAATCGGTGATGTATTGTTAGATGATCTGAGATCATTGTATGGATTAGGTGATTGATTAAATGTGGATAATCCTGTTTTATTGAGGACTGAATTTGTTGGAATTGGTGAATGTAATGGATTAACATTTAGATTCATTGAAGCTTTTCTTGATGAAGATACATTTGTAATTGGAATACTGGTGGAGATTATTGGGTTGCTGTTATCTAATGAAACTTGTTGAGCTTGAGTTAATGGTTCTAATGCGTTTAAAGGTGGAGTTGATTTATCTTGATTTGTTTTAACCAATGAAATTTCATTTTTGATAGTTTTATCCTGGAATCCACCTTCAACCCTTTTCAAATTTGGAGAGTTTTGCGGTAGATCATCATTTAAACTTGAATTTGTAAAGACTGATGATTTTCTGGAGAAATATTTAGATGAAAAATTACCAGTTTTAAAACTGTCTTCTACTTCATCCACCTGTTTCAAAGAAGTTGAAAATGAATTCTGATTTAATTTTGCCTTATTTTTCTCGTCATTCATCACTAGTTATAGTAGATATATTGAATGGTCTAGAATGAATAGTGAGCTATGGTAAAATTCTAATACTAAGAAACGCAGATAATGAATGAAATAAAATTAGTGTATCTGAATATCAACCGAGTACTCCAATATAGAAAATAATGTGATTCAGCTAGTATCTTGTAGCAATTAATCTTAGTGTCTTTTAGTGACTTTAAATATGTAACAAAGATATACAAAAAAAAAAAAACTTCAGACAGTCTTATTAACATCGCTCGTAACAGGTATTGACATTGTCGTATTAGTCAATCATAAATAAACACATCTTTACCTTAATGTATAGTGATTAGTCTATTACATACTACTCATAGATTCAGGATTTTAGAATCTTTGTATTGAATTTTATGCAAGATTTAAGATAATTGGCATATATTGATCTAATGTAGTGTTATGACCAATATGGTACACTTAAGGAAATTTGGGTCGCATCACAATCGACTTGAATCAACCTCAATTTCATCAAAAACTGCAGCAAAACAATAATAAGAAAGAAATGAAAAGGATTTATTATTAACACAAAACCGAATTATAACCATCATAAAAGTTATGAATCTCATCTTTCTCTTCTATATCAATCTTGGTTGAAAGACCATTTCTTTCCCGTCATTGTATATACTCGATATTGATTAAATTGTTGAAATGCTTTTCAAATTCTGTTGAGGAACCTCTGCCATAAAAATAATGTTTCAACGTTGATAAAGCATTTCTTGGATCTAATGATTTATCAGATATTCTGATGTCTAATAGGGACTTTGTAACTAATGAAACAATTATAAGATAAATATCAGATAGTATAATCTTTTTTTTCAGATTTATATTGTAAGATCTTGGAAACATTGTCTTGTATTTCAGGGGTGTACCAAATTAAAGAGTAGTAAAGAAGAACAGTCAAACTTGTAAATTGTTTGTTATATCTTTGAATTTTGTATTATAGACTAAAGTTGGTGATTCAGAATGCTCTATAGAACTAGCGTTCAATTCTTGGAGTAATTTACCGAATGGTATTAATTTCTGGAGCATAATTGAATTTTGAGATTTTCTTTGTTTGAAGGATCCACTATGTCTTTTTGAATAGAATAATGTCCATCATAATCGCAACCTCGTCTATATCTCGATTTTTAATAGCTGGTTCAACATGATTTGTTAATTCCCTGCCAGAGATAGTGTCATCATCTTCTTGATCTGAAATAACGACAACTAGAGTAGACACTATATCAAGTGGTGACATTTCTTCAAAATATTCCTTTTCATCCTTATAACGCTTAAAGTATAACAGTTTAAAACTTGAATTAGAGTGACAATATATCATTGCGAATTTTATGAGTAATCTCGCTTATTAAGTCTATTCAGAACAAGTTTTAATAAGTATCTTCAAATCTATATACCATGGAATATGTGCTTTGATCAAAATAAGACGACATCTTCATCACATCTAGTAGTCCAGTGAGATCTTTCTCTATGAGTCTAATTATATGACCACTAAATGGAAAACAAAACAGAGAAATGAATCAGTTATCAACATTTTAAACTCTGTGATCATTTTAGTAATTCAAATATATTTTGCAATTTTCGCTATATTATTATTTTCCGCATAATTTCTATACAATTGTTTGCTTATACCAATTTCACCCAAATTATCCTTCTCAATGCCTCAAGTCTATTCATACTCCCAGTCATCTCTAGTTGCAGACGCTGTTGCAAAGCAAATAATTGAATTACAAAACAAAACTTTAGCAACTAAATCTACTTTCGACGTTGCTATTTCTGGTGGTTCATTAGGAAAAGTATTGAAAGCTGGTCTAATTGATAATAAAGAAAATTCATCAAAGGTTAGATGGGAGTTTTGGAACGTTTACTTCGCTGATGAGAGATTGGTTCCCTTGGATCATGAAGATTCTAACTATGGTCTTTTCAACAACTTGGTATTGAAAGAATTAGCTCATGCGGGTCACAAGGGTCCAACTGTTTACACAATCAATGAAAACTTATTACATGAATCAGACACTACAACAGATGCTGCTATTGCAAAAGAATATGAATCTTTATTACCTGAATCCTTGGATTTAGTGTTACTAGGTATGGGTCCTGATGGTCACACTTGTTCGTTATTCCCAAATCATAAGTTACTAAACGAACAAACTTTAAGGGTTGCATCAATTGATAATTCTCCAAAACCACCTCCAAGAAGAATCACAATCACATTACCTGTTTTAAATTCGTCTAAAAATATCACATTTGTTGCTGAAGGTGCTTCAAAGGCTCCAATTTTCAAGCAGATCTTTGCGACTGAAAAATCTGGTTTACCAGCAGAACTTGTCAATGAATTACCTGTAACAATTTCCTGGTTCACTAATGATGAAGCATTGGAAGGTGTTCCAGTGACTCCATCCAAATACTAATGTATAAAAGCAATGGGGTCTAATGAATGTCAACACTACCTAAAACTTCCCACTCTTCAATAGAACCTTCACATCTGACGATCTTCAAAACACCACCTTCCCAACCCAAACCTAATACATCTAATGTATTTTCTTGATTAATCTCAAAAGTAGAATCACAATTTAAATAATCTGAAACTCTAGTACTTATAGTTCTAAGTAATGCATTATCGAAATGACGTAAATCTGTGTAAATTAATGAAATGTGAGGATCGAATTGTTCTAATGCCCATTCTTGAGCAGTGTATTTAGCTTTTACTTCATCTTTCAACTTAGGTAATTCAACGTACATCTCTCTAATAATAGTACTGAAACTGACCAAATTTTTATTTTTATCACAACATAGATAAATCTTTTTGAAAAATCCATTCTTCTCATTAATTATCAATGAGCTCAGTAATACCGATATTTTGAACTCTTTCAAGGCAGCCAATGAACCTTTGAGGACCGTATTGACATCTGCCGGAGAATTGATGGCCAATTGAGAAGTTATAGTGATATGCGGTTCAAAACTTGGTGAGGAAGGGAATAAAGGCTTAAGACTCGATACTAATGAAGTTAAAGTTTGTTGAATTGGAGAATCAGATTTCGGACAGAGCCATAGTGCAATTGCTTCAAATTGTGTTAGATCTGTGATTTGAAACGAGAATGTGATTCAACTTACCCATTTTGTGCAAATTGTTTTTTGTTTATTGTTTTAAAAAGATTCGAAGAGTTTTTTCCGTGATATGATATTTGATTTGTTTACTGAAAATTACAATGAGTATAAGATTATTATATATATATAGTAGTTTTATATCATAGTTAGCATAACTTCGTAGTTGAATCTTTCAATTCTCATTTTTATCATATCTGGCTTGCATCTCCTTTACAAACACATCATCCCTTTTAATAGCATCTTCACTGAAATGATTTTCAACTAGATGTTCAATGACACCCCAACCCCATGCATTAGAATATTTTCTTCTAACAACGATATTATTATGAGCATCAGGTTTTAATGTAACTAGAACTTTTCTCCATGTCATATTTTCATGCCATGATCTTGCTAATTTTTCTTGAAGGATCTTCTTATTCTTAGTGCTTAAGATAGCTAATGGTGTGGGAGAATCCAATATTGAATCATCACCAGTGTAGTAATGTGGGGCTGGAAGATCACTGAAATGGTAATACTTATCATGGAATATAGTTTCTGGTCTTTCATCTGGATCAATTAGATACTCAGGAGATGGAGCTGGTGATAGAACAGCATTCGCAGCAGATAATAAAGTTGATGGAATAGGTGGAATGTTGAGATCTTCATCATAATCCCCTTGTTTCTCTAGCTCTTCGGGCGTTATTTGAGCACCTTGAGGACTTGAAGATGGTGAGATTATTGAATTGGACGTAGATGTACTGTTATTACCAGAACCTGTAGTTTGAGTTCTTAAATATTTCTTGATTCTATGTCTTTTAGACTTCTTCTTTAGTGAGATTAGAGGTGAAGATGCATCAAATGTATTAAAAGAATCGGTCACATTCTTTAATATTTGTGGATGTTTTGATAATGTTGAGGGAGATTCAGATTCTACTGGTTTGGTTAGATTAGAGGTTTCTATTTTGAGTTTTGGAGAATTTTTTTGACTTGGTAGATCTACTTTTGTTGGATCTTGATCATCAGGAATTTCAACAATGTTCATCTCATCTTCAGTATTCTCAATTTGTGGTGTTTCATCCAAGTTTTGTTCATCTTTAGCTTTCTTTAATAATGACACCTGACCTAAACTTCTCCAATCTAAATATAATAACGCAGAGGTACCCAATGGAACAATACCATCATTGACTGCATTTGCGTAGGCTGTTCTTCTTTCGAATGTTTCAAACACCACATGGGCAGGTTTAATAAGCACCTGTTCTAATATTGGTCTCAGTGAAACTCTAACGTGCTCTTTCTGGGCTCCTTGATTGCAAATTCCTCTTGTTTTCATAACTGATGGAAATTTGGGGGCTAAAGTTAGATCTCTACCTGTTCTTCCTAGAAATCCAAGATCTAGTGCAAATGAAACAACTTTTGGAACCTCTGATATCACACCTAACATTGGACTAGCCATTGTAATGAAATTCACAGGAATGACATTCTTAAAGAATTCTGGACGATTGGAAACAATATAGAAAACAACGTACGCTTGAACAGGACCACCTAATGAATGACCAATGAACGATATTCTATCAATAACGTATTTAGAGGTATCATAAAGTGTTAAAATGTATTCAGCAACAGCTTTGCCTAAACGTCTAATCCCTTTATCACTTTTGCCAATATTTCCTGGATAACCACGAACAATAATATTAGCATCTTCATTTTCTCTAATTCTATCCTGGATTTGATCTCTTAGATATAAAACATCAGCACCTATATTTGCAAAGATCCCATGTGTTAATATCACTAAGTGAACGGGTTTATCAGGATGTTTTGGAGGTTCATTACACAAAGTATCTGTATCTAATTTTAACACTTTGAAAAAATCCGACTTAACAGTGTTCTCTTCATTAAATGATTTTTTCAAAAGATCCAAGTCTTTACCAACGAGAACAATAAGTTTGATATCGAAACCAGTAGTTAAAACGATTTGTGATACGACATCAATTGTCCATGAATGAATATTATCTTTGACGCGACTGTTTTTATTGACATATAACTTAGCCTTAAAGGACATCCCTGGCTTGATATCTGGGTGATATTGGATCTTTTCATCAAACTTCTCGTTTTTCGAGTAATTGAATGGAGTAACATCAACATAAAAGCAAAATGGACCTGTCAAATAAATAGGTCTAAATAGATTATTTTCCAGATTTCTAACTTTGAGCCATAAATACTTTCCTATCTCATCCTCTGCAAGCGTTCCATCATCCTTATCCGCATTATAAGTGAATTTGAACCTATAAACATCCCCTAAACTCAAGGTTCCATCAGTCTTGTAGTACAAATTATTGTTGATCGCATTGCTTTTATCTATTGTGGTAAGAGAAGAGTTTGCCATCTTCTCTGAGACGGCACTGGGCCTTTGTGTGACTCCATTGGAGTAACACCAGCTGAAACACGCTATTTTGACAGAATTGAGTCTCTAAACAACTGCAATGAAAAGAACAAAAGCGAACAAAAATTTGAATAATTTTTCTCTAAATTTGACATAAACTTCACGTGAATCATTATTTTTTTCTCAATTTTCTTTGATCTTTCTGGAGAACTTTAGGCAGAAAACATCAACAAATCAAGGATATTTCCTCAACTGAACGAGATCCTCTTCCAATGTCGAACGGCATAGATCTCGATAGGATACAGTCCAACTTCTATACTTTGGTGAGTACTTTACATGCTTCCCTTTCCCCATATCCAAAGAGAATTACTAACACCCATCAAAGGCTCATTTGCCAGAGATAAAATATTGCATTATCAAGCCGGCCTCTGCTGATGATCAGGTATTATTCAATGTGGAGTGTGACTTAAGAGCAAACAATCCAAGGCTTCTAGCTACTCCATACGCCAAAGAACTGCATGTTTTTAGCATAGATTCACAAGATCCACCAAGACCGTCAAGTCATTTCAATGTACCTATATCACAGGTATTAACATTTTTCCCAAAGACGTTGTTCAAAACTGATACAAACACTCCAAGCCCAGTAACCACTGTTTTATGTGTGACGTTTTTGAAAGCATTGAAGAAACTAATAATGCTAAATCTTACAATACGTAAGGAAATTTTACCATTTGGAAATGCAGCATTACTATCAAACCTAGATATAATGGAAATAGATGCCAAATTTCTTGATAATGCAGAAGTTGGTATTTCAATCACTAGATCTCCAAAACAATTTGAATATCTAAAAAATATAACCAATCTTACAGAAAACATCAATTTGAAATATGGTATATATCTAGCACCATCTGGTATTCGTGCTTATCTAAGTGAAAACTCAATTGAAAATTCAACAACTTCGAAACCATCAAACTATAACTTCATCATAGATTCATTGTCTAAACTACATAATATTCACATAGACCTAGACTCATGTACTTGGGTCAAATTTATACCTAACCTATCTCACCTCAATGGTATGACTTCACAAGTATCAGATTATTTGAAACCTGTCAGTAATACTAAGTTTTTGGTATGGCCATTGGAATTATGTGTTGTTCAAGTTGCAGAAAGTTTGAATAGGAAATATATTGTTAATGAACAAATTTCCATGGATCCATTATCATTAATTGATGATTTCATTAGTTTGAAAGCTTCATCACAGATGAAAACACCATCAACTGTTCCAACTTCGAATAATACACCACTAACTCATGACCAATTAAGTGGAATTGATCACCCAACCATAAGAAATGAAACTCCACAAATCCAACCAGGCTCACATACAGCTTCACCATTAATCAATTCAGTTACTGCTATTGAAGAACAACCTGATGAGAGTACAGAATGGAATGATCTGAATGAAGAATTGTTCGGGGATGGTACTTATGATGAAGAAGACATTGGGGATGTCGAAATAAGTGATTCAGATTTTAATTTCTTTGATAATGAAGGTCAAAATAATACAAACATTGAAAATGTAAATAATGATCAAGACCATGTAAACAATGATGGTGATGAAATTTCAATCAACGTTGAAGATTTACTATATGAAGACGAATTAGCGGAAAATCTAGCTTCTGAACTCGAACTATTAACGGAATCTAATAATAATAATAAAATATCAGAAGAAAAAATAATTGATAAAGATTCAAAAGTTTTTGAGAAAAATCCATATGATATTCCTCTTCATGAAATGACTTTAAGTGTTACTCCATATCCATATAATGACCCAGGTGCGCCACTCCCAATAGTCTCCCCAAAACAAAGAACTAAAAGTATTTTTTCACCATTGACTTTTAATCCCATTATAAAAGCTAATGTTGATGATAAGTACGCTGATGGTGGTAAATTTTATGTTAAAAAGGATATAGATGGGTCTACTCAAAGCTTGCCATTAACTGAACCTTTTGGCAGAGATGAAGGGGATGTGTTTTTCGATGATGATGACGACGATGATGATGATGATGACGATGATTATTTTGAAGAAGAGGATCATGATTATAATGATAACGAAAATGATAACATTGAAACTAATAAGGCTCACAGCGACAATACAAATGATGATCAAGCACTAAGGTCCGGAAAACACACACCAAACACCAATGGACTTCAATCCGAATCCATTATGAAAATCTCATCAGATTTAGATTCGAAACCTTCAGAAAATTTACCTGATGCAAGTGAACCAGATCAAAAAAAACTTAAACTCAATATTGATGAAATATCTAAATCAGAATCAAATTCACCTGGTGATATCTCAGTCAAGAATAATGGTGGTGTTCCTAATTGTATGCCATTTTTGCTAAGATCCATTCCACTCTATACAATTCCACGTGTTATATGTACAGATAATCCAGTAATTGAACTAGATAAAATTCAAACAACAATAGATGAATTGATAAATCAAGTTGTTTGGAACGATACTTATTCATTCGAAGATCTGCCAAATCCAGTAACAAAGGAGTTTAATCAAAATGAAACAATTGAAAGGTCAATTGCCCAATTTTTCCCAGATATTCACAGAACCACGTTATTAGAATATTCTGGTTTCAATAAATCAAATGATGCTAAAGAAGAAGAAGATATCTTAAACAGCAATATTGAATCACCATTATCCGCATTTCAGACAGATCCAAACAAACAAAATCCTCTATTTACAACAGATCCATCTGATTTAAGTTCAAGAAAAGAAAATCAAACAATTCCCAAAAAGAAACAGTCTGATTATATATTTGAACTAAAGCCTCCAAAAATGAAAGTTAGAAGGAACTCACAAGAATTATCGGTAACTTCAAATTCGCTATATCTATGGAATCTAATGAGTTATAATCCTTTAAATGAACCAAAGGATATCATGGTTTTATTGGTTTCCGATCATGATATTGTTGAACAATCTTCATATTTTTTAAAATCGTTTATTGAAATATATGAATACAAGTTCAAGTTAGGTAAAATTGAAAAAATCAGAATTCCTGACTCTAATGATATTATAGATGATGGGTTATTAATTTTTGATAAATACGAAGATTTGAATGAAGTTTTCATCAATGCAGCTAAGCAACTAAATACTCAATTATCCAAATATGAAACACAAAAAGAAATTGTGATTCTATTTCCAAATAAAGGCCATGATTTTGTTTCAACTTTATCAGAGATCAAAATTTTCGAAGATTTCAAGAATATTCTGAAGACTCCAATACCAGAATTGAAAATTTCTTTAAAAATGATTCCAGGTTCATATATTACTAATAATGGGGTCTTTGCAACAACTTCCATAAATACATTAGGAAGATTATCATTAAACGTTTATAATCTAGTTGGTGATATAAATTCAACATTTTCTGAGATAGTTACATCTTTTCCAGAATCAATTGATTTCAAATTAACCAAACAATCAATATCAGGAGATTTTTTATCGGAAGATTCATATATTCATTTAAGCTATGACAGATCTATTGACAAAGAATGGATAGTTGCAGCATGGACAGATGAGAATTGTAAATTTAGAAAGACCAAGGCATGGTATTGTGGTAATAACAAAGTCAAAATTCCAAAAATTTTTACCATAGAAGAGGTTATGAATGAAATGTGGAAAATTACATTGAAAATATCCATAAAAATGAAAGGTAAAAGCCATTTGGTTTTAACTAGATTGAATGGTATGATTCCTGATGATGAATTATTACATTTGAAGAGGCTTTCATCTAAAACAAGAGATTTAATATTGATTGTTGTTTCAGTTTCAATTAATTCAAAACTATTACTGAAAATTGATGATGAAATAAGATTCCCAATAACTAAAATATTCAATCAACAGTCAGAAAATGAAAAACTAATACATGGTATGATGGCTAAAGATTCAATTACAACGGTCGGTTCATCAACTGGTTTAACTCCATTGATATTTACTCCACAAGGTATTAATTCACCTGATTTATTCACAATGACAAAAAACTCAAATATCTCTCAAGAATCGCCTAATTCAAATGATTTGAGATATGACGACCAAAATGTTCTCGTTGACATATGTGACACAGTTTATGGTGTTATGATTGATAGTTTGGAGACTTTAGCTAATGCACCAAGTAGATTCAGCGTCAAAACAGGTTATTTAATCAAACCAATTAAGAATAGCGATAATTTAATCAGAACATTTGAAATAAATCTATTAAGTTGTCCTTCAAATCTACAAAACAATGAATTAATGAAAACTTTATTGAAACAATTTAGAAATTTATCAACAATCTCCGAATTATTCGGTGTTATTGATCCAAATCACTCATTATTACCATGGCATGTTGAAGCTGTTAGGAAAGGAGTTCGATGTTTAGTTCATATTCGTGTTGATCAAGATGTTACAAATAACAATTAAGAACAAAAAAAGCTTATGAAAAAGTTAATGAGTGACATTATATAATTAATCAATTATTTTTTTTTCTCTTTCTATTAAGTGTGTAAGGTTTTTAAATTCATCAATAGGCAGTGGTTGGTTAGATTTTTTCAAAATATTGTCAACGATTTTGAAATTTTTTGTTTCACCAAGTTGAGCAGCTTCTAATAATGTATTCAACTGATTTTTATCAAATGTATTTTTTGAATAATACATCCATAATTTAAGCATTGTGAATGATATTAGTGAAAGCTTGTTAAAATCATCTAAGGCAATTTTGTAATCAGTTTTGTAACTATCTTGCTTTATTGAACAACCTTTGAAAAGAACTGTAAAAAAATCTAATGCTTTAGTGATGGATTCTTCGAATAACCAATCTGATTGAAGTTGATCAAAGTCAGAAGTAATCAGCTCCGATAGGCAACTAATTAAAACTGAACTAAATACTTCTATATAAAACTCATCATTCAATTCAGATTCATTAAGTTGAAAAAAGTGCGATAAATCATGATAGTTTCCCTTACTCATTAACAATCCAGTGAAATTTGAAATAAATTTATCAAGTATCCATTGTGTTCTGAATGAATCAGAAACATCATATTTTCTATACTTTGTAGCTTTGCAACTTAAAAAGAAAAGTTTTCTAATCATTGTTGCTCCACGTGATGAAACCAACTTCGATTCATCTTTTGTTGCTAGTGTTTTTTCAACTATGATTGATTTAGATTTAGTTAGTTCATTTTTGAAGATCAATTCAGTTTTAATATTTTTAGTAATTAATAAAACTTCTGGAAACTGAACAGACCAATTGGACATTACTGGGGAACTAAGAAATTTAAAGGTTAAAGTATTTTCAAACATAGCATTTTTATCGGAAACTCTTATGAATTCATTAAACTCAACTTCAAAAACATCAATTATCAAAGATAATAGATTATTCCACATTTCCCAATCTTTGATAATAATTGAGTTTCTATTTTCAAAAGAACATTTTAGACACCATTCAATACCGGTCCAGATCATATTACCTTGCAAGGCTATATCAATTCTATCGTTTTTCAAGATCTTAGATGATTTTCTTTCTGATGTTTTCATAATTGATGATTCGTAATGTTCTTCATCTGAGGAGATATCTAGTTTTTCATTCCTTCCAATAGAGGCCGCAAATTCTTTTTCAAGAGCTCTTCTTTCAGGTGACCAGTAAGAAGGGTCATCTTTACTGTGATATACATTTGGTTTGTTCTTCTTTGGAGTTAATAAAGAGGAGGAAGTTTCCTTATAATTTCTCTTATTATTAATTTTTCTTAAATTGTAATGATTTTTGCGTTCACTTATGAAACTGACAGATTCAATTAATTGATTTTTAGCAAAAATAACGTCTTTAGTTTTATATTTAACTGGTTTAAATGGATCATTATCTTCATCATCATGTTCATAATCATGGTTCTTCACTATATCAATTAATGTTCTCAGTACCTGATACGCTCTTTGACTTATGGGTCTATTTGAGGAAGATTTACCGAATTGATCCAATATAAGATCAAAGTTATAGTACTCTTCAATTGTGACTAAAGTAAATAGAATTCTTAATGTTAAACTTGATGGGCAAAATAGAGATGGCGCATTGTTGAATAGATTATTTTCTAAAAGTAATAAAACTTTATCATATTCTTGAACATTGATAAAGGATTCAATAATTACCTCTTGCTCTGTCCATTCTGAGTTAAGCATCTTATTCAATTGATTGATGATGGGGAATTTGTTTATGTTGTTTTAATTGAAATGAAAAAAATTTGTGATGTTTGGATGAAACAATAACGCATATGAGAATGCACTATTTCGATGTTAATGTCTCTATATGCACCTGTTATGTGTACTCCTAAATTGGTGTATCTCTGAGTCTGAGACAGTATATTAAACAAGAAAGTTTTTATGTTAAGTTCGGCTGAGTGGTCTAGTGGTATGATACTCGCTTTGGGTAAAAAGATTTATTTCTGTTTCTCAAGCATGCGAGTGGCCCGGGGTTCGATTCCCCGCTTAGCCCTTTTTTTAAAAAAAAATTTTTACTTTCATTTTTTTTTTCTTTACGCACATTGCACACACCATATTGGCAAGACTGGACCGAAATAAATTGTTTGTAATACACCCAAATGACATGTTAATTTGAATAAAACCAGAACCAATAAATGCTATCTATAATAGATTCATAAAAGAGAAGTTTTATAAGTTTTAAAAAAAATTAAATATAAGTTAATTGAGAGAAAAAAAATGAGTCATGCATGGGATTCTCTCAAACAAACATATATCTATTGAAACTAATTTACATACAAGAGAACTCTGTTAAATCAGAACTTTTCAGATTGACCAGATAATAAAGTAAAACTTGGAGCAGCTAATTTTTCAGTACCTTTTAAGAAATCTAATTCTAAAACAAATAAAAATTCTAATAAAACACCACCTGCTTTAGTAACTAATTCACCGGCAGCTGAAGCAGAACCACCAGTGGCAATGATGTCATCTACGACAATGACAGTAGAACCTTCAGGAATGGCTTCAGTTTGGATTTCGAAGATATCTTCACCGTATTCTTTGATATAAGTTGCACTAATGGTTTTACCTGGTAGTTTACCGGCTTTTCTAACTGGAACGAAACCTGCATCTAATTCTAAGGCTAGAGTTGGTCCAAATAAGAACCCTCTTGATTCTAGACCAACAACGTAATCGATCTTTTGACCTGGAAATTTACTTTCAATGTGTAATTTAAAGGCTTTAATTAATTTCTTGAATAAATCCGGTGTTCTAAAAATTGGCAAGAAATCTTCAAACAGAATCCCCTTTTGTGGAAAATCTGGGTATTGGTGTAAAGCATTTTTCAATTCAATTGCGTATTCAGTAATGGTTTGTTCTGACATTTTCCTTGTAGATGTTGTATGTTTATTATGAGAGAAACAAGGAAATATTTTTTTTTTGGTTTTTTTTTTTTTTAATTTGTTTTTTTGCACATGCGAAATTGTCTTAAATAATTAAAAGTGTCAAAAATTTCTTTTTTTCATACAAAAATTATAAAGAAAATTGTACAAAATTATCTATTCATTAACTAATTTCTTTGTGGTGAACATGCTTCTTTCTCTGGATCTGGTGTTGAATACAGAGAGCAGTTTATCTGAGATCTTGCCGGTGTATTCTGATATGTAAAATGTACCACCTTTAGCAGTCCATGAAACTGAATTTGGTTCGAATTCATATTTAGTAACTGAAAATTTATTAACAAAACTTTCAATATCATCAAATTCAATATGATGGCTATCTGGTAAAATTGATTTTAAACTTATAATTTTGGTATTCTTCTTTAAATTGTTGAATAACCTTAATGTTTTCTCTTTTAGATCAGGTGTAAATAAAAAATTATTAACTAATATAACATCACATTTATCAATAATTGCTTTAACTTCAGGATTATCCAAAAAGCTTTGTTCATGGAAAAATTTACACTTACCAGGATTCAATCCAAATAATTTACAACGTTCTTGAAATTCTTTCAATTGTAAATCACCTAATTCGGAACAATTTTTCATAATTTCACATCCATAACTTTCACATCCATACTCTAACGCCGCTTGAATTGTGACATTTCCAACACCCGAACCTAAATCAATAAATTTAGATTTTTTATTTAAACCAACTTTATCAAATACTTGAGATAAAAACTTTGGTAATAATTCACCATAAACGTTACTTGAAAAAGCTTCATATTTTTTCAAAAGATTGACTTTTGGTGAAACTGATCTTGAATAAATCTCATTCAATATTTCATGAAGAAAAACCCTTGATATTGTTTTCTTTGTTGTTAGATATTTAGTGAAGCCATTATATTTTTGAATTCTTCTAACATGAGAGTTAAATTCTTCGATTTTATCAATAGCCATTTTATACCTACCTTCAATCAAATATGTTGAGTATTTCCCAACCAATGATTTATATGGTTTATTTGGGTTATAAATCTTATTTCTTTCATTTTCTGGAAAATAATTCAATGCTAGTAATTCCATTAGTTTACCCATTTCATCAAATGGTTCTAATTGTAAATCACTAGTTGATTCAACTGTATAATAATGTTCTGAAATGTTTGGGAATATTATATTTTGAAATTTGACTTTAATTTTGGGGAAATGTTTTATTGGTTTATAATATTTCATACCTGTATCCATTATCAGTCTATAAGCAGATCTAAATTCAATCTCAGTTATATTTTTAACGTTGTTTTGATAGATCTCATCAATGAAGAAATCACTTCTGATTGGAATCTCTGCATCTTTCTCTAACGTATAAGAGAAAGGTTTATAACCATCAATGAAATCTGGATCTGGGTGCGTCAATGGAATACTGAGTGGTAGTGGTGTTATAGAAGGTGATTTTTTAGCAATTTTGGCCTTGATAGCTTCTTTTGCAAGTTTTTTCTGTTCTTTCTCTTCAATTTTAAGCCTTTCTTTTTCTTCAAGAATCCTTTTGGCTTCAGCTTGTTTCAATAATTCCAACCTTCTTTTACTTCTTTCTTCAATCTCAGCTTGTCTTTTCAATTTTTCTAGTTTCTTTTCCTTTTGAATCCTTAGTCTTTCTCTTCTTCTCTCTACTGCTTTTTGTTCTTCATACATTTCATCTTCAAAAGATTTACTTTTTTTACTTCTTGTGGCTCTTTTAGAGCCAACACCAAACTCAGTGGCATCTGGCCCACTCAGCCCATTCTTACCATCACCGAAATTCACATACCATTGACCAATGTAATTCAGATAATCCAATTCTTTGTTACGTCTCGAATGTGTCTGTTTTCTTTTCTTGTTTGGTGGTTCACTATTTGTTGAATCTGAGGGTATTGACTCTGCTGTGGTTTCCTTAGAGGTGATGTGACTGATGGACATGATGTCATCGTTTGTCTGTATGGGAGACGTGGGTTCCGTCATCTTCGCAAAAGATTGAATCTGCAGAGTTCTTTTAAAATTGTTTGGAATCTAAAAGAAAACACCAACGCATTGAAAATCGTTAGACAATTTGAAAACGCGAAATTCACTTGAATATTTAATCCAGTTGGTAGAGATCTTTGTCTTAATGTTGAGTTATTCTCCTTGTAGATGCCATATTCTTATTCCTCTGGTTGTCTACATTATTGTACTATTTTGAAATGATTCGTTTACTCAATTATTCTCTATATTAAATGCCAGTTTATTTCTTCCACTTTTTGACTCTTTAACCATTCATTTGATTTCTTGAAGTGAGCACATTCAAAGAACCCTCTTCTGGCACTCAGTGGACTTGGGTGTACTGCTCTCAATACCAATAAATTATCTTCATCGATTTTCATTTTCAAAGTATCAAATCTCTTTTGTGCTGGTGTCCCCCATAATAAGACGACTTTCTTACTTGGGCTGTTCAGAGCAACTCTTAGTACAGATTCAGTGAACTGTTCCCATCCTTTCTTAGCATGAGAGTTGGCTTCATGTGCTTTAACTGTTAGACACGTATTCAACATTAGCACACCTTGTTCAGCCCATTGTGTTAAATCCCCCTTATCTTTAGGAATTATGAAATCTGGATAGTCAATTTTCAAAGTTTTATACATGTTCTTCAAAGAAGGAGGTGGCTTCGTAGGATATTTTACGCTGAATGCTAATCCATGGGCTTGATTGACATTATGATATGGATCTTGCCCTAAAATGATGATTTTAACGTGATTTAATGGTGTTAATCTGGACCATGAGTAGATATCATTTGCAGTTGGAAATATTTGCACTTTCTTGTCTATCTGTGTCTTTAAGAATCTTTTCAGCTCAATGAAATACGGTTTGGTGAATTCTTTATGAAGTTCTTCAAACCATGAATCTTCTAATGTATTTATTTCTAACTCTAGCAATTTCTTTTGTTCTTCCGTGAGGGTTTTGAGGAATTCCCTCTTGAATCCAGTAATTTCAATCGGGTCTTCTTTATGAACATCGAATTGAGTACCATCAGTTTCAACATCATCAATATCGCCTAATACTTTTGATTCCTCAATTACCTCAATTTCAGTCCTTTTAGATTTGAAAAAATCTGTAATCTTTGCTACCTTATTGCTCTTCGACTTCTCAATCACTTCTTCATCGATAGACCTCTTTTCCACAGTCATTCTTGCTCAGTTTTACTAAAGACACAATAAATTTACTAGTCGCGTTTTATATTCACAAAAAAAAAATAGTCAATAATTTGACACTAAAAAAAATATATAAGGAGTTTTATAAATCTTTACTATTTCAATTACTTCTTCTTAGTAGCGTTTTCAACTGTGATAATACAACGAAATCAAACTCTTTCATTAGACGTTTTTAAAAGCAAAAAAAAAAAAACACACACACACACACACACACAATTTTACCAGAATATTATAATTTCAAAGAACTCTTCCTTATCAATTTTTGACACTTTGTTTATTTACACACACAATACGCCATCTCATTGGATCAACTTCTAATTACTTGATTAATGTCTTCCGGGAACAATGACAAACCTTCTAAGCAAGGCTCTCCACAAATCAAACCAGCTTCAAATGATGAAACTCCTTTAAACACAACAAATTCATTAAAAAGCAATGACAATAACGAGGAGCTCAATCATGAAAGAAAATGGTCTATATGGGGTAGATCAAGATCAATCGTTTCACATAGAGACAATAACGTACCCAACCACTTAAATAAATCACCAGTGAAGTCGGAAAGTAGTATGTCTTGTAATCCACCAGTTTCAAGGGAGTCAAATAAAGATAGTGATTTTAGTGAAAATTCTAAAAATACTGAATCTAGTTGGTTAGGCTGGAGAAAGCCATCATTAACATCATTAAAACTAGCTGCTAATGGAACAAACACTGGAATTGTCCCCATTAGATCGACCTCACCAAACAAAACATATACAAGTGATATTAGTAACAACAATAATAATAAGAATAATGCAATTGAAGAATCTGATACCAAAATGGAAGACCTAAAAGACATTGAAATTGATTCAAATAAATTAAGATCATCTTCATGGTCATTTTGGCCTTCATCAACTCAACCGGTGACAGAATCTGTGACAAATAAGATCTTAAACAGCGATAATGAAACAATACCAGACGCGATGTTATTTGAGTCTTCAAAGTTTTCAAATGATGAAACAATCCCAATTAATTTAAAGTCAATAAATCAAGTTGTTCCAGAATTCGAAAAATCATTACCGTTATATTCATTTCAATCGAATTTTATAAATAATTTCAACAGATTAAAGTATACTTTGGGATTCGAGGTTAAAGACCCAAGTCATTTATATAGAACAGTCCAATTGAATCATAAAAATATCAAGAAAGTTATGATCATTGGAGTACATGGATTTTTCCCAACAAAAGTGATAAGACCATTAATCGGTGAACCAACAGGAACGTCAATTAAATTTGCTAATGAAGCAGAAAAGGCAATCAAAAGATTCATCAAAAAAGAAGGATTGAAAAATGTTGAAATTCAAAAAATTGCATTAGAGAAAGACGGTAAAATATTTGATAGAGTTGAATTTTTCTATAAAATTGTTGCAAAATGGATTGATGAAATTAATTCAGCTGATTATATTTATTTTGCTGCTCATTCACAAGGTTGTCCAGTTTCGATTTTACTACTATCAAAACTAATTGAATCAAATCTATTAAATTTTGATAATAAGAAAAAAATATGTATATTAGCTATGGCTGGTGTTAATAATGGCCCATTTTATGGTACTGATCAAAAATTATTCGTTAGAGCTTATTCAACAATTGAATCAGATTCACTAATGGAATTATTCGATTTTCAAAAATTCGATTCAATTATATCAATTGAATTTTTGAAAGCACTAAAAGTTGTTATCTCTAAAAATCAGATCAAATTGATATTCGTTGGTTCAGTTAATGATCAATTAGTTCCATTATATTCTTCAAATTGTATTCATATTAGACATCCAAATATTTTCAGAGCTACTTATATTGATGGTAGTTCCAAAACTCCGCAATTTGTGACAAGAGTTGTTTCCATTGCAAATCATTTACATAATTTAGGTTATAGTGATCATGGAGTTATTAAAGAAGTCTCAAATGCTTTAGCTGGTCCATTAACTGGAGGTGGACACTCAAAAATTTATCATGATCCACAAGTATACGACTTAGCAATTGATTTTTCATTGAAGACAAACGATCTGAAATATGAGATTCCATTGCATTTCAAACCTTTCAATATTAATGTGTTGGGAACAAATCCATATCATCTACCTTGGTGCATGAGAGGTTTATTATTTGAAGCAAAGGATAAAATCAATAACGATTTGGTTGATAAGGAAATAGAGAAGTTATTTGAAGAATTCGAGAACTGGAAACCAGAGACTAAACAATTGAAAGACATGAAGTACAGATTGAATGGATTGAAGAGCAAACTGTGAATCTATATATAATTTATTTATCTCATTTATTCTTAGTAGAATTTTTTCAGGGTCTATTCGGCCTAAATCTCCTTCTAAATTTTACCATCTCCAGGCAAAACTCACGTGCCGAGAAACTCCATCAAAATAAAAAAAAAAAAAAAACACTAATAAAAGCTGTTTTCCCTTTTAAAAACCAAAACCAAATATAAATATAAATCAAATTAGAAAAGTCAATTAAAAAGTTGACTTTCCTTATTCAGTTCATCGCTCTTCATTTTCACTCTGCTTTCCTCAATTGTCTCAACGGACTTTATCCTTTTCCAGTTTGTTTTTGTTCTAATTCTTTAACACCATTTTGCCTCCTCTGTTGATACAAGAAAAACAAATCAAAAAAAAAAAGTAACAGGGATACTTCTTTCAAGTCCGTATAGTCAATCATGGGTAATAACTCTTCTAAGCAGAAGAATGAGACTTTGAAATCATACCCTTCTTTTTCAAGAAGTGATACCCAAAATTCAACAAAATCTTCAAGATCGTTAAGATCTAGAAAATCAATGTCAAGGGACTCTGATACTGCTTCTTTCAAAACTGCATATGATTCACCTTCTTTGATGCCAAATACACCACTGGCAACATCAAGAAAGAACTCAAATGGTGCTGCCCAGCAACAACTATCAACAACTGAAGCTGAAGAACAATTCGGTACTTTTGATAATAACATTGATTTATCCCATCTGAATTTACCTCCATCAATGCAGCAAGTTGAACCAAAGCAACCCATTCTAAAAGGTCTTGATGATCCCAATGATTCGCAGTCTCAAATACCAAACAATATCCGTCACGATTCAGGGAATAATATACCGTCCATGAATTCAACAACACAACAAATGGAAAATTTATCTATAAATTCAAATCATGCTAACTCTACATCAAATAATGCAACTAATAATAGCACTGAAGTGCCCAATACACCAAAGGGATCCTTTTCAAATTATTCAACTCCTTTCCAATCGCCGTTATCCAAACCTTTACTTGCACCTGTAAATGTCGGTAACTCAATTGATATTGAAGAAATTATTCAAAGATTGTTAGATGCTGGCTATTCAGGTAAAAGAACAAAATCACTATGTCTTAAAAACTCAGAAATTGCATTAATTTGTACAAAGGCAAGAGAAATCTTTCTATCACAACCAACTTTATTAGAATTAAGTCCTCCTGTTAAAATTGTTGGGGATGTTCATGGCCAATATGGTGATATGATTAGAATGTTTACAAAATGTGGATTTCCACCAACTTCAAATTATTTATTTTTGGGAGATTACGTTGATAGAGGCAAACAATCACTTGAAACAATTCTATTGTTATTATGTTATAAGATTAAGTATCCAGAAAATTTTTTTCTATTAAGGGGAAATCATGAATGTGCTAATGTTACAAGAGTTTATGGATTTTATGATGAATGTAAACGTCGTTGTAACATCAAAACATGGAAGTCATTTATTGATACATTTAATACATTACCATTAGCTGCTATAGTTGCAGGTAAAATATTTTGTGTTCATGGTGGGTTATCACCGGTCCTAAACTCAATGGATGAAATCAGAAATGTTAATAGACCAACTGATGTTCCAGATTTTGGGTTGATTAATGATTTATTATGGTCTGATCCAACAGATGCCATTAATGAATGGGAAGATAATGAACGTGGTGTCTCATATTGTTTCAATAAAGTTGCAATCAATAAATTTTTAAGTAGATTTGGTTTTGATTTAGTTTGTCGTGCACATATGGTCGTTGAAGATGGTTATGAATTTTTCAATGATCGATCATTAGTCACTGTTTTCAGTGCCCCAAATTATTGTGGAGAATTCGATAATTGGGGTGCAGTTATGAGTGTTAGTGAAGAGTTACTATGTAGTTTTGAATTATTAGATCCATTAGATTCAGTTGCATTAAAACAAGTTATGAAAAAAGGTAAACATGAAAGAAGAATTGCAAATTTAGCAGCTCAACAAATAAATACAAGTAACAATGGAAGTTTCAATAATCCATCAGGAAGCTTTAGCATTGGTAATAAAACAAATGATTGAATAATTATCAAATAGAACCAGAATTTATTCAAAAAAAAAAAGTATATAAAAAAAAGATATCAAAAAGGGATAAAATCTACTTTTCATATATATAATCACACCTTTTAATTTGTTCAATTTTGATTTTGTGTGTGTGTTTCATTTCAACTGTTTTTTTCTTTTTTTGTATATAATAAAATAGTCAATTTTATTTATTAAATCATTAGTTGTAAAGTATCTATCTAAATTATATAAACATGATTCATTATAATACAAGCAGAACACTTGAATGCAATTCTATTCATCATTGTCGTAAAGAATCTTATTAACATCAGTGATTCTCAAGTCATAAACCCCATTGGTGGAACACCAACCAAACTTCTTATAATCCTTTTCAATAACGGCATCATCATCAACGATGTTCCTTAAATCGTCCAACTCAACGCTCAAGTATTCAATGTTCCATAACTGTAGGGCGATATAAATGTAAAGCATCAACATCAATATAAATGAACTTATACTTAAACTCCACCATCTTGATGGGTAGTAATAAATACCTAATTTATTCAACCATTTCTTAGGTGTGAAGGTCCATGTTAGCCAAAGGCAATGAAATAAAACAGATAGTGTGTAAAGGGCAAATCCTTTGTATTCTGTCAAAGGAATGATTTGAGTAGATATAATAACATCACTTTCTCTAGCTAATATGTCTGTTGGTTTGTTTGATGATGTGATGATTTCATTGCTTACGACAGCCTTTAGGGATTGATCAAGGTTAGATGAACTGAGAGAAATGCCTGATAACTGATCGTCTTTACCAATGAAATTGATGTCTTCGAATTCAAAAGATGTGTGTTGTTGTTGGTTGTTTTGATAATTCTGGTTGTAGGTGTGATGTGGAGTCCTTGAAAGAGACTGTAGTTGAAGTTCTTCAGATAGATATTGTAATGAAGTGGTGGATTTCGAGAATGTTGATTTGTCTTTGTGACTGTTGGGACTTGTCACCATGATTAATTATATAACTTTGAAAGCTAATATATATTTTTTTTTTTTGAAATTTTATATTGTCCATTAAATTTGAAAACTTATTATTGACATGGTTATAGTCCTAACTGTTTATATTTCTACTAAGATGTTCTACCCTAGATGATTGACTCATTACCCAGAATTCACCCATATATAGAGATGAAGATTATGGATGCCTGGATTTTGGACTGTGGACATATATAGAACATATATACACAAACAATTAGTGAGTTTGCCTTATTGAGGTCGACCAGTCAGCCTCACCAACTCATACCTACCGAATAAGCAAAGTTCTGATACATTTTCAAACATATAAAAGATATTTCGAGAACGAAACGACTAATTAAATTCAACTTAGATCAAAGTTCTGCAGAGTCAACATGATAAATTATAATATCCATAAATGTGTTTCAATCTACAAAACAAATACATTTATAATAACTGATTATCATTGGTGTGGTGTTTTCAAAACTGAGGATGTTTTGGATGGTGAACTTAAAGATAGGGTGAAACTTATATCAAATCATGTAAAGGTAAAATAACTCTGGGGTCTTCAAACTTTGAAAATGATGAATATAATACAAAGTTTTTTTCCATCATAATCCAAACTTGATTTTTTCCAATGTTTTACAAATTAAGACAACTCAAGATATACTATAACAGAGAACATATATTACCTATCATTGCAATCCACCTAACAATTTCTCAATCTTTTCTTTATCAATCTTAAATAATTTATCAATGTCAACTTCGTTTAAACCCTCAAGAGAATAACTTTCATCAAAACCTACAATATAAATACCATTCTTGGTATATAACAACTTGTCAAACCCAATTTGACCCTGACGTATATGTAATTGCTTCATCATGATCTCAAACTGATCAATCAAACACTTTATTTTGTTTTCTGGTAAAGGTAAAATATCTTCCCATTCTCTGAAAGCTTCAATATACTCAAGACAAAAACATCTACCTATATCCCCATTCCATCTTTCCTTACCAAACAACAATTCCATGTTTCCCTTGAAATATATTTTTGGCACTTGAACCTTTCTTTCTGGGTTGACCCTATTGAATGCATTCACTTTCTCCAAATTTTCTATTTCATTATCAAAATATTCTGACACTGATTTGATGTATCTATCAACATTTTTGTATCTCTCTTGTAATTCTTCACAATATTTGAAAACTTCTGCATGAACATCTATATTAATAACTTTCAAAACAATCTTTAAACCATGATTTTTTTCACCATCAGAGCTATTGATAGGTGATGGATAAGGAATCATACTGTCTTTTCTTGATTCATTCTCATCTCTTGAACTATTAATTATATCAATAACCTCCAAATATTGAGCCATATATCTTCTGACTTGTTCAAGATTTAACAATAACGTAAGTGTAAAACATCTTACTATATCAAAATACTTTAAAGGCACCTCATCGACCCCAGGAGACAATATTCCAATACCAACTTTGTTCAAAGATTTAATTAAATATTTTTGAATAAAAAAATCAGTTGCTTTCTCATCCTCATATGTTACCAGAATTGAGATATTCAATATTGGAAGTGTGTGCTTTCTTTCCACATCGTGTGATCTAGTTCTGCCTGATATGTTGTTCTGCCTTTGCTTATCTGTTCCTTTCATTGATTGTCGTTTTGATTGATTATCTGGTCTTTTTGTAGAATCTTCTTCCATAATCGTTCTCCCTTGATTCTCGTCATCTTCTTTTTCATTAATATCATTTGATTCTGTTTTCATGAGGTATTCTATCACCTTCGAGAGTTTAACCAATCTTGAATTCATTTGCTCTGTTCCGAATTCTAGTAAACTTTCATACAAAGTTGAAACTAAATCAAATACATCTGATGTTTGCATCTTTTCTGATGAGTACAACTCAACTTTCAAGGGAATCTTCTTAACAAACATCTCAACCGTTTTTTCAGTTTTTATACCACGATTAACAAATGTTTGATCAAGTTCAATCTTCTCAACTCTAGACTCTTTCATGAATTCATTGATGAACAAATCGAAATCGATGATTAATTTCCAAATAACCAACTTCTTGTTGATAACATGAATTAACAAGACAACATTTGAGCTTGCACAAATGATACTTTGTCTGATCCCTTGCATTACAGAAGATCTAAAATCTTCGTCTGTTTCAATAATATTGTGAAAATTATAATTAGGTTGTAGTTCTTGAAAAGAACCTTTGAATTCCAGTGCCATGAGCCCAACCCTTTGGGTATAATAGTGTTTATTAACTTTCTTGGAATAATTCAATTGAAAATTTGCATCTGGTCTTATATTAACAACTCCAACTTTTTTACCAAACTTTTTATTATTTGTTAAAAGAGACAATAATAATTGAATTCTTTCTTCTTCCTTGAATTTAATATGAAAATTGGTGCCACTAGTCTCCGGATTATCCTCTATTTCTTTCAAGACTCTATCTCCAATCTGCTCGTCAATTAAGAAATAATCCAAAAAAACCGATAAGCTAATCATAAATTGACAAACAACACTTGTTACGTCTTTCTCATCTTCGTTTTCACCTGAGTCAATGATCATTCTCAAGTCTGCTAAGCAATTTCGAATAATACCAAAAATGTTTCTCCATTCACCTTCAGAGAATTCGTTTTCAAAAGTTCTTCTAACCTTTTGTAAGTATTTATGATAGAGTTCCTTAAACTTAGTTGGTTTGAAACTGTATTCTTTTTCATTATGTTCTGCTACTACTGGATCTCCATCATAGAAATGGTCTTGAAATTTGGTTGATAGAGTCCCAGTTGAAATAGTCTCAGTCTCTTCATTTTCAATATTTGCTTCAGATAATAATATCTCACTTTTAAAAGAACCACACAAAAACCCTAAAGGGTATAATTCTATTCCTTTAATGAGACGATATTCACCAAATTCTTTGAAAAATGTTTCTCTGTATTCTTCTTCTGTGGAGTCGGAGTCCATGATTGAGATCACCGCGATAACTTTCTTTAATATTTGAGTACTCCTTTCCTTTAGTGTATCCAAAGTATTTTTAAATTCATCATCAGTTGAACGTTCAGACTCAATGATTTTGTACAGTGGTTCTAGCTCTTCGACAAGAGAGCTATGTCTCTCAATAAGTGAACCCATAATAATCTCAGTACAAATTTTTGGTATTTATCTAATCTTGCCTGTCAAAATGCACGTCAAATATGTATAAAATTTTTTTGTGGCTTTGGGCTCACGTGGATTGAGTCATTATGGGGTTTTTAAGATCTATAGATATTCCCTATATAGACCATTAATTGTTAGTTTTCTAAATTATTCTTACTATATTTCACTGTAACTAGCTAGCATAAAAAACCTACAAAATCATTGTATATAATCATATTCTAATACTCTTATTATATTGTAACTTTGTTCAGTTAGTATTAGTATCACAGTATATTCATCCTAACTTTGTTACATCTAATATACCATAGTTTTTACTATAAATCCAATATTCATCCTTCAAACTTTTGAATTCATATACTATACCAATTGAAAAGACAAGAATTCCTCAATAATCCTTTATTGTTCCAGCCTGAAACATCATTATCTGAAATCAATCAAAATGACATCCATAATAATTATAAATAATAACAATGTCCAAATAAAGCTCCTCACTTCTGCCACTAAAGAGAAAATCTGCTGTTACAAGAGTTGATGGAGGTTCCAGCATTTGAACACAGATCTTGCAGAAACAAGAAGCTTTGGAAAAGAAAATTACTCAACAACTCTGATCCTGTTGACCTCACTATCAACAGATTGATTTTATCTACTTACATCAATTATTATATCAAGAGGCTACATGAAATTTAGTAAACTCAATAGTTTATTATTTCATACAGGAATTTTTTATAATTCTCGATTCATATTTCAACTATCATTGTTAGTGTCTTGAGCTCTCTTTGATTCTTCATCTTTTCTGTTATAAACACGATTAGCAGGATTGAAAGAACCACGACCACATCTTCCACCTCTCATGCCACGACCACGCCCTCTACCACGACCTCTGTAGTTCAATTCATGAGGTGGTGTGATATTTAAGGATGATTTTTTAATTTCGGTTGTGTCATCAACGGATTTAGTGTTACTGATAGGTGCTTCATCTTTTATGGAAACAGTTGTTGAAATCACCTTTTCATCATTAATATCAGATTTTTTATCATCTATGTTTCTAATCCAAACTCTTTCATTGATTGGTCTTGAACCTCTACGTCCTCCCCATCTACGGCCTCTTGATTTAAAGGTTCCTCTTGCTGGTTTGTTCGCTTCTATTTCAATTGGCTCAATATTTGGGATTTCAGAGTCTTTAATCTCATTGAGCAATTTTTTTTCATCATTTGATTCTGAAGATTCGGGATCATTAGTGTTTGAATCAATAATGTTTACGTTTAAATTTCTTGATTTTGGTCTTTTTTTCGTTAATTTGAAATCAGATTTAGAATTTTCATTTGTTTCAATTGAAGATTTTTCAGATGATTGATTTATTTTATAGGAATCTAATTTATTTTTTATTGGAACATCTCCTTTATCTTCTGATTTATTAAATTTATTAGATTTCTTAAGTTTACTATTTCCTTTGAGATTTATTATTGTTTCATTAATATTCTTTTGTTCAGATGGTATTAATCCAGTATCATTCGAGTTATCGGAGAATGGCTCAAATGTAGAGTCTTTCGATGCTAACTCTGATCTTGATTTCTTCTTTTCGATCGTTTCCAATTGCGTAACGACATTATGACTATTTGTTTTGTTTCCATCAGTTTTTCCAATAACTTCTTGAGGCATATTATCTTTATTTTGTTTAATATTAAAATTTCTTTTGTCATATGAAACTATATCACTCAAATTTTTAGACTGATTTTTAATTTTATTATCATCTTTATCAAACCCCAAAACAAATTCCATATCTTGATTAAACGAAGTATCACCTTTTGAGACTTGATTAGCATTTGTATCTTTCTTATTATTTGATCCTGAACCTTCAAACATATCTTTAAACTTCGATCTTTCTTTCCCAGTTTTATTATCATTTAAGTTCAACACGCCTTTAAAACTAGGTACAGTTTTAACATTTTTCACTTCAGAAACATCTTTGCTGTCAATTTCACTACTATTGTCATTGAAATTATGGTTATTATTATTGTCATTATTGTTATTACCTTCATTTTGTGAAATGATTAATTTCCTCAAGCTATCAAACAATGGATCATCCGAGGAAACATTTTTCCCAGTAGCTTCAGTGACAGCCTTCTTCGTAGTTGCATTATTTGGATCTTCTTCGTCTTTTGTGTGCGAAATCTCATTAATTGGCTCACTTTTTGGCGGATAATACTCATTCAAATCAACATTATGTTTCTTTTTGGTATCCACATGTTTTCTTTTCAAAATAGTTTTCTTTGCTATGACTTTATTTCCACTATTTGAATTAAGAATAGTATTACTTTGATTTATTTTGGGAAAAGTTTGAATTGGAGAAGTATTTGAATTTGAACCATTATTAGGTGATGACTCCAATAAAGTATTTGAATTCCAAACTGGGAAACTGCTCGTTGATGACGGGGTTAGTTCAATTGGTTTCTGTTGTTGTTCTTTTTGTTTGAATGATAATTTTGCTTTATCTGAAGTAGCATTAGTGACGATTGGTCTGCGTTGAGTAGTTGACTGTTGATTATTTTTCTGATTGTTTGGGATACTAGTATTGGGGAAATCTTGATTATGATGTTTTTCGTCAAATGTAGCAAAAGTTGTATCATTAATCTTCAAAGCATTCAAAGTTTTTTCGAGTTCTAAGTCTTTCTTCAAAATATCAACTGGTTTGGCTTTACCAAATGGATTGACCAACTTTTTAGGTATTGGTCTTTCATTGTCATTCAATTTATTATTATTGGACTGAAGATTGATTTGTCTTTCGTTGTTATTCTGATTATAATTGTCATTAAATCGATGATTATTATTATTTGATTGAAAAGGTTGATTACCAAAACGATGAGGATAATTCAAACTGTGGTTTTTATGATTATAAGATAATGAAGGATCCAAATCTTCGGGAATCTGTTGATTTAAATCATTATATAATTTGAAATTATCGAAATTTCCAACATGTATACTTAACCTCATTCCATTATCTAAAGACAAATTATTCCATTTCAACACTTTTTCAGAATCAACAACAGAACCTAACTCAACAAATGATACTTTCCTTCTGGTATTGATCAGTTCTGAAACTTGTAAGCCTGGAGTATCTAATTTATTATAATCAATTTCCCAAAATAGTTTCAGTTTGATAAATTTCATAAATCTTGATTGAAATAAATCAGTTATATCAGCAGCTTGAAAAAAGTTGGGGATATTGCTTATTTTAACAATATATGGGGGAGAATTGAAAGATGAATGATTATTATTATAGTTGTTATTAAATGACGAATGACTATTGCTTTGATAATGAAGATTATTGGAATTGTTATGTTGGAAATGAGAATGAGTCGGCAGTGAGATCGAGCTTGGGTCAAAATCATCATCATCGGCCCAGGAACTGCCACCTAATGCTAATTGAATAGATGTTAGTATATATATTACTTAATATATGAGAGATGTTAAGGGCATATACATACATTTGTTTTTTAAAAACTCAGTTAGTGATAATTTCTGTTTGTGAGCTGTTTGGAAGAAGTTAGATATGTTCAGTTGACATAAATTGCAGTGATTATAGACAGTAACATACACATCTTGGCTGAAAATATCTTTATGTGTTGTAATTGAGTTCTGTTTGATTAAGTCGTTTCAAAAAAAATTGATTAAAAATAAAAGGGAAATCGTTGACTTCCTCATTAGGTAATAGTAAGGCAAGTTAGGGAACCGAGAAGTTACAGACGCGAAAACTTTAAGAAACGCGTTAAAAATTTTAAAAACAGATGAGATTGAGAAGGCACTCTTTGCATGAAATAGAATTAAATGTAGGAGTGAAGAAGAAAGCATCGAATAAATTTATTAATATACAATTTTCACTTTTATTCTCTTTCTTTCAAAGACTTTTCCAATATAGACTTTCACAAGTATGGGATTTTTCAGTTCCAGTAAGAAAAGAGACAGTCATAACAGTGATTTAACTATATTAGATCCTCCAGAACTCACATTGAAGAATATTCCAAGTGTTCAAAAGGTCAAAAATGAGGATTCTCAGTATATGAACGGTACAGTGTCGCCAACAGATTCGGAGTTCTCGATTCAAACACAAGCTCAAATCATAACATCAAATGGTTTGAAAGGTGAACAAGAGAGAAACCTTATATTAGAGCAACAGATTAAGATATTATCACATCAAGCGATGATGGCATTAGATGAGTTGAACGAGAAAGGCAAAGAAAATGAGGAGCTGGTTAAAAAGAATAATGAATTGATGAAGCAGAATAGTGAATTGACTAGATATAATCATGATCTGCAAAAACAGAACAATGATCTTAAGAAAAGACATGTCTCTAATAAATCTATCAGCTCCTTGAATTCCAGTGGGGTGTCTGTGTCAATATTCAGTGATGGACAGATGAGCAAAGGAAGCTCTATGAGCTCAATCTATAGTGTGTTAAGAGAGGATGATGAGAATAATAAAGCTTTATTAAGTGAATTGAATCTGTTGAAACAAAAAGAGATTGAATTAAACACTAAATTGAATGAGTTAAATGGAAAGAATTGTGAGAAGAACAAATATTTGAATAAATTAATCGAATTTAATAAAAAGAATCAACTAAAAATGGATTATTTTGCAAACGAAATGAATTTATTGCTAAAACAATTAGAAGAAAGTAGGAATAGAGAATATGAATTAAAAAGAAGACTTAGCGGGTATAACAATGGCATTTAAATACAAGATACATTGGACAATTCGACAATGATTGAATATGATAATAATAATACATGACTTTATGAATATAAATTATTATTATGAGTATAAATATGCGAGTTGATTATCCCTTATGATCTTTCTTGAGTGGAAAAAAAATAATGATCCTCATCAGTCTTAAGTGGCAAGTGCACACTACAAAAGTATCTTCATGACTTCACCTTAATTACCTAGAAGTTAATAGATTTTCACTATAGCCATAATCAGGTAAATACATTAGGAGGAGTAGATTTATGTTGTTTTCTTCTTGATTATTCTACCTTCCACGGGTTTTGCTGTCCAACAGTCTCCAACTTGTTAAAAAAGGACTAATTTTAACTAAATGGACAAACTACTGACCAAATTTTGTAGAGGAATATGTTGGTTTTGGTTTTCTAAAAAATCTATAAAAGAATTCGATTTAACTCAATAACGTTATTTCTTTCAAATTAAATCATCAATTAGTTAGATACTAGAGTCTCAGTGTCCACCACTTCTTTTATACAGCTCAATAAATTCTGGTTTGTTTTCCTGTGTTTTTTCAGTTGTATTTCATATTATTCCAACAATTATAAATAGATCAAGTTAATCGAAAGTGTTTTTTTTATACTCAACGAATCGTTCAGATAAAACATATATTGAAAATTTAGTTGCTAAGTTTAGATCAGAAAACTATGTTGTTGGAACATGTGAATTGACAGGTATGGAAGTTTATTACTAGAAAACGAACGAAGTGCTCATTGCCTTTCTGGTATTTCTGCTGCTATTGATTTAGCTGGTTCTGTCGTTTTTACTGTGCTAAAGAAACTAATGAACATAGATATTTCTCAAGTCAGTTTTGATTATTTGGGATGAAGTTTCTTAGAAGCCGTTAATGATTTATGATTTATTAAAATATCTTACAAGTTTTATTAAGCCATTTGATGAATTAATGTTAATTTTAAGTGATTCCGTCAATGGCTTGGTTAAATGACGAATACTAATAATTATATTCCCTTATCTCAAATTCATTATTTGGTTTAATAGAACTTTCAATAATTCCAATTTTGAAGATTTGGAAAATTTAAGAATCCTTAGAAATCCAAATTCAAATGAAGCTGAAAAGATTAAAGCTAAAGAATGATTATCTGTTTAATCTGGAATAAAATTGATTTTGTCGGTGGTTGCTATAATATTTTTATTGATGCAGTTTGTGATCCTATTAAATTTCAAGAAGCATCAAATCTAGAATCAATATATGGAAAATCAGTTAAATTAATGCAAGATGTTGTTTGGAAAAAACATTGTGATAATATTAACGGTGGAATAAATTATTTGTTACCTATAATCAAATTATTATCACTACTATAAAAAATTACGTTATAAATCATTTATAATATCTATTTAATAATCTTTGCACCATTTCACCATCTTCTTGAACCATTTTATCAATTTCAGATTGTGTACAATTATGAATGAATTTGGAATTACTAAAATCAATAATATAAACTTCACCATCTTTATAAATGAGATTCCGGTAAGAAATGTCCTTATGACGAACTTTAATAACTCGTATCAATGTTTCAAATTGAGCAATGGCTGAATCAATGATTTTCTGAGGCAAAGGAAGAATATCTTTCCATTCTTTCGTTGGTTCAATAAAAGTCATGCATAAGTATGGGCCAATCTCCCCTTGGTTAAATTTTGATGATGATAGTAACACCTCTAACTTACCATCAAATAAGTACATTGGGATTTTGATATTCAAATAATAAGTAGTTGTCTCATTATATTTTTTGATAGTTTTTAATATTTCAATCTCCATTTGGAATTTACTAAGACCATCAGTCAAATAATTTTCATAATCACCATTATACTCAAATTGCAATTCATCAGATACAGAAAAAATATATTCGTGTAATTTGGTGTTGATAAACTTGAACACAACTTTATCTTCGGTCAGCTTCTGCTCTGGGTTAACATTTTTAGCAAATTGATTTTCATCACTTGTCTGGTCTGGGGTTAATATATTCTCATCATTTACGACAATAGTTTCTCCTTGGATTGGACTTTGATATTTTTGAATTTTGGATAGAATATTTTTGACTTGATAAAAATTATCGTGTATAAGATATGGTAGTTTTATGCTTTTGATGATCCAGATTGTGCTTTTGAAGTAGTGAAAGCATTCATAGCCATAGATAGCATGATTAAAAGTTGTACTGATTCCCAATTTTTTTAACGTGTTGAGATATTCATATTCATAACCAGGAATGAAGCCATAACTTTTCAAATTATCATGGTGATATCGTAACCAAAATGATAGATTTATATTACCAGTTGGTGACTCTTCCCTAATGTTTTCTGGATTTGGTTTAATCAAAGAATTTGAGCCATTTTGATTTGTTGAATAATCAGTTCCTCTGTTTTCATGATTTCCACTAACACCTTTCAAAACTTTAACAATCTTATCTTTGGCTTCTTCATTGGTTCTGTAATTATTAGGATTATCAGGATCCTTTAATAAAGAAATTAGCAATGCTTCATTTCTTGATGATTTCAATCTCTTCACCTGTTCATCATTACTTTGAACAGAATTTACTTGTGCAAAAATTACTGTGCAAATGTCAATCAAAGTTGTTAACATTTTATCATCATTGAAAGTAAAGTCCTCATCTTCTGCATAAATTTCATACTTTTTAACTAAAATCGGGATTTCTTTGGCTTGAAGTTGAATTTCTTCGTTTTGTTTATTCTTTTTGATCAGAAACCCATTATTTAAATCTACAGAAAATATACCATCACCTTCATCTAGGTATTCGATTTCATCATGGTTGATAGTAATCCGCCATAAGACTAACTGAGAATTATAGGAATGCACTAAAAAACAACTATTTGATATGTTACTTAAAATACAATAACGCATGCATTGACTAACAGATTTTGAAAAACCGTCAGACAGATTATAGAAGTCTTGAAATGTAACTAGGTTGTTTTCACTGGTATAGCAAAATTCACCTTTTAGCTCAAAAGCTATCAATGGTATATAACTTGTGGTTTTAGGTGATTTTAGGACAAAGTTGATAGTACCATCTGGTTTCATCATAAGGTATTCAGGTTTTGCCAAAATGGTATAAAACGGATAAAATATTCTAGCTCCAGGTAAACCAAGCTTCACCTTCTCAATTGAAGAATTAAGATTAGTAATTTGATTCATAAAGTTCAGCATAAGGATGAATTTTCTTACAAAGGAACCTAAGTCTGATTGACAAATGGTTGCTTCTTCTTTGAAATAAATACTCTGCTCCAGGAGATCGCTGATCAAGCCAAGATTACGAAGCATTTTAACTAACTTGAATAAATTACATTTGCAGTTATTGTTACCAGATCTCAAAATTGTAGTGACATTATCAATGTAGTTTTGATAAATGTTTTGAAAAGATTTCAAACATTCTAATGAATAAGATATTGAATTATTCAAGCTTTTAACTGTTGCAGGTATTATCTCCTTGAATGAATATTGATAACTCTTTGAGTTTAATGAACCAGTAGATTTACTACCTGTTGATGTATTATTTAAAGTTGAATAAACTGATGAGAAATCTGATAAAACATCTTCAGAATCTGTGAAAGTTTCTTTACTATTGTCTCCAATTTCACCAAATTTATCAACTTCTACTTGAATGGCATCAATTGTGTGATCTTTTTCTTCTGGACTCTTGAGACCAAATATGATGAAATACAACAATGGAATTGAATGTAGAAATTCTGACAACAATTCAACATTCTCACTAATATTACTGATAAATTCCGAGTGACTAGTTTCAAACTTTGAAGCAACATATAAGTCTTTGACAAAATCATCAATGATAATCAGAACTTCATCTCTTTTTTCTTTTATTAAGATGAATGAGTTTTTAAATTCATCATTAACAAAATTCTCTCCATACAGGTAAGCAAAACGAATATTGGAGAAATCAGTTCTAAAAGTCTTAAATGACTCAAAATTAATAGATCTTTTCATAAATTAATATAAATGACTGATTTTTTTTATAATGATGAAACTAATCAAAATCACTCACTCGCACTCTTTTTTAAATGAGAACCACAAACACAAAACGGACACAAAAAAAATTCTGTTAAAAATATAAAAACCTTGAAATTAAAATAATATTCTTGATCCTAATCGACATAGATTCTATTACAACGGGTTACGGTATGAGGAACATAACTTCAATGTAGAACAAAACTGAAAATAGCACAAAAATGAAATATAAATTTGGCACTAGTTGAAAGGATCAAAGTGCCATGATGATAAATGACAAAATTAAAATACCAGACAACATTTAGAGTATAGAAAATATTAGCATATATCGTCATTTTTCTAAAAGCTTCTAATAAAATTGTGATAGTAGAAAGTCGTTCTGGTGCTAAAATCTTTTCTTTCAATAAAGTTTGGGCATGTTAATTTTTCTGGCTACATCAGGAGGTAAAATATGTTTGTTCATCTTTCATAGCTTTATAGTCATATTTTTTTCTTCGGTAATACGTTAGGAACGGTTTCTAACAAATTCGATATAATTTTGTAGAGAGAACTTTTATAAATTAAAACTAATGATTATTGTGTTACCATTTGGCATTAAACAATTGGTTATCAAAAAAAAATCACAAGCAAAAACGAAGAATTCAAAAATGATGAAATTTGAATAACTATTACGATAATACATCAGTATTATACAATACGCTACACTACACTAAGTACAATACACTAAACTACATTCAGTATATCTCTATGTGACATGAAACTGCGGCGTTCTCACGTGACTTTTACTAATCAGTTTTTTTATCAAATTTTTGAATCTTTGATAAACAATACATAGATCGTATTATACATCACTTATATTAACCAGCATCGACAGAAAGATACCCCATACCTTGCATATATACCATGTCAGAGCATAAAAGGAAAAGGTGGTCACTGGGACTTCTAATGCTGGCAATAGTCGTTCTATCTTGGGTTTTATCTTCATTTCTAGTTAACGATATATTTGAAAAAAATATATACAGAAAACCATTCTTCATCACATATTTCAACACAGGGACATTCATTTTTTATTTATTGCCTTATGCCAACAAGGTATACAAAATCTATAAATTCTCAGACTCAATAGATTACATAAAATTAGAGCAACAGTTATTATACGATCAACAAGATGGAGATATGATACTAATGGAAGAATCATTATTGAATAATCCACCTCCAAACAAACTAAATCTCAAACAAACAATCAAACTAAGTGCACAGTTTTGTATAATTTGGTATCTTGCAAATCTAACAACAAATGCTTCTTTAACTTATACAAGTGTTGGTTCTCAAACTATACTGTCATCTACTTCATCCTTTTTCACTTTAATAATAGGAAGTCTTGCTAAAACTGAATCTTTCAACCAGATTAAGATCTTTGGTGTTCTAGTTTCATTTATTGGTGTTGTTTTAATCACAAAAGTTGACAATAATAAACCAATTGATACTGAAAATAACAATTTAAACTCATTGATTGGTAATCTACTAGCATTATCAGGTGCTTTATTCTATGGTGTTTACACAACGTTATTGAAATACAAAATCAAGGATGAATCTAGGATAAATATGAAGATATTTTTTGGATTTGTTGGTATTTTCAATTTGATCCTATTATGGCCCACACTAATCATATTCAATTATTTAGGAATCGAGAAATTCGAATTACCTCAATCAGACACAATTGTATTTATTTTACTAATTAATTGTTTGATCACTTTCATCTCTGATTTCTGTTGGGTTAAAGCAATGTTATTAACTTCTCCATTGACAGTAACGGTGGGTTTAAGTGCAACAATCCCAATTGCCATGATTGGTGATATATTATTCAAAAATGAAAAATTCACATTGACTTATTGTATAGCTGCCACTATGATTGGTATATCGTTCCTTGTTATTAACAATGATGAAGAGAATGATAAAAGAGATTGAATGAAATAATGAACACACACGCATATCTACCAATAATATTCAATAACTGTCTATTTTAATACATCCATTTAGCAAATTGATATGGATAATCAGGATCCTTAATCATGAAAATACCAGTCAAATAACTAAACGTATAAAAAACTGCAAATGTTAAAAGTAATGAAACGACATTTCTCTTGAGTTCATCTTCAATTAATGGAACTTTAACAATTAACGCAAACATGAATATGACTAACGAAAAATAAATCGCACTTATAATCAAAGTCTCTGTTCCAAACTGCCAATGTGTACCACCACTATAGTACATTACTTCACCTTTGGCACTTCTTGAAATGAATGGTATTCCTCTAATAACAGTAAACATATATCCACTAATCAAGACAATAATACAACAAGTCACCATGAATTGTGAGAATTGTCTAACACTGACCTTATTCAACACTTTCTTTTTCAAAATCAACACTATAACAAACGTACCAACGAAATATTGAAGGAAAAGAGTTGGATCAAATTGTGTTTGAACAACAATATTAGAATTAGTTAATTTACTGATAAATCCTGCAAATTCTAAAGAATCCATAAGTGATTTATCGTTGATCTTGAAGGGTATTGTTGGATTTAGCACACTGGACTCCATGGTAGAATTAGGACGGAATATGAATAGTTGTGGAACTGCTTTCAGTCCTAATTTAGCATAAAGGTTGATATTATCTAAATACTCAACGTGTAAAAAGAAAATTGTGTCTTTGTTAGGATTAGAAGCGTGGTATGATTCAGCAACGTTTTCATAAATAGGCTGAAATACAACACAGTTGTGACAGTTGATGGAATCGTCTAACGAGGTGAATAAAACACTGAGGAAATAATCTCGTGGTCCACTAAATATCTTATCAGTGTCTGATGGTTGTAAACGGATTATTCCCTTAGAATTCTGTCCTGATTGCAACTGAAACAGCTCGTCAGTGGACATTGCAGCATAAGTGGACGCCACGAAGATGAAGAGGAACAAACTGAATACGTTCATAACTGAGCGTATTTCTGTACACACTTGATGAGCTTCACAATAGAGATGAGAAATATTTTTTTTCCCGAAATACAAACAAAACAAAACTTAGATAGAACTCACTACACTAAAATGAGTCTCGTTGAGAAATGGAATGCGTACCAAAGAGCATCAGAAGCAGCCAATGAATCACTCGCACAAGAATACGAACGTCGGAATCTTCTCCAGCAGGCGATCTTGTTCAGATACATCCTTCAACAACAAACGGTCTTAGAATCAAGTTCACATTCTCAAACAACAAGCTCACAATTAAACCAATCTACCAAACAAGAACTAATGAAGTTAACCAACGACAAGAAGATCCTAGAGAACAAAATCGCCATCCAACTAAATGAGATCCAATCGTTAAAGAAAAATTCGTCACTAAAATTAATCTTGCAAAAGGAAAACTTACAATTGAAGACTCAAGTGAATAAATTAACCTCACAGTTATCTGATTCTAAAAACGATCTAATCATTCAAAAGCAGCAATTTTTAACACAAAAGGCAATCCTTGAATCTAAATTAGAAACAGTGAAGAAAAACATCAAGAATTTGAAAAATGGCAATTCAACTAGTCAACAAATAACTAAATCTCCTGTTAAACCAATATCAGTACATATAACTAACCCAACAACTTTTTCTATGTCTCCATTCATGAACAGGAAATTAAACAAAGTCAATCCATCATCATTAGATTCCAAAACTCCATCTAAATTGAATACATTATCACAATCTGCAGAGACTCCAGAAGTTAATAAATCACTATTAGCACAGTCTACACCTGGAACATCAATGAGGTCACCTTCAAAACTAAATAAGCAAGGAAGTGCTCTTAAGAACTTATTATCTCCTAATAAACTCACGAAGAAGAAATCTTCATTATTCGATGAGGACATTGAAGAAGATGATGATATTTTCAGTAATTCAATAAAGAAAAATTCGCAACAAACTGCAGTAAAGAACATAAAACCCAATACTGATGATAACCCTAAACCTGTTGAAGAGATAACTGTTATCAAAAGAAGAAAAAGAAAATTAACTAACAAGTCAATTGTCGAAATTGATGATGATGATTTAAATAAAGAATTCTCACCTCTGAAAAAAGTCAAATTGTTAGATAAGCTAGGTGGAATCAGTCCATTGAAACAGAGAAGCACTAGCAGTAATCTCTTCAAAGTATGACTTGATTATCTATATTATACGTTGCACTGATCACATTATTGTAAATAAATCTGACACATCCAAACATGATTGAGAAAAAAAAATGTCACCACTACTAATAAATGTCGATAATACAATGGATTCAGCAAATAAAATAATACGATCTACCGATTACGATGCTCTCTCGTGTCGTGTATCAGCTCAAGCAAAAGGATATATCAATGACCCTTATCTTCAACACATTGTATCAGGATTAGAAAAATTCCTAAAATTCCAATATAGATTATCATCAAAAAGAGTTCTTAATCAAATTGTATCAGCTAATAAAATGCCTATCATCAATCGTGGAACTTACATAAGGACAAAATCCATAGATATAGTCACCAAGAACTTTCTAGATACTTTTAAAGGTGAAAGGAAAAGAATTGTTAATTTGGGTGCTGGATCAGATACAAGAGTCTTTTCGTTATTAGGAAATGATAACGATTTAGAATGGATTGAAGTTGATTTCGCTGATTCCACCAAATTGAAACACGCAGTGATTAGATGTGATCCAATATTATGTGAAAGATTAGGATTAAATTATGAAGAGATCAATAATTTAGAGGTTTTTTATAAAGATCTATCAAATGATTTAATTTTACCAGATTTCAAATTGATTGATTTAGATCTTAGGAATTCAACTAAATTTAATGATTTTATACACTCATTGGACTCTAATATCCCAACGTTGTTCATATGTGAATGTATGATATGTTATATGAATTCTCAAGAATCAACCAATTTAATCACTTCAATCCAGTCTTACTTCTCAAAAGTATCACTATTAATATATGACCCAATTGGAGGTATTGATAACTTTGGTGGAATCATGGTGAAAAATTTACAAATGAGAAACATCTCAATGCCATCGTTATTAGAATTTAATACCGTCCAAAAATGTTGTGAAAGGTTGAAATCTTTACAGTTTGAAAAAGTGAAAGGTTCTAATATGTATAATGTATTAAATGAGTGGATTGATGAAACCGAGAGCAGAAGAGTGTCCAAATTAGAGTTTCTTGATGAGATTGAAGAAATTCAATTGTTATTGGAACATTATTGTATTTTGGTTGCAAATAATGGAATTGAATATACTGATAATCTGAAATTTGATTTGATATTATGATTAAAATCGCTAGTACAAATCATCATCTTATATAAAAATCTCATTAAATATATATATATATTACTTTGATCATCATTAATTTCATCTGAACATTAACCCATCTCGTTCACCTTGACCCCTCCATTGACTTCCAGGTGCTGCTCCACTCTCTATTTGATACAATCTCCATGCCTCTCCTATATGTTCAGGCAATAAAGGGCCATGTAAATTTATGTTTTTCAAATCTATTCTATTCAATTCATTTTTGATTTCTTCAATTCTTTTCTTGAATACATGTAAATCAATTAACAAATCATCACCTTTATTATTCTTATTTTGTTTTATCAATGATTCTTGTCTTCTTAATTCATTCAATAGTTCTTTTTTTTCATTCAATTTAATCAAATAATTAGCCTTATCATATCTTTTTTTAACTTCTTTAGCTCTAACTACAATTTGTCCAATGAAAACTTTAGAAACACCAGCCAACACCAGTGCAACATTATTAGAAACACTTTGATTTAGTACAGTATTGGCCAATTTCTTAACACCACCTCTATTTATTGGAGTTCTTCTATAATATTGATATCTTAACAGTTGCTCAGGATCCAAGTTATCAATTAGTAATCTTTTCTTCTCTTCTTCATCTAAATCTTCTTCAGGTTCCTCTACTTCATCATCATCATAATCGTGTAGATTTGTGATTTTTTTAGAATTATTAACAATGTGAAATATTTTATCATATATGAAATTTGCTTCATCATCAATCAAGTTTGAATATTTTTCAATTTCATTCTCTAATTCTTCATCAGAATCTAATTCTTCTTCTTCTTCTTCTTCTTCTTCTTCGTCAGCTATCGGTTGATCACCGTCCATTGGTACATCTGACAGTTCCAAATCCTCTTCCTCATCTCCAACTTTATGTGTTTGACTATCTGACATTCGAATTTAAAAAAAAAAATGCAAAAGTTTTCTCTTCTTCTACAAAAAGTGAAATAGTTTTTGTGTTTTTGTTTTTGTTTTTTGTTCTTTTCGCCATTTTGGCACTGAATCCAAAATACGTCCAGATCGGGATGTTTCGCAATTTTGTGCTGTGGAAAAAAAAAAAAACAAAAACAAACATGAACCAAAACAACCAATCTTTTTATAGTTTATTGGAAATACATCTCGGTTCAGTCTTTCGTTATAGATTATCAGTTTCACTAGTTTCACCTATTCATTCGCTTAATTTTCCCAAAACACATACAAGTTTTTATTCAATATGCAAATTTTATCAGTCACTTTATTCGCTGCTATTTTAACTAAGCTCGTCATTGCTACTCCACCAGCTTGTTTATTAGCATGTGTAGCTCAAGTCACTAAAAATTCAGATTGTGGTCAATTAAACGACATTTCCTGTATCTGCTCATCAAGTTCCTCTTCAATTAAATCATGTTTAGAAAATATTTGTCCAAATGATAATGCTAACGATGCTTGGAATGCTTTTGGTTCTTCTTGTAAAGCTGTTGGTGCTGAAGTTGGTTCAGTTAGCTCTTCATCATCTTCTTCAAGCTCCTTATCCAGCTCTTTATCTAGTTCTTCAACTTCATCCTCCTCTAGTTCTTCAACTTCTTCATCAAGTTCATCATCATCTTCCAGTTCCTCCTCAACTTTCTCAAGTTCTTCTTCAAGTCTTTCACCCTCATCATCTTCATCCTCTTTCTCCTTATCTTCATCTTCTTCCTCTTCTCATTCATCAAGCTCATCTGAATCATCCAGTTACTCTTCTTCCTCTGCAGAATCTGAATCATCCTTCTCCTCCTCATCATCATCATTATCGCACTCTTCCTCCCATTCTTCATCTCATTCGTCGTCAAGTGAATCATCATCAGCGCAACCATTAACTACAACTCATTCCACTTCAACCACTTCGTCCACCACTTCCGTTGCCAGTTCATCAGATTCTTCAACTTCCCAAGGTTCAGGTGATGTTTTAAAATCATCAATCTCTTCCTTATTTGGTTCTTTAGTCATTGGTTTATTTTTATAAATCATTCAATTGATTGTCTTGTAATACACTCCATTCTTTGAAATTTCTTCCCACTAGTTCGTTGAATTTTTTTATTCTTTCTACTTGATTTCAAATAAATCATCCGTTTTAATGTTTTTATAAGGTTTAATATTTTTATAAATGATACATAAAAGTGTAATCATATTTTCACGTAAAAACTACTCATATTTCTATAATTACTTTCTTATAATCTCTTTATACATTATCTTCGTCTTTTAATTTTATTATACTGTTTGATTTCAGATACTACTCTCATTGTAGCCAACACAAACATCAGTGATAAAGGACCTAGTAAAGGCATATAAACTGCAATTTTATGTTCTTGTGGGAAAAATGCTTGTTGAACCATCTCTCTATCAAAAAATGCTTCTTCACTATATTTTAAAACGTCATTCGAATTGATCAAAGCTGATTTAAAATCACTGTTTAGTAAATTCTCAACAGTTGACATTCTTGAATTTAATGCAATTTTAACATTATTTTGGATACTTTTGGGAATTGAGATATTTGGTAAAGATTCTGATAATTTCAATAATGATGATAATGAATTTAATCCTTTATTCAAATTATTAACTATAGTTAATTTCATTAATGTATCTAATCTAATTTGTGGAGTTTTTGGATGTTGCGGTAACCCTAATAACGTGAATAATTCAGATGTGAAAACTTGGAAAGTTGAGAACAGAAAATCTTTCGTTATAAATGTATTGATGTCAAGATTTTTTTCTTCTAATATGATTGAACCCCATTGTGGTATTAAAAATGAGTTTAACCCATTTTCGAATCTTAATGGAGATTGATCCTTTGAAGGAAAGAATAATAATAAGTTCAAAGTTGGGTAGGAGAACTCGTTTGATGAAACGTCCCATTCTGAAAAATCCAAGATTGTTGATAGATCATTAGTTGATAAGATTTTATTATTTTCATCAATATTCAATTTTGTGAAATATTTAATCTCTGAATCTATTGTGAAATTAACATAATCTTTGAATAAATATCTAACTGGCTCAAAATATTGATGGATTGCGCTATCAATATCCCAATCAATTGGATATTCATCACCTGTTAATAACTTGAAAGAAAGATGAATCTTTGGAGAATATTGAATTGCATTAATAGATTTTGAAACTTGGTTCTGGACTTGAAACTGTTTAATCTCTTCATCAAAAATATGATATAACAAACTTTGGGTTATGAAAAAGGGTAAATCGTTATTTTTAACACTTTTAAATGTGTAAAATAATTTAGTTTCTCTTTTTTCTTCATTGATTGAAATCCCTTCACTGTCACCTAATTCTAATATCAATACATGATCATCTTCTGTTGGTGGTTTTTCATCAATTAAAGTAACGTTCCAATCGACTACTAGTCTTTCATTTGGACTTTCATTCATCCGATTTAATTCATAATCAATTTGAACTTGAACAGCTTCAGTTAAATCAGGGAAATATAGTCTATCAACATTATCTAGATAGACTTTATTATGTATTTGGATGTCCACATTTTGATGATTTTGTAAGAATTGAATAAAGTTAGAAGGCAATGGGGCTCTATAAATCTCTGTTAATTTAAACCATAATGGAACACCAATAAAAAAATATAACGCTAGTACTGAGGCAACTATCCATCTTCTCTGTATGAACGATTCTTTTGGTTCAGAGTCAATAATCTTTCTTATCTTTTCTGCCTTCGTTGGTAATTCAGTCATGATAGAATGTCAAACTAGAAGGATAAAGAGACTATTTGTGCATGTGTAATTGTTTTCGCTTTTCGGACCTAGTTTAAAGTGTTTTGTGGTTTTGAAAGTTACCCTCCGTCTATATTTTAATAGAAAATGGTTGCAGCTTTATTAGATAGTTGACAATTGAGAGTATTCAGACCAGAAGAAAAGAGTCTAATGTTACATTATTCAGCACTATTCTCGCTAATAACAGCACACAATCTAATCCGAGTCAATATTGAATTTATTTGTGGTTTGGTGCCCTGCTTTGTTGACATAAAATTTTAGTTCTAAGCTCATCGCATCGAAGAGTTGAAAAATGAGTAAAAGATTATTGAAGATGGATGAATCGTTGGATCCTGTATTTAAAGAACAGACTTACGTTCATACTGTTTATAACGAGATTGCATCACATTTTTCACAAACTAGATACAAAGTGGGTATATATTGGAAGTACTAATTTTGCATGAAGTGCGTTAAGCTAACTTGTATTCAAGCCATGGCCTATTGTTGAAAGATTTCTGACAGAACGTCCTAAATATAGTATCGGGATCGATGTTGGATGTGGGAATGGTAAATATTTAGGGGTCAACAAGGATCTATTCATGATTGGTAGTGATCGTTCTGATGGTCTAATTAGGTGCGCCAAAGAATTCGGCCATCAAGTTTTAGTTAGTGATGGTCTTTCGCTACCGCATCCAAATAACACATTTGATTTTGCAATTAGTATTGCTGTCATTCATCACTTCTCTACTTCAGAAAGAAGAACTCAAGCTATTGAGCATATTTTATCAAAGCTTCATAAAGGTGGTGAAGCCTTGATATATGTTTGGGCATTAGAGCAAGAGAATTCAAGACGTGGTTACAAAAAAGGTGATCCTCAGGACGTTCTGGTTCCGTGGGTCTTGCAAAAGAAAGGTAAGAAGAAGAAGAAGCAAACAGATGGTGAAGTTGAGGGAGAATCAGAAAGGCAAGAAGAGCCAGATACCAAATTTAGATATTACCACTTATATCAAAAAGGTGAATTGGAAGAAAATGCAATAGCTGCTGGAGGTGAGATTGTAGAACAAGGTTACGAACGTGATAACTGGTATGTTGTCATAAGAAAGCCATGATAAAATAATAATAAGAAAATAATGATGAATAGTACTGGGTGAGTTAGAACATGTTATGTGCCATGTATGTTGTTCTTAAACACTAATATCAAATAGTAAATACTAAATAGCGAGTAATTTCGTATTAAAGTCAGTAAATAGCCCCACAAGATGTCCTCAGATTTGAGTATAGATCGAACGGAGTGATAAAGAACTTTATATAGTATAATAATAATATAATCAGACGTAAAATAGTAGGAAGAAAACGTTTCACGAAGGAGCTTACCCGGACCAAGTTCTCACTACAGACATTGTTCTTTGTAGAGATTACTGCCTTTTCATTTAATAGGTTATAAAATATGCTTTTAAAGGGTACAAGACCTGTGGTTCTCAGAAATATATTAAATACCAATGGAACTATTTCTCAATTGAGGTTTCAATCATCAAATCAAACGAAATCAAAAAGTTTCTCATTAGTTTCTAAACTGATTGAAATTGCGGGGCCTATGCCAGTATCACGATATATGAAACACTGTTTAACTAGCAAATGGGGTTATTATTCACAAAAACAGCCGTTTGGATCAACTGGTGATTTTGTTACTTCTCCAGAAATATCACAAATGTTTGGAGAATTAATAGGAATCTGGTTTTACTCTATATGGTCAAGTCAGAATAAACCGAAAGATATCACATTTGTTGAATTTGGACCAGGAAACGGTTCTTTGATTGCTGATTGCTTGAAAAGTTTTAATAAATTACTGAAAAATGAAAAGATAAAACAGTCTGTTCTATTAGTTGAAGCTTCTGATAAATTAAAGAAAGTTCAGCATTCAAGATTATCTAACACAGATTTGATTCCAGAAAAAGATGGACTACTCAGTTCAACGCACATTTATCATGGTGATATTTTATGGGTTGATACTGAATTGGATGCTTGTAATCAACTGAGAAATTCAAAATCAACAGTTTTCGTTATTGCTCATGAGTTCTTTGACGCCTTACCAATAAGACAGTTCATTAAGAAAGAACAAGGATGGAGAGAATTGTTGGTTGATTTTAATCCAGAATCTAATAGATTGTATTTAACTGAAGCAAAGGCAGTAACACCATCTTCCCATATCCCTGAATCTAATATAAGATACAAAGATTTACCAATTGATTCAAAAATAGAGATTTCTGATGAACTATACAAATATACAAACTCTATTGTTGATCTATTGACATTTAACGACAAAACAACAGGTGCTGCATTGATTGTTGATTATGGTCCTTCTAATTCAATTCCATCAGAATCGCTAAGAGGTATTAAGGATCATAAAATTGTGAATCCATTTACAGATCCAGGTGAAGTTGATCTGTCAGTAGATGTTGATTTTGCAGCTATTAAAGAAATCGTTGACAAATCAAAAAAAGTAGAAACCTTGGGTCCAATAGAGCAAGGTAATTGGCTGCTACAGATGGGAATCCAGCAAAGAGCTCAACAGTTGTTTAATATTGCGAAAACTAAAGAAGAAAAGAAACAGATCGTTGATAGTTTCAATAGATTGGTTTTAAAAGATCAAAAAAGTATGGGGAAGATTTATAAATTTTTGGGCATTGTGCCTAAAAACACAGATGCTTATGGATTCAACCAATAGCTGAAGTTACATTGTATATAATATTTATTTCTATTTATTACTCAGTGATTATGTGCAAAAATCTCGAACAAAATTACCTTGACATATTTTCGAAAAATCTTAGATTTCAATTTTTGATATCGAAATAGGACAATATAAGAAAGATCTGTGGTTCAAATGAATCAAGATATTGTGCCTCATATCCATGTATATGGTCACTTTCAAATTTCAATGCCTGAATCCGTTAACTGGTTGCCAGATGCATTTTAGTCGTCATAAGTCCATTGTCTTGACCCAAAGCGGTAAGAATTGATAATGAAATTGAAACAAATACTCAGAATTGCCAAATTTCCGTTTCATGACAGTTTCATATAAAAGTATGATATCTTTTTTCAATCTTTTAGAAGCTCATCGTTGTAAACCACATTTCAATGACGTCTGTTAAAGTGTTTCATGAACAATTATTAGTTCCACTTACAAGTTCCACCAAAAGTCACAAAATTATTCAGTTACCAAATGGTCTATTAGCTCTTCTAATATCTGATCCATCTGAAGATCTGGCTTCAGTATCGTTATCTGTTGCTGCTGGTGCTCATAATGATCCTGATGATATTCCGGGTCTAGCTCATTTTTGTGAACATTTACTACTATTGGGTTCTAAACAATATCCAAATCCAAATGAATTTCATGACTTACTAACGAAAAATGGAGGTAGAAGAAATGCATTCACAACTGGAGAATCTACTTCTTATTTTTTTGAAATTCCTTCAACTTCAACTCATAAGGTCAATAACGTTGAAGTGCCTATATTTAATCATTTATTAGAAGTTTTCGCTGATGCTTTCAAATCTCCAACATTTAATGAAACAATGTTTGAAAAAGAAATATACGCCATCGATAACGAGCATACTGCTAATAAGAGTAGATCTGGAAGAATTCTATATCACGGTTTAAGATTAATTTCAAATCAGGGACATCCATTTCATAGGTTTGCAACTGGTAATTTCTTCACATTGAATGATTTACCAAAATTCAAGAAAATGAAAGTTAAAACTCAATTGATTGATTATTTCAATGAAAATTACTTTGCTGATAATATGACACTTGTTGTTAGATCTTCTCAATCTTTAAATATACTGAATAAATTAGTTATCCAAGCTTTTTCAGATTTACCGTCTTCATCATCAAATAAAAGGAAGTCCAAATTGAACTTCTTTAGTGGAAAATCTTCAATTACTGAAAGTTCACCAAATTATTCACATGAAAACCTCACAGATTTCAATATTTTATCAAAATGGCAATATGGTTCAAATATTTTCACACAAGATGAATATCAGAATTGTATATTCATTAACAGTTCGAACACTCCAACTATAAGGATGTTTTTTCCTTTCCAGGAAAAAACTCCTAACGCTAAACTTTTAGCTAGAGCTTGGTCAAATATTGTTGGTGATGAAAGTGAAGGTTCATTGGACGAATATCTGAAAAATGAAGGCTATTCATTGGGCTTAAGTGCATTTTCTCAAAGTTTGTCTGTTGAAGAAATGGTTCTGGTTATTGAAATCAATTTAACAAATACTGGTATGAAAAATTTACAACTGATTATCTCCACTATTCTAAATTCATTCAAACCAGCTATTTTCCGGAATACTCACAACTTAGCAAGAGTTGTATATGAATTAGAATTAATTGATATCTTGAACTATTTACATCAAGATGTTACTAAATCTTCAATGGATGAAGCCTCAAGATGTTCTGAAATTTTATTAATGGATTTAAAGAGATTAGGTCCAAAAAACATTTTAAAAGGTTCTAATAATTGGAACACTTTACACGACTATAATACACCAGATGGGAGTCAATTTTGGTTAACTAAAGAAGGAGAATTACTCAATTTTGTCAGAAAAATTTTCTCAATAGATAATTTGAACTTTGCTGTTCTTGGAGATTTAAAAACTTTGAAAGGTTCTTTTGGTCCATTTCTACTTGAGACATCTGAACAAAATGATCAATATTTCAATTTTGACTACCTAAGAGGAAAATTCAATTTATCATCACTTTCATTAAAGATTGAAGCTTTCCCATTCAAAATACCTATAAAGAATCAGTTTCTCCCTCATTATGCTCAAGATTATTCAAAACTGCAACAGGTTTTATTGGACTCTTCGGATAAATCTTCAGGTGCCTCTTTAGCTTTCACTACAAAATCTTCGTGGTCTTCATCAGTTGCAAAATTACATACGAAAAGTTCGTGTTTTGAAATCTGGATAAAACCTGAAAGTTCTAGTGTTTTCAATTCCAAACTATTTATTTCATTTGATATCATTTTAACAGGTGTTGAACCTAGTCCTGAAAACACAATGATGGTTGAAATTTTTACGGAATTGTTAAAAATGAAAATCTCTAAGAAACTGTATTCATCGGAACTAGTTAACTATTCTTGGGAAATTCAAGCTTCATCAAAAGGGGATGTTAGATTTGGTTTTACTGTCACCGGTTACAATGAAGGTGTTCCAATATTATTAAACTTGATAATTGATGAATTCAAATATCTTTACAATGATGGATCATTCAGTATCGATCAGTTTAGAAAAAGTAGAGTTGCTGTGAGATCAAGATATACTGAATTAGAACAAAATAACTCCTTGAGTATGGCTATCAGTGGTTTGTTGGTCGTATTAGAAGAAAATATGTGGACTTTAGAAGATAGATTAGATGCATTAGACGATATTGACTTTGATTCATTTAAATCATTTCTGAAGACATTTCAACATAACGATAAGTTTACTAAAATGTTCTTTCAAGGTAATGTTGAAGATATTACCTCGATTAGTAATTCAATCAATAGAATTTCACATCATTTAGATAACTCTAATAAAGAAATGAGATTCAAAGAACCATCAACTTATTCAATCACTTCTGGTAAATCTTATAAGATTGAAAGAAAAGGAGCAGATAACAATCCAATGAATGCAATTTCGTATTTTATTGAAACTGGCTCAAGAAATGATTATTATACTCGTCAAATGACCAGATTGTTCTCATATTTAATGGGTTTGACTTTAGTTCCTGATTTAAGATTCAAAAAGCAATTGGGTTATGCTGTTTTGGGTGGAACTAGGGTATTAAGAAGTACTTATGGTATCCATATCAGTATTATGAGTGGTACTTTTACACCACAGTATTTAGAAAATAAGATCGATGAATATTTATCGAGTTGGGAGAAAGTTTATACAACCATGTCTGATGCAGAATTTCAAACAACTGTTATTGAATCATATTTAAAGAACTTCAAAACTGACTTAAGTAAAAGTGGTGGTCCAGAAAGTTTGACTTCAGCTATGCCATCAAGTGTGAGCAGTTCAAATGTTGCAAATATGGGTGAGTCAATGAAACTGCATAAGCTGATGTGGGATCTAATCTCAACTGGATCCTATGATGGTACTCAAAGAAATGATGACGATTTTTTTGCTAATGTTACAAGATCAAGTTTTTTGAGATTTTTCCAAAGCAAAATTTCTAATCAGTATAATTCAAGATCTAAATTATCTATCATGATCAAAAGCCAACTGAGTCCTGAAGACACACAACAACAATTAATTCAGCTACAATTAGAAGCATTTTTGAAAATGAATGGTTTAAGAATCTCATCTGAAAAATTGAAGGAAATAGTGGATATTTCAAAAGGTAATCCAGTTTTCTTACTTAAAAATCTATTTAAGTATTTTATTGTACATGGCGAAAGTATCAAGTTATGTACTATTGTTTTGAAAGAAGCCGTGAAACAAGTTTTTGAAAGTTTGAAACATTACAAGTTGGGTTATGCAGAAGGATTAACTAAATCTAATCCAAGTGAAATGATTGAACTGATTGAGGATTTTCAAAAGCAAAATTCAATTCACTACATTGAATAAATATTCATCTTCTTTAATTAAACTTTTCAGAATATGTGTCGTTTGACGTATCTTTCAGTATAGACTCTAGACTAGTTAATTTTATTTGAACTGTCTTTTTCACCTCAAATTAGATTTATTAGATTTAGTTCCCTATTTGGATATTATGTTAGAAAAATCTTGAAGGTCTAAGGTTACATGAATTTGATTTTCAATCAAAACTTAAGCACTATATAAGGCTATGAGGATACCTATACACATATAAGTTTTGTTTAAGTTAAGAATATCTTACCTCTTGAAATCCATTCATGTCTGAAACCAGTAAGTACTAACTTTTTAGATTTCTTTCTAAATAGTTATATCTATAAATAGTGTCAGAAGCATGAGCTTTATACTAAAAATTACATTAGGAAGAAAGGCAGAAAGCAGAAAAGGCTGCTGACTAAAACAGATATATCATTCATGTACAGCACATGAAGCTGCTGCTATTCTCATACCAGGGAAACATTTTATAGAAACGGGGAAACATTTTATAGAAATTTGATTTCTTGTTTTGAGACTCTTTATATTCCTTAAGAAGAACTTAGACAACTTCATTTTCATTCAGACAATCTTCTTCAGTTTCCTATTTAACTTAGTTTTTTTTTTACTCTTTATTAACTCATATTTATATTTATATAACTTGTAAAGCTCCTCTTTTGTGATTCTATTATCAGTAGGCTTCATTGTGATTTTATTCAACTTAACGTATCATTTGGGGGGCTTCTCTTGAATTGTTTATTTTAAAGCTATACAATTGTCAACTAAATACATTCCCTAATTTGGTATTCTATTTCTAACGTTTTCTTCTTTATAATCTTCTGGGAGTGTTGCACACAAATTTATTAGCATCGGTTCAGTCTTGCTGCTTGCAAAAAGATGCATCATGTCCATTGCCTAATTTGCCTGTTCGACTATGTGGGACTGTTGCTTTTTTCTTTTTTTCTCTTAAATCGTTTATTTTAAAGCTATACAACTAAATACATTCCCTAATTTTTATTTTTCTTTCTCTAAGAATTGTTCATTAACTTTTAACTATACACTCATAAGCTCTAAGTCTGTTTTTTTTTAGCTTGTATTCCTTACACCGTCTTTTTGATTTTTCCTTAAACTGTTTTTCCAGGCATGACCTTCTGGGGCCATACGAGTTAGCATCGGTTTGGCATTGTGTTTTACTTATAGTCACGTGTTCTATTTACACATGGTTGAATATTTCCCAGACCTTTGTTCGTTGTTAATTGAAAGAATTGAGTAGCCTATAATTTAACTTATTAGTGATAATAAAACGTATAAACTTATATTTTGTTCTTGCGTGTTCTCTTATATAAAGCTATATAAAACCATTAGTGGAATATTAATCATTTATATAATAAATGTTAAACCTTTCTTATTTAGCAACCATATCATGAGAGCATATATGTACATATAATAAACCATGATACATTGATCAAGACCACCAATTACCTAATCAATTATGCTCATAATGACATATAAACTATTCCACTAACATTCGTTCAGAGCTGCCTGGCTGGCGCAATCGGTTTAGCGCTTACGACTCTTAATCGTAAGGTTGCGGGTTCGAGCCCCGCGTCGGGCTAATTTTTTTTAGATAGTAAAACCAGACAAATATTGTTTTTTTTATACTTTTTGATTTTCTTTTGTAGTTAGGATTTACTTAAATTCATTTGTGTCAAAATGTGTATTCAGAAAGGTTTATAGGAAGGATCCCTTTCTGAATTTACATTTTGACACAAACAACTTTAAAGTAATTCTTAATCATAAAAGAAAATCACCACTTTGATTAACTTCGTACTTGTGACATTGTAGGTTAATATTGAAGATAGAAAGTTGAACCCCAGGAAACCTAAATTGATTATTGATTTCTCCGAAGTGACACAAAAGTGACACAAAAATATTAAGTACTGCGGCAACGCCACACTGGGGATTTTATATATAGGGTTCTTTTTGTACATATATATATATATATACATAAGATACTAAAAAATTGCAATCAACCCAACTCAATATAGATCTCCTTATTATATATATGTGATGATGAATAATTAGGAGCTCTCTACATAATTGGATGCAGTTTGATTCTCCGATAACGTCGGACATTCCGCGACACTGCACATCATGAATAATTAATATTATTATTTGTTGATAATATTAGGTCAATATCAGATATCATCGAATAATTATATAATAATCCATGTGATGATATTATGTTACACCATGCTACTCAATACTAGGTGTACCTTATAGTACAGGTTGGTAACATATATCCACGCACACCCAAGTGTATCAACTATAATACGTTAAGATACCCATACATCTGATCTACTATATAAGAGCCATTTCCTCATCTTTAGTTATACAGCTATATACTTCACATATATAACACAATAATATCAATATATATCTATCATGGCTACTACTAGATCTAATAATTCATTTAAACAATATTATTAATATTATTAATGTTACAGTACTGTACTACTGTACCAGTTACTCACGTGACTTACTCACATTATAACTGATTCTAGTAACACTTCTACTAGCTTCTACTACCTTACTACCTTCCAGAATATTCCAATCATCTATTTCCAGAACATTCTATTATGACAACGAAGCTCCAATTAGAAGTCTATATAAGGACCTCTAGTCGTCCACAAATTGTATACTTTATTCTATATAATTAACAGATTATTATTACTATCACTGACGTAACAAATAGACTAATACATTAATCACCTATAAAACCCATAACAATATAATATTTGTTTTGATACTAGTACTGAGATACTACTTCTATTTGGATTACTTATATATATGTTTACTACTATTCTTATTATTATGCTATTGTTATGAGCCGCATGATCATATATAAAACAAGACAATAACATGAAACAAGAACATGAAATACTTTTATGGTTTCATCTATGTTTCAGAACATTATCTATAGCTTACATTATAATTATGATCAGGCTATATAAAGAAGAGTTTTTCCAAGAATTCTGTATAGATTATGGATAGAACTCAACACTATTTGAATAAAAGTTTTTACTTTAGCAATTACGCTTGACTACTCAATTAGTAACAACATCATAGCAATATTAATAATATTAATATTATTTATTTAATTAAATTATATACCAAAAAATTAGTAGATCCTCAGCTAGCTAATTGACGACGACGTACAGCTTTCAATATTATTGATATAAATACTAAAAACTGGATGAAAACCAATTAGCTATTAACGTTGTCATCAATTCTGATTATAACATAATTCACCAATTGAATATTACCGACATCATTATTTTTGATAAAATATATAATCTCACCTCTTTGGAATACTTTTTTATAGATTACTCCACATTATAGATGTTTCAGTTATTTATATGCGATCACCTTAGTAAAATTAAATATGATTAATTGAGATTACAGGAGACAGGAGTAATTATATCACCAAACCATCATAACTAATAATAGTTTTACTATTTACATGACAATTCTCGAATGTAATTTGTAAAGTAATTTCGAACAATGTCATTTAGTAAATTGATTAGACTGCTTTAGGTACCTATCTAGCTTAAATTTTTATATATATGAAAAAACTTTAACTGAATTTCTATACTATAGATCACAGAAAAACGTTCTGACTTTGTAATACAACTTTCAGGTTTCCAAATATTAACAATTCATCTATACAAAAATCTTGATGATGTTCCAGAGATTTTGGAGTTCAGAATCGATATGAATTCAACAAAGATATCAGTTAAGTACATCAATCTCTTTATCTTAACATCTATATATCTCCCTTATCATAAACCCAGTAACGGAGGAAAGAGATCTATCAGGAGTAATGGCTATTTGGGTGAGTTGTACACAATTTATTAGCATCGATTCAGTCTTGCAAAAAGATACCTGTTCGACTATGTTAATTCATTGATTGGTCAGCATGCAAATTTGGTGTTGGAAGTTGTTGTTTGGTTTAATAGTAGTAGGAGACCAGTTTTTTTTTTTCTAAGATGATTGTTCGTTAACTTTTTTAGCTATACACTCATAAACTCTAACTCTGTTTCTTCAGCTTGTATTCCTTACACCGTCTTTTTGTCTTTTTAACTTGTAAGCGGTGCTACTAACCTCACATAAACATGATTGAAAAAGCTTCAAGATGCTTCATACTCGAAAATAATTTCGTGGTCTATTGGAACAGCACTTCCTTAAATTTTAAAGGTTGCCGGTTCAATCCCCGAAGGAGCTGCCTGGCTGGCGCAATCGGTTTAGCGCTTACGACTCTTAATCGTAAGGTTGCGGGTTCGAGCCCCGCGTCGGGCTTTTTTTTTGCTACTTCTGTGCTATCAGTAATCATATGAGGTTTAATGCATCAAATTACAATTAGTTAACTGAAAAAGAGGTTTGTTCGAAGTTTTTTTCTTGTTTTTTTCATTTAAATTCTATTTCAAAATGAATTTATGTATATCGTATATACACTGTTAACTTATAAGAGTACATAAAAGAGTTTCAAAATTAAGTTTTCCAGATTTTCTATAAACACTATAGCTTACATATATACATATTAGCTTTATGTGTTTGTTATGACATATGTAGTTTATTTTCTATAAATACTTGTAAAGTTTTATTTCTGTTCATTATTCAGAATTGTATCTATAAGCCGTATAACATCATTATCTTTGATAACTCTTCTTGATTGGCTATAAGAAGGATTCTCCAGCTGTTCTTTTATCGCTTGATCAACTAGAACTCTCAACTCTTTAATTAATACCGCATTCTTTGACCATGTTTTAATAGGCAACCAATTATCAAGAACAATACCAGGAGATGTAAGACCAGTTAGTATAGAACCTAGATCATATGAAATAGGACCACCAAATAATAATATCGACAAGGTGGATGTTGGAGTCACATCACGAAGATACAATTTAGTAGTGACAGTTGAAGTATTATAAACCAAAAATTGAGCCTTTGTTGCATTAGATTTATATTTTTTAACTTGGGGAGTCAGATCCACTTCAGCGCTTTGCAATTTTTCGAAATCAATTATGCCGTCTCTATTTTTTTCTAATTTTTCGTCGTTTAGTGATTCTTTTAATTGAGTTTGACCTAGTTCCTTAACACTAGTATCAAATAAAACAGATGATGGATGAATGAAAGCTCTAGTAGCTGGCAAAGCTTCATTAACAACCGTTTCATCCCTTGAATTTGTGACTTGTGAGATATATTCTTCATTTCTGATCCAATACTTGATTAAATTTGCATCAGGATCAGCTTGAACAGAACCAGAAGCTGTGTTAAAAAACTTAGGATCCGGCAACTGAACTCTTGCAACTTGCGGATAGAATGCACCTGTGATAACGGCTTTGATGATGGAAAAATTAGCTTTATTTCTATTCAAATGAGAATTCTCATTTTCTTTATACTTGAGTGGTAAAAAACCTAAATCTTCTAAAATTGTTGAGTATTGAGAAATTGATGATTTGATTTCACTTAACTTAGAAAATGATAAGAAATTTTCGTTCATGAATTTTTTCTTTTCTGATGAACTGTTTAAAGTGAAATATTTTTGAACAATCAAAACTGAAGATAATAAATCACCAAGATCCTTCGTTTTAAAAAGTAGACCTTGTACTTGATCCCTTAGATCAGCACTTTTCAGAAATGGAGTACCAGAACTTAAGACTGATGCTGTTAAAATACCAAAATCAGTACATCCAAAAATAACGGATAGAGTTAGTAGTTTACCATGCTTAGGATCAACAATAGGTAAAAATGAAATAATTTTACCTAATTCTGTTAATTCATCATTTTCATCAATCAAGCCCGAACATTTTAAAATTTCATCTGATTTTGATAATGCTTGAAGCGGTGGAGGATCCATACCGGTGTTCAGAAATTTGACAACATCTTTTATACCCATCGATTTAACAACTAAATATAAAGAATCTAAATTAATTCTTTTAATTTCAGGAATTGGGGCCTCAATCATTGAACCTTCAGTTTCTTTAGTGTACAATTTATAAGAAAACCCACTCTGGACTCTACCGGCTCTACCTCTCCTTTGTTTAGCCTCTGCCTTCGATGCAAAAGTCTCCACTAATTTGGTTGTATTCTCAACAGAATTGTAAGTTATTGATTTAACTCTACCAGAATCTATTGTAACAACACAATCATCAATAGTGATAGAGGTCTCTGCAATATTAGTAGAAACGACAATTTTCCTTTTATTTTCAAAAGATTCGAAAACACAATGTTGTTCTTGTGGTGTTAATGCAGAATGTAATGGTAAAATTATTGATGGATTTGGGAAATCTGAGTGTAACTGTTTGATACATCTATTAATTTCACCAACGCCAGGTAAGAAAATCAAAATCGATCCATTATTTCCAACTTTTGTTAAATCTTCATCAATTTTAATAGTCAGTTTTGATATTAAATCATAATTTATATTACCAGATTGAAAAAACTTTGAATCAGGTTTTGGTGTTATCCATTCATCGTTCAGCTGAATTTTATAATCAAGTTTTGGTGTTATCCATTCATCGTTCAGCTGAATTTTATAATCAAGTTTGGTCAGTATATCATTCAGGTAATAATCTTCGATTGGGAAAGTTCGACCTTTAATATGAGCGGTTGTTAGATCTTTGAAGTAGTTTTTGAAAATTGTAACGTCCACTGTAGCAGACATCAGAATAATTTTCAAATTTTTAAATTTTTTCAATAGATTTTTGATCATAATTATTATTAGATCAGTTTCCATCGATCTTTCATGAACTTCATCAATTACCAAAATTGAATCATTTAAAAATTCATCACCATTTTGTAAAAATTTGACCAAAATACCAGTTGTTAAGAATTTGATTTTTGTGTTTTTATTTGTTTTATTCGCACCTCTAATAATATAACCAACTTCTTCACCGCATCTAGTTGCTCTTTCTTCAGCAACACGTTCAGCTAAACCAATTGCTGAAATTCTTCTTGGTTGGGTACATAAGATCTGAGTTTTATAATCACCTTTTGAATAGAGATCATCCAGAATGAATTGAACTAATTGTGTTGATTTACCAGAACCTGTTTCACCCGTGATTAAACTAACAGAATTCGAATTAACAGCGTTCAAGAGAGCAGATTGTTCATTCCATGCAGGTAAAGATTGCCTTGATTTTAACATTTGTGAATATTTCAAACTTTTGACCCTTTCTTTATAGTCATTTTCAATAAATTTTAAATCAGGTTTTGATCTAAATCTTCTAGATTCTTTCATTTTAGTTTGTTCTGAATCAATATGTAAATCCTCAATCTCTTTTGATATTGAAGATTCTAGTAATGGACCTGGATTTTGAATTATCGAGTCACTGTTTTGTTGTAACCAATCAATCAATGAAAAAATATAAGAATCACCAACTAAATTTTCAATAGTATAATCAGTTAATTTTTGTATAATTTTTAATTTGATATAATTTGGTAATTTGTATTGATTTTTATCAATTATTGAAATGACAAAACCTGATGGATAATAAGGATACAATTTTGGTTTATAAACAATCAAGGATAAAATATCATTATATTTGATTTGTACCGAGGTTTCGTTTAACACAGTGATTTTATCCTCTTCGTAGATCATTGATAGACTTTCAATTTCTTCATTCCATATCCCTAATGAAATTGACTCATTGAAATCAGGATCGTTAATAACAAATGATTTGTTAGGATGGCTTGAATTCTGTAAAGTTAAAAAACATAAAACATCATTAATGTTACCTTGATTCATACTGAGTTCCGCTATTGCCTGAAGTCTAGAAATGCCAAATTCTGTAATTTTTTGAATTATTTTTTCATTTTTATCAACTAATGTAACTGAATCTTTTGATGATGGATCCGTAAAATATTGTGGTAAATCATCTTCAGGGACGTTAAATAATAAAAATGACAACGGATCCTTATAAGTTAAAGCTTCATCAACGTGGATTTCTCTAAAGCCAATAGACAGTAAGGTTTCTCTAGAAATTGTATTCAATGGTTTATCAATTAAACGTTTCTCCCAACGAATAGCTTGTTTTATAAAATTATGAATTTGCTCTCTTTCTCTTGAACTGAAACTGAAATTAGTTGCACTTTCCCACACCTTTCTTGGAGATTTTACAGTTCTATTTGATATTGAATCAAAGGACCTTTTTAGAAATTGTATATCAGAATAATTTTTTGATGGTTTATTTGCAGATGTTAAAACAACAGGTGCTTTTCTAATTTTGGACTCATTGTTTAATTCAACTTCTTGTTTTTTGGCTCTTGAAGCGTTCAACCTTCTTTCTTCCAATATTACTTGGAATGGATCATTATTGTATATTTTAGCATGTTTCACTGGATCACTTTTCAACAAAACCTTTCTTTCATTTTCCAAAACTGCCCAAGTATCTTTAAATTCTCTAGGTAAAACCATAGCCAAATTCTTATTGAAGCAAACACGATGTAGAGCAACACAAGCAGCAAAATATCTTGCCTCAATAGGGGTTTCCTTACCAGGAAGATTGTGTTTAATTTTAACATTTATAAGTTCCTTAGTTTTTGGATCCGTCCATGCCAAAATTGCAACAGCGACCATACCGTCTTTTAATTTCATCATATCGTATTCAACACGACCCCATTTAGAACGCTGAGCATGTTCATGAAGTAAATTGATTGGTGTTTTACCACTAGTTGGTCTCGCTGTTGATGCTGGTCGCTGTTTATCAACACTTTGAGTATCTTGAGTGTTTTGATCTTTTACATTTTTCTTCTTATCTTTGGAGTTCTTCAAACTAGGGGGAGGCGATGGCTGTGTTACCTCTTTGGACTTCTTTTTAGCCATCTTGAAACCACAGAATTATCAGAATTACTATTTTTTAAATGATTCATTTGACCTCATCGGTGAAAATTTATGAAGAGGATAAAAACAATTAATTTACAATTACATAACTTCAATGCTATATATTGAAGTGTATATTAGATATTAAGGGGGTAAAAAGTACATAGAAAGAAACAAGATCGCACAACAAAGCAACTAAGCTTTTAATAATTTTTTGATTGGTTCTTCTAAAGAACTTGGTTTAGTTAAAGAAGAATAACGTTCAACAACGTTACCTTTTCTATCAACTAAAAACTTTTCAAAGTTCCATTTAATACCTCTGAAACCTAATAGACCAGCCTTTTCACCTTTCAAGTAATTATAGACGGGATCAGCGTGTGGACCATTAACATCAATTTTCTTCAAAACTGGGAAAGTAACACCGTAGTTCAACTGACAGAATTGTTCAATTTCAGATTGGTCATCGAATTCTTGTTTAGCGAATTGTTGACATGGGAAGTTTAAAATAACTAGACCTTCATCTTTATATTTTTTGTATAATTCTTCTAGTTCTCCATATTGAGGAGTGAAACCACATTTAGAAGCACCATTGACGATGAGAACGACTTTACCTTCTAATTCAGAGAATGGGAATGGGTTACCTGCTTTGTCGGCTGGGGATAATTGATAGAATTTAGACATTGTTGGTTTGGTTGAATTTCTGATGAGTCAATGTCAAAAGTTGTATAAAACTGGAAAAATGATCTATATTTATAGCAGCAATAAATGGAACAACTATTTTTTTTGTCTGTAGACACTCCTGCTTAGCCTTCCGCCTAAATCACTTTGCTTCGGAAGAAAAACACTACAGCCTCGGTTAATCTTGTTTAAGTTTATCCGGATGAGTTTAAATTGAACTGTTTTAGTAATACAATTTGGTATTGTGAGTCTAGATAAAATGGTGTATTATTAAGATTAGATAATGATATGTTGATTATTAATAGTTTTTTTCATTAATTTATGTACATTTTTTTGATGTTTATCATATTGGATTGAAAAAACTTATTACTGTGGTTGTTCTAACAGATGTCCCATTCTTTCAATCTTAGTTCTCAAATAACCATCAACTTCACTGCTTTTCACACCTTGTTTCCCACTCCATGCTAAAGGAATCATTGGAACTCTTTCTTTAACTCTAACTAGACGATCTTTACCTTCAACTGCAACAATCTTATCTGGATTATTAGTTAATAATTTGATATCTGTTAGATTTAAATCTAAAAGAATAGCAGTTGCCAATGAAAATGATCTTGCATCTGCGGGATGTCTTAGTAGTAAATTGGCCTGTACTGTATCGGCACCCAGGTCTTGCAAATTATAGGCTTTTAATTTTTCACCCAAACCAATACCACGACCTTCTTGTCTTAAGTATACAATACAACCACGACCTGCTTTACTCATGATTCTACCTGCCTCATCAAATTGTTCACCACAATCACAACGAGCTGACCATGCAGTTTCACCGGTATAACATTCAGAATGGATCCGAACTAAAGTTTCTTCAACATCATCATTAATAATATTCCCATTTTCATCAAATATAATTTCTTCACCAGATACTTCATCCTTATCAGCAATTACTCGATTTGGTCTCAATTTACCAACGTATGCACCCCTTGTCATTCTATTGGTTTGAGTTTCTCCAGGTTGTCTTTTGAATAACGATTTAGATCTTATTTTATCCCCAAAGACAATTGCCAAATGTTCTTTATTATCAACGTTGTTTGTATATAAGTGCAAGAAGATATCATTGCCATTAATGGTTGGAATTCTTGCTCTTGCGACACATTTCACTATTGGTAGGATTCCTGGAAGCTGATCTCTTTTATTTTGGGTATTAATGGAGTCATGAACTTCATTAGTAATGGGTATTCCGACAGGTGTTGAAGGAATAGATGCTATTGGGGTGACTTGAGGCGATAGTATGGACAAATCTTGGAATAGATCTTGTTTATTTAGAAATGCCATTATAATACTAGTTTTTGTTATAGTTTATGAGTGGAAAATAAGTCTTTTTGATTATTCAAATATTTAGTCAAAATCTGTGGCTCAATGAAAAATGGAAATTTTGCAACGGGAAAACTGAAAAGCAACGCTCCTAACAATATTGAAATTAAGTTAAAGGAAATTGAAGTTCTCTTAATGGATGAGAAAGAGCTAATAAAATTTACTGTATAACTTTTCGTATAGAAAAAGGTAAAATTTTGAAAGATTGGGAAAATTTTGAGTTTCTTATGAATGGTTTCACGATTACTAGTTACTACTCATTGCTTATTGCTTACTAAAGATTTATAAATTCTTACTCATCCTTCATCTTAAATACTGACTGATCCGAGAGTTAGAAGAATAACGAATAATGTAAGACATTCGCTAGTGGTATTACATCACAGTGATGATCTCACAACCTAGTCTATCTCCTTTTCATACAGAACATTTATTTTAATTAACACTAGTAACCTAAGTCCTACGCATGCTCATAGTGAAAAAATAACCTGAAAATTTTCAAATTCATCGCTCATTGCGTTGACACAAAACTTGTGTGAGATAATGTCAATACCCAATTCATTAAGAATTCATAAGACTGAGACAACTCTGCCACCTTGTGCAATTCATTACCATCCATCGATCAGTGGTTTGTTGTTTATAGGAACTTATCATTTAGATAAATTAAATAAAACTCGTGATGGTACAATAGAAATATATGAAGAAACAGAGAATGGATTAAAATTACAAAGTTTAATTAAAACAGATTCAGCAATTCTTGATTTGAAATTCGATCCTTTTGATGATGGAATTATATATACTGGTGGGTCAACTGGTGATCTAAGAATATGGAAATATGATTCCATCGACAATGATTTAAGATTAATTGAAAAATTCCAACTATTTGAAGATGATATTCTCATCACATCCATAATACCTTCTCAAACATTACAAAATAAGTTAGTGATCACTACAACTGATGGTTACGTTTCACTATTAACAGTATCTAATGGCTCAAATGGTATAATCTCACAAGCTCTAGAATATTTTGAATCTTCACATTCTTTAGAATGCTGGATTGCTGAATTTGGTAACTTTGATAAGCTAAATAGTGTTATTTTTTCAGGCGGTGATGATGCTACCTTGATTGCCCATGATATACGTACGAAGATGCCTGTTTTTCAAAGTAGCAGACTTCATGATGCTGGTGTTATTTCTATCAGAGCCGCAACTCGTGGTAATCATCATGGGAATGGGGATTGGTCAGTAGGAAACCCATACAAACTGCTAACTGGGTCTTATGACGATCAAGTCAGAAGTTTGGATCTAAGATATGTGCCTGATGTTGGGCTAATCGAGGGTTTGCCTCCAAAAGTAAATGAGAAGTTAAATTTAGGAGGTGGTGTCTGGAAAATGGAACCTTGTGTTACACCTGGTGATGATAGATTAGCTGTTTGTTGCATGTATGATGGTGCTAGAATATTGGAACATGATAAGACTTTCAAGGTTCAGAGATATTTCAAGAAAGATCATGAAAGTATGGTATACGGTTGTGATTGGAGTTTAGACGGTAATAGAATTGCAAGCTGTAGTTTTTATGATAATGTTGTACAAATTTGGTCAGCCAATGAAGTAGAGAATGATTTGAATGAGATCAGTGATAAATAGACATACGATATAGAGATAAAAGTATATATATATATATATATAAATGTACATTATTCAACATCTGAATTTTCTTCAATCCATGCTTTTAATTTTTGCCATTCAACTTCAGCATCAGGGTTATCTAATAACTGTTGATCAACGTATTTCGAAACAGGTAAAGTTTTCCTCACAGCAACGACAGTTGGAATGTTAGTGACACCAAATCTAGGCAATAAATCTCTAGTACCTTGTTCATCACACTCAATATCAACCATGTTAATCTTTTTATCAGTTTCATAAGCAACTATTCTTTGTAAAGCACCAGTGATTTTATTACAATAAGGATCACCTCTAATTGTGAAATTCAGTAAAAGAGGTCTCTTGATTAATAATAAATCATCTAGTTCATTTTCAAATCTAATTGGTAAATATATTCTATTTCCTTGCTTAGTTTTGTTTGGGGGTTCTAAAATTTCCTTTGGAGTCCACCAAAAGGCCCTTGAACCATAAGCGGCAGTGGCTACTATTAAACCTGAACCAATTAAGATCTGACGTTGTGTGAGTCTCATTGTGTTGGAAATGAGCATATTATAGAATTTTTCAAGACTTGGTAGTAAGGGAGGCCTTTGAGCTTTTGAAATGAAAAATTGTGTCAAAGGAGAGGAATGGTGTCTGGGTTAATATAAACAAGAAAGAACAGGAAGAAATGATGATTATTCTGACAGAGTGTGTTCTGTATAAAACAGAAAGTTTACTGAGCAACAGAAGTGTTAACGAGAATAAACTACAATAGGAAAAGTCCTAACAAAAATTATTTTTGACACAAAAGTTGTTTCACTTAGAAGTTAGCAAAAATCAACCAAAATCTTATCTCGGACCAACTCGCAAAAGGATTTATAAAAAAATGTCAGTTCTACCCGTTTTTTTCCAATGAAAAAACACTTTTGATCTTTGTAAACAAACGAGTAACAGTGGAAAACTGTATAGAATTTTGAGTTAATTCAGTCACATCAGTCATTCAGAAATCTATATAATTCGGGCAGGTTATAACATCCATTACATTCATACTCTTGAGCCATTTTTTAACATCTTTGTAATATTCATTTTTTTCAATAATCAACCATTATTCCTCATCTCCCCCATAATTTTCATGAGCTAATATTAATCATGAATGCCAAACAAGTTGATCCAGTCGTACAGGTCAATAAACCAAAAAGAAGGAAAACTTCAAGAGCCTGTCAACATTGTCATAAAACTCATATGACTTGTGATGAAGGAAGACCTTGTAAAAGATGTGTCACTAGAGGTTTACAAGATACCTGTATTGATGCACCTAGAAAAAAGAAAAAGTATCTTATTGATGTTCCTGAGATACTAGAAACTCCTCCACGGCTAACTAATCAAGCGACAAAGAATATAAAACAAGAATCAAACTACAATGTTCTTCCGAATTCATCTCATCTTGATAATACAAGTAATAACCATCATAATTTGAATAATATTTATAATAATCATATCAGTAATACCAATAATAAGAACAGCATCAATAACAATAACAATAACAATAACAATAACAATAACAATAACAATAACAATAACAATAACAATACCAATAACAATAAAAATAATCTCTTATCAAACCACAATAACCATCCACCACACAATACCTCCAAATTCATGTCCAATGCAGCAAATAACGAATATTCCATATTAAGTGATATCATTAAACAAGATTATCAATTCTATAATGCAAACATATCAGAGACAACAGTTTCCCCACCGAATTATCATGATATCAACACTTCTGTTCATAAATTGAGACACAGTTCCAATCATTCTTTGGTGTCAAGAAATTCTACCCCAACACCTAGTTCAACACCTATATCACATAGTGACATTTATCATGCTCACAAACAAAGTGATAAGACGATAAATCAGTATAAAATTGGTTCCATTCAAGATCAAATAATCACATACCCAGAAGTTATGAAAATTATTGATGGTGAATTAGCAATAACTAATGAAAATCAATCGATTTCATCAAAGGGAAGTTTAAATCAACCTGCGTTAAGTTTTTCAATTGCAATCAACGAGAATTCAGAAACGAATTCACCAAGTGTTGAAAACACTAATGGTTTAAGATTTAGAGAAGCTGAAGACATTTATGCTAAAATTGATAAACCATTCAGTTATACACCTGGATTTCATTCACTTATTCAATATTTAAGACAAAGATTCAATGGAAAAGATTTAATCAAAATGGCTAAAAGCATGGCAAGTTATAGACCATCATTTATTGCATGTACAAACACTTTAAAAGAAGAAGATTTGATATTTATGGAACAATGTTTTCAGAGAACCTTATTAGAATATGACAAGTTTGTTTCAATTTCAGGTACACCAACTATTGTATGGAGAAGAACAGGGCAGATCTCATATGTAAGTGAGGAATTTTCAATATTGACAGGATGGGCAAGAGATAATTTATTGAATAAAATCACGTTCATTGTTGAACTGATGGATGATAACTCAGTCATTGAATATTTCGATCTATTTTCCACGATTGCATATGGTGATTTTAAAGCAGCTACAATGGGTTCTTGTACGTTATTGACACCTGATAATTCAAGGATTAAAACAACTTGTATTTGGACGTTAAAAAGAGACGTGTTTGGAATTCCAATGATGATTATTGGTAATTTTTTACCAATTTTATGATGTATTTTATTTTTGGTTACGAATGAAAAAGTTTTAAACAAGTCTTATGTTTGTATAAATGTTTTATAATTATAAACAAAAAAAAGTTTGTATAATTTTTCCTGTATATAAAACTAATTAACTATCCAAAAAAGAGAAAACTGTGTCAACAGAATAACATGAAAAAAAACAATTACGAAGAGGGGGGGGGGGTAATGTAGTGTTTGTGTTGATAATAAGGATGAAACTGTTTACTATAAACTTATTGTGCTAAGATAGATTTAACAAATTCAACGTAATCGACGTTACCATCTTTGGTAACATTAACACCTTTTAATAATTCATCAACTTCAGCATCTGATAATTTTTCACCGATAGAAGTAAGGATATATCTCAATTCACCAACTCCAATGAAACCTGTACCTTCTTTATCGAAAACTTGAAACCCTTTAATATAATCTTCTGGTTCACCTAATGGTTTAAACCCATCTGGTCTATTAATTATTTGAACATAGGTTTCGAAATCTAACTCATTGCCTTTAATTTGACCTTGCAAATCTGAAATTTCAGCAAGAGTTGGGTTTTGCCCCACGGCTCTTAATAAATCACCTAAAGCATCTGGTGAAACTTTACCAGTACCTTTTTTATCAAATAAAGAAAATGCGTCTTTGTATGTTTTGGTGTTGGATGACTGTCAATTAACGTGTTAATCACTTAGATCTGTATGTCTTATGCTATTGAAGTTTAATAACTTACCATTGTATATGAACTGATTAAAGATCAAAAGATAAATGATTGAGATTTAAGCTATTATTTTTCTTGCCTTTTTTTGTTTTTGTTTTGTGTTTTCTGAATTAGGAATTCCGGGGGGGGGGGGTTCTAATTCCGAAACAATAAGGTCACCAGTTCGATTCCAAGGGGGAAACAAAAAAAAGTTTCTCTAGTTTTCGCGAGCACACTCTTTTTTGTATAGAAAAATTGTTCATTGAAAGTTGTATTGGTATTAGTTTTCATCTATCAAACCAAAATATGAGTGATATTGCTGCTTCATTTCAAAAGTTGTCCTTAACTGACTCCGAATCTGTAAGTCTTAATCAACTGTACTGTTCTCACAACATACTATATCTTGAGACAATTCAAAATTTTTGAGTATTTTACTAATAATCAATTCTTAGGCTGATTCATCAAAATTCCCTGAACTATCAAATGTGCAAAAAGCGATCTCATCCCAATACTTAACACTATCTAAAAGATTCCCAGAAACAATTGCTGAATTCAATGAATATTTAAAATCCAATACTTATGTTGCTGGTAATTTACCAAGTTCTGCAGATGTTATTATTTTCGGTAGAGCTTTACCAATTGTTTCCAAATATACCACAGAAGATTATGCTTCCAAACGTCACGTCTTAAGATGGGCTGATTTAGTTCAAAACACTTTAGTTGAAGTTCCAGAAGAATTAAAAATTAAAATTGATTTCTCCGTTGAGATTCCAAGGGAAATTAAAGAAAAGAAAGAAAAAAAAGATGCCACTCCAGCTGCTCAAGCTCCAGCTGTAGCTGAAGGTAAAAAAGAGAAGAAAGAAAAGAAGGCAGGTTCTGGTTTTGCTGGTAAACCAGATGAAGAGACTTTGAAGAAATTGAGAGAAGCTGCAGCTAAAGCTAAACAAGAAAAAAAAGCTAAAGCTGCTCTTGAAGCAGAAGCTAAAAAAGCTGCCGAAGTACCACCAAACCCATCATTGATTGACTTCAGAGTTGGTCATATTGAAAAAGCTATCAAACATCCAGATGCTGATTCATTATACGTTTCCACCATACATTGTGGTGATACTGAAGGTCCAAGAACTGTTTGTTCTGGTTTAGTCAAGTATTTCCCACTTGAGGCTCTTCAAGGTCGTTATGTTGTTGTTGTTGCTAACCTAAAACCTGTTACTATGAGAGGTATCAAATCCACTGCTATGGTTTTATGTGGTTCTGACGACGAAAATGTTGAATTTGTTGAACCTCCAGCAGGTTCTCAACCAGGTGATAAAATCTTCTTTGAAGGTTTTGATGGTACACCAGAAAAAGTTTTAAATCCAAAGAAAAAAGTTTGGGAAACAGTTCAACCACATTTCTCTACTAATGAAGATTTAGAAGTTATTTATAAACAAGAAGGTAAACCGGATGCTAAATTAACAAATGCTAAAGGTGAAATCTTGAAAGTTGCATCTATTAAAAACGCCAACGTTCGTTAGAAATACATTATAGTACGAATAATATATGAATAATTGATAACACATTTGTGTAAAGATCTCTTTTGAAAATGTATTTTTTTGAATTCGGAAAGGTTATGAGACAGAAACAGTTGAACAGTAAAAAGCTCATCTGATAAAAAATATAAATATAAATTCAGTAAGATTCGTTCAAATGTTCAAACAGTTCCAACTCTTTTATCATATATTACAAGGCTAATCCAGTGTTATGAAACTAATTGCTAATCATTTCGAAAAAGATTCAAGTGGGTCAGTGACTCTAATTGCCCAGGATAAAGAAGATCTATTTACATTATACAATTTAATTCTAAAACAAGATGAAATTGAATTGAAAACCATGCGTAATATAAAAAAGCTTGCAGCGAATGGTTCGGTTAAAGGTAAAGCTGAAAAGAAGTTAGTCAAACTTAGGATTAAAATAGAAGATATCCAATTCATTCCAAATGACCAAATTATGAGATTAAGAGGTAAAACAGTTAAAGCACAAGAAGATGTGCCAATTGGTACTTATCATAGTGCTGATATTGATTTTAAATACCCATTCACATTGTACAAAGATGATTGGGACGCAATTGCGTTTGAACTGATTACTAAGGCTTGTGATATTGAAGAAAAAGCTGAAGTTGCTGCTGTTGTTTTACAAGAAGGTGTTGCGCATATCTGTTTAATAACTGAAAATATGACAGTTTTAAGACAAAAAGTCGAGAGATCTATTCCAAAGAAGAAGAGAGGAGATTCAACTGCACATGATAAATCATTAGATAAATTTTATCAACTAGTTAATGATACCATGATTAGAGATTTGAATTTAAGTAAATTTAAAGCAATTATTATAGCATCACCAGGGTTTGTTGCTGAAGGTTTATTTGATAAAATATTTCAACAAGCAACATTAACGAACAACAAAGAAATACTACAACTAAAACCGAAGTTTCTAATCACTCATTGCTCAACTGGGTTTTTACAAGGTTTAGATGAAGTTCTAAAAAATGAAGAAGTTCAAAAAAAATTATCAGATACAAAATTTGCAAAAGATGTTTTATTGTTAGATGAATTTTTCAAATCCTTAAATAATGATGATGGTAAAGCTTGGTATGGTCCACAAGAAACTGAAAAAGCTGTGAATATGGGCGCAGTGAAACATTTACTATTAACAGATTCATTATTTAGAAGTGATGATGTTAAAGTTAGAAAACATTACATCCAACTATCTGAAATCGTGAAAAATGGTGGTGGTGAAGTTACAATCTTTTCAAGTTTACATGAATCTGGTAAACAATTAGATCAAGTTACAGGTGTTGCTGTTTTATTAAATTATCCTGTTTTTGATCTGGATGAAGATGACGATGGAGATGAAGAATAAATAATGTACAATAAAGGAAACAGATAATGAATAAATAAGAAAAAAATAAGTAATTTAAACAAATAAATAATCGATCAAATATAAAAGAAACTAAATTGACTCTTCAAGCTAGCTGTAAAGTATCTGAATGTATTTTTCTGAGGTACCATACATCACCATTTCTTGCTTTTCTTAGTATATCTTGTATCAAACCACCAGTGATGCCCAAAATGAGTCCTTTCTTCATCAGATGTTTAGTTGTTTGAATGTTCAAGGCATACAATCTAGAATAACCAAAACCAAAAGATAATGTAGCTATAGCCGTATTGATAAAATCAATTTGATTTCTTGTATAATCAAGTAATGCTTCAAAAGTGAAGAAACTTGCTATAAGAACGGAGACTCTCAAGCTTGTTTTGACACCTTGATGTACTGCTTCCTTGGCACAAACCCAATTCTTTCTTTTATGATAAAAATACCAACCACCTTTCGTTACAGGAAGCCTATGTGCATTTTCCACTAAATACCTATCTCCTGCCTTACGATAACCATTAATACCACCTCTAATGAAACCTATAAATCCGGCACCAAAAGACACTAACGGGATTCTAAGTTGTGGTGGGATGTTAAATCTATCGATTCCATCTCTAAATCCACTTTCTCTCATTTGCATTCTTTTGTATCTGATGTTACTGTATGTCAAGCGTGATGCATAATAAAAAAATAAAAATACTTAATTAGAATTACAAAACAAATTCAACTTTTCAACTATCCAAAATTCACTCCAATTGAAGAATGTCAGACTTTATAAGGCATAAAAACACCTTTACAAGACAACTAGTGCTATCTACAGTAGTTGCATGTCTAGCATCTGTTCAATATGGTTATCATATGTCTGAGTTAAATGGGCCTGGGGGTGTTCTTACCTGTCAAACCAGTGTTCCATTGGTTGGTGTTCCTTACAATCGCTCTTTCTTTGACCGTCTTGGAAGAGTTGAATGTTTGTCTATGGATGAGCAAGGTCTAGGGTTTGTCACTGCTGTTTTCTCAATTGGTGGGCTTTTATCATCATTATATGCAAGTATTTTGGTAGACTTATTAGGAAGAAAGAAACTGATGGTTGTTAATGGAGTGTTTTATATCATCGGATCCATAATTGAAACACTTGCTAATAACTCAATTGGATTAGCTACTGGTAGGTTTATTTCTGGGATTGGCGCTGGTTGTTCAATTGTTGTAACCCCCTTGTTTATTGGGGAGATTAGTCCCATTGAGTTTAAAGGATTCTTAGGTAGTATGAATCAAGTTGCCATCAATGTCGGTATCTTGTTAACTCAAGTTCTAGCAATTTACTACGCTAATAATATCCAATGGAGATATCTATTATTAGTTGGTGCTGTTTTAGGAGCGATTAACATCATTACAGTATTCTTTATCGATGAGAGTCCAAAATGGCTAATGAACAAAGGAAGAAAACAGGAAGCCAAACAAGCATTATTAAATCTCAGAGGACTCGATTACCTGGATATAGAAGAAGAATTAAACCATTTCAATGGTACTGATAGATTATTGCCAACTTCAACTCAATCTCCAAAGGCTCAGAACATTAACATGTATCAATACTTAACAAATGTTTCATACAGAAATTCATTAATAAGTGTCACTGCTTTAATGGCTGGTCAACAATTTTGTGGTATTAATTCAATCATTTTTTATGGTGTTTCAATTATTAGAAAATTAGTGCCAGATTATGCTGTTTTGATCAATTGTTTCATTTCATTAGGTAACGCTGTGATAACCTTCTCAGCTGCCCCATTCATCGATAAACATGGCAGAAAGCCTTGCTTACTGGTATCTGTTTCAATCATGGGTATCATGGCAGCTTTAGTCTCACTGGGTATCACCCAATCTATTCCAATAGTAACTGTTATTGCAACTTTTGGATATGTTGCTTCCTTTGCAGTTGGTTTAGGACCAATTCCGTTTTTAATGCTTTCTGAATTCACACAATCTGAGGCAAGAGGAACTGCTCAAAGTTATGGTACTACAATCAATTGGATAGCTACATTTTTGGTTGGTTATTTGTTTCCAATCTTTGATTCATTAATTGGTGGTTATGTTTATTTTATGTTTGCTATAATTTGTGTCGCATTCGCATTTTTCTTACAAAGGTTCATACCAGAAACAAGAGGAATGAAGGCTTATGAAGAAGTTTGGGGACTGAGGGTTGAATAGATACGTTAATAAAGTATATAACTAATCGTAGTTCAATCTGATTTGTAGATCTTTTAAAATTAGGTCTGCGAAATGACAAATGATCACGTTTTTTAAATTAGGGCTTTCAGGAGCTTTGAGCGCTATCACCCACACACCACCAAATCTGGTATGAGACACAAATTGTTTTCCGCCAAATCGAAAAAAAAAAAATTAAATTCGCGGCTGTTTGGGCGACTCCAAAAACTGGTATGCACCACATCCATACAATTCAAAAAGTTTCTCTTCCATTTTACAGACCGCGAAATCAAACAAAAAAAAAGTTGAAAAGTTCAATCTTCTTTAATTCTATTTAATTTAACATTAACTAAAGTAGAACCATTTCAATATGCCTACCAGATTAAGTAAAACCAGAAAACATAGAGGTCACGTCTCAGGTATGTGATAATAAAAAGAAAGACAGAATATCAATGAAATGGCTTTGTTCAAATGAGTTCAATCATAGGAAGTTTTCGATATATGTAGCGACTTATAACTTCAATGGATATACAAGAATTCGAAGACAATAACACCAACGTGACAATAATACAATCAATAGATCAAATAATATGAAAAAAATTCAATTGTACAACTTATTTGTTTAATTATGAAACATTTGTTTGTACATTCATCAAGGTGAAAAAAATCTAGCTCACAGTATAAACAAATTTTGTTCTCCATATTAATAAGACCCAAATATCATATATTTCAAGCCATATTTCAACAGTCGTTACATGATTTCCATACTTTTTTTTGAACAGATTCTTTAAAGATATTCGTCTGAGTAACTCATAACAAAACTTGAATACTAACTTTTTATATTATAGCCGGTAAAGGTCGTGTTGGTAAACATAGAAAACATCCAGGTGGTAGAGGTAAAGCTGGTGGTCAACATCACCACAGAACCAATTTAGATAAATTCCATCCAGGTTACTTCGGTAAAGTTGGTCAAAGATACTTCCACAAACAATTATTACATTTCTGGAGACCATCCGTCAACGTTGAACAATTATGGTCTTTAGTTGATGCTGAAAAAAGAGATGACTACTTAAAATCTGCTTCTTCAACTGCTGCTCCAGTTATTGACACTTTAGCTCACGGTTACGGTAAAGTTTTAGGTAAAGGTCAACTTCCAAATGTTCCAGTTATCGTCAAAGCCAGATTCGTTTCTTCTTTAGCTGAACAAAAAATCAGAGCTGCTGGTGGTGTTGTTGAATTAGTCGCTTAAATTAACTCACATGTATAAAAAAAAATATATCATTAATTGGTTAACTACCTAGTAAAGCTGTAGAGTGGGAATACAATGTATATTAAAATTGGTTGAATTTTATAGACTATATTTGATCCAAATACTTAGTCCATGATTTAATACTTGGATTCTCTAATGATAAGATTTCTGTAACTTTTTTGATACGATAACCATTTTCTGTCAATTGATGGATTCTTTTAATCCTTTCACAAAACTGTTCATAACTTAAAGGTTTTGAACTATCTGAGCGAAATAAGAAACTTATGATATCGAACATCAATTGAACTTTCTGTTTTCCCTTTTCACTAGTGACGTATTTTGGAAGATGAATATCGTTTTCATGGAAGAGGTTCAATAATAAATCTTTGATAGAATTTGAATCTAATTTTATTGGTCCAATTATTGTACTGATAGCTTCATTGATATCAACTTTTCCAAAATTCTTTGAATCGTTATTAGAAGATCCAACCATCGACTTCATGGGGTGAAATTTCAACTTGGCCATATTTTCTTGAATCTCAATGATTTTATTTTCTTCATTGATTCTTCTCAAATGGTTCCTGTAAATTTCATCAATTAGATTACTGGAAATAAACTTGATAGCTTCAAGAGGTTTTGCATTCAATTTAGTAGGTTCAAAAGTATTATAGGATTTTGAATAGACCATAGGTATTGATTGGAATCGTTTTGATAGAGAACTGATGGTTTTAGCGTGTTTTAACATTCTTTCAATTTTTTAAAAGAACTGGACTTTAGTAAAAGAGTTAAAACGAAGCTGGAATTACTGAGAAGTGTTTATCTGTTTGATTTATATATATTTACAGTTCCTTATCCATTTATTGTGTATAAAGATGAAACAATTTTAAAACGAAAGTTAAGACACTTTTGATGGATACCACAAACCACACGTTGGACATATAAATGAAACTAATCACTGAAAGTGAATAGCTAACTGTGCACAGTAAAATACACAATAGACTCGCAGCAATTACAGTAAAGAAGTAGTGGTATCCACGAATTAATTATCTTTTCCATACAAATCGGGAAAAAGTAAACAAAAAATTTTCGAATAGATGATTTTTGATTTCATTCATCTAATAGATTATTCCAAAATCACAATGACAGATCAATGGACAGTTGAATCAGTTATCCCGTCTCACATTAAAAAGATTCTTGAGGATCAAACTACAGAATCAGCTCCAGTGAATTACGTTTCAGTGTTCTTACAAATTGTGAGTCTTTTGAAATCTCAAAAAAGAACAGGTTGGGTTGATCATGGAATACCTGATTGTGAATCCATCAGTGACCACATGTACCGTATGGGGATCTCTACTCTACTTATCAAAGATCCAAAAATTGATACCGGTAAATGTGTCAAGATCGCATTGATTCATGACATTGCAGAATCATTAGTTGGTGATATAACACCATTTGGAGGAGTTACAAAAGAAGAAAAACATAGAAGAGAAGAAGAGACCATTATTTATCTGAGTGAATTGGTTAAGAAGTATGACGAAAAAGCAGGTACTGAAATTTTAGAGTATTGGCTAGATTATGAAAATGTAAGAACTTTAGAAGCAAGATATGTTAAAGATATTGATAAATTTGAAATGTTATTACAATGTTTTGAGTATGAAAAGAAGTTCAAAGGTGAAAAAAAATTAGATCAGTTCTGGAGTGCAAAGGCAAGTATAAAAACTGATGAAATCAAAGGTTGGTCAGATGATTTATGGACAAAAAGGGAAGCATTTTGGAACTCTTTGTAGTATTTACTAGTATTTATTATTAACATATATGCATGAATAGACTATTAGATTTGAACTGAAACTTTGTATTTATGATATATCTTTTTTACTCTATAAAAAACTCTATTGTACAACCCATAAATTATCATAACCAAAGATCCAAGGTCCAATTGTATGTCTTCCTACAATAGCTAATAATCCAATAGCAAATTGAACAGATAGGATAGTAATACATAGTTTATCTTCTCTCATTGGACCAAACCAAACTAAGAAAAGGTTAATTAAAGTAAAATTACTCGTATCTTTAACTTCTCCCTTTTCATTGACTTTTACATCTAAAAGATGTAACTTACCAAGTGTGATAACAATATTGTTAACAACTGGATGCAGTTTTTTATCTATAACAGCTCGGGATGTGTATAATAAGCCATCCTCTTCGTTGTATTTAGGTAATCTGTGTCTGGGACATGGAATGATACCAAACAATTGAGGGACACTATAGATAAAATTGAAAATTTGTGGTATAAAAAATAATAATAGAGTTTTTGAGAAATGTCCTAGAATACCAACAACGGCAAACACCATACCTGCAAAGTAACAATAAGTATCCCCAACGAAAACTCTGGATGGCCACCAATTGAATTTTAATAACGCTAATGAGACACCTAAAAATGGAATCAATAAACAGGCAGAGAATAAATGGGATTCAATTGCTGGTGAGTGTGAGCCCGAAGTCAAATAGCAGACGTCATTTAGTAAGATGATAATAGCTAAAGTCACAGATTGACCAACTTCCAATCCATTAATACCAGCTAAGATGTTAATTGAATTTGGACAAAAGATTGCGACACTAGCCATATAAACGTAATAAAATCCACCTAACTCAACGGTAGTTGAGTTAAAATACCTCTGTAAGAAACCAGGTACTAAAACATGTGTCATACCGAAATCAACATAGTAAACAATTAATAAAGGAATTGCTGCTACTGCAGGTAAAAAGAATTTGTTTCTCCATCTGATATCAAACAAATCATCAGCTAATCCCAATAATACTGTACTTTCAAGACATAGAATGGCACTCAAGAATCCGGCTAATTTATCATGAGGAAATAACTCCCTATCAGAAACATCCTCAAGTTGACCTAAATCTCTGTTCCCACCACCAGAAGTTGAAGTGACCAAGAATTTATAAAACAGGAATGGAATAAAGAAAAACATGACAAACAAATATGCAGTAGCAGGAATAGCACCAATAGATTCAGGAATGATGGGTTTATCCTTCTTGGAAAGATCTTTACCAAAAAAACCCTTTGCAACGAACAAAGGTGATAGCTTTGGAATCAAGATATCTGTTGATACATAACCAATCATTGAGAACCCGACTGAAGCGATCAATGATCTATAGAAGCCCCATGAAAAGTATATGATCGCACAACCAGCAATCAGCAGTATCTGCCTGAGCATAATGTGAATATAATTGCATAATTAGAGATAATACAAGTTGTTTGTTTGTGGTTTTAATCTTGTCTATCGCAAGGTGTCTGGATGTTTATTAAAACCCAAAGACGCGAAAAAAAAATACTACGAATTTTGGTTTGTTTTGCTTTATTAAATAGGAGAAATCAAGTCAAATCTTGAAGTTTCTTAACTGATTCAATTCATCTTCTGTGCTTACTGTCTTATTCTTGAAACTAACTCTTAGTGCTGTGAATAAACTGGCCTGTGTCTTTTGTCTTGTTTTTTGAACTCTAATTTGTTTCAAAGTCTCCTCTATATAATTATGTCCAGAGTGATACCACTGATTGATCTTAGTGGTATCTCCAAAGAAGATAAAATAGAGAATGAATTCGGCTCTTTAACTTCTCAAGAATACCGTTACAAGACACACTCAAGAAATGGAGAACCATTACCTGATCCAATTGAAGATGAACCACCTTATTACGTTCTACTAATCACATATTTAAATTACTTAATCTTAATTATCAATGGTCACATCAAAGATTGGCTAGGTGTTACATTCAGATCAAGTCTTTATAAAGATTTGTTGGAAAAAGATGGTCTTGCTCCTTGGTATTCAAGATTTGAATCTTTTTATATCAGAAGAATGAAACAGAGATTAGATGACTGTTTTGGGAGACCTACTTGTGGTGTTCCAGGTAGATTAATTACTTGTATTGATAGAGATGCCCATGACTATAACAAATATTTCACTTATCCAAACACTACGTCAACTTGTTTGAACTTATCATCGTATAATTATCTAGGATTTGCTCAATCTGAAGGCCCATGTACTGATTTTGCTGTTGAAACTCTTAACAAATATGGTGTTGGTGTTGGTGGTCCTAGAAACTTAATTGGTACCACAGATTTACACCTTGAAGCAGAAAAGATCATTTCTAAATTCGTTGGCCAAGATGATGCTGTCTTATTTTCAATGGGTTATGCTACTAATGCTTCCGTTTTTTCCTCATTATTAGATAAGAAATGTTTAGTTATTTCAGATGAACTAAATCATGCTTCAATTAGAACAGGTGTTAGATCCTCAGGTTGTGCTGTTAAAATTTTCAAACATAATGATATGGATTCTTTAGAAACATTATTAAGAGAACAAATTTCTCAAGGTCAACCAAGATCTCATAGACCATGGAAAAAAATCGTCATTGCAGTTGAAGGTTTGTATTCAATGGAAGGTACTATGTGTAATTTACCGGTCTTGCTTCAATTAAAGAAAAAATATAAATTCTACTTATTTGTTGATGAAGCCCATTCTATTGGTGCTATCGGACCAAATGGCCGTGGTGTCTGTGATTATTTTGGCGTCAATCCAAAAGAAGTTGATATTTTGATGGGTACGTTTACCAAATCGTTTGGTGCTGCTGGGGGTTATATCTCTGGTTCAAAAGCAATTATTGAAAGATTAAGAATTGATATCAACGCCCAAAATTATTCCGAACCAATTCCAACTCCAGTTTTAGCCCAGATTGTTTCGTCAATTAAAATTATCACTGGTGAAATTAATCCAGGCGAAGGTAGAGAAAGATTAGAAAGAATTGCATTTAATTCAAGATATTTAAGATTGGGTCTTCAAAGACTAGGATTTATCGTTTATGGTATCGATGATTCTCCAGTTGTTCCATTATTACTTTTTGCACCATCCAAAATGCCAGCCTTTTCCAGAATGATGTATAAAAGAAAGATCGCAGTGGTTGTTGTTGGTTATCCAGCTACTCCATTAACATCATCTCGTGTTCGTCTTTGTGTTTCTGCATCTTTGAAGAAAGAAGATATCGATTACTTACTAAGGCATTTAAATGAAGTTGGTGATAAATTATTCTTAAAGTTCAGTTCTGGTATTGCTGGTGGCTCGTTGGATGGGAAACCACCAAGATGGAACATCGAAGACGTTATCAGAGAGACTCCTCGTGATTGTCTAGATTCAAAATTCTTTCTTTCAACCCAACATAATACTAAAGACAAACATAATTAATTTCATACTAATACATAATTATTACTTACTCTCATTGATATTGTATTTTATCTATTAGTAATTCTTATTATTCAGTTCAAAACACATAGGAAAAACTCAATTTGAAAAATGTGTTAAGCAAAAGATTTTTAAACAATCAGGGCCAAAAAAATAATACTTATTTCTCGCATGAGACAGAACATATACGAACAATGAGATTTATTCCATTCAAACTAAATTTCTGACACTTACTTAAACTCCATTTATAACCCAGCAAAATGAATACTGTGAGAATACGATTGCTACAGTACATTCACGCACTGTCCAAGTTTAAAGCGTTCCAAATGTTGAAAAACATGAGAATACTGGGTCTATTAGGTATACTAATATTTGGTGTATTAGTTTATCTAATATCTCTGGAGAATAACTCTATGTCCCTTGAGAATAAATTCAATCAATCTTTTTCAGTCATGAAATCAAATCCAAATTGGTCCTCTCATTCCATAAATAGCGTTCAATCATCACAAGAAACTAAGAATGACAATCAACTCCTAAAAGACTCAAAAGTCATATTCATCAATAACAAGTATCCAGTTGCATTAGGTTATGAAAGTGTTTTGAAAGAAATTGAAGCTGAAACGTTTATGAATAAACCGTTATTTGAAAAATGTTCACTATATTTCTCAAACCTTCTTAGTGTTGATCCAAATTGGAAGTTACAAAGTCTGGAAGACTCTAATCGTCCATACAATAAATTCATATTTGATACAAAAGAACAATACATTGAGGATAGAACTAATGATTTCAAAAGCAGTTTAGAAAACAAGGATTCTATATCTGAGGAAGAACTTAGAAAAGAAATTGACAAATATGGTAAAAAATATCAATGGAATGAAGAGTATGCTAAGTCTTTTGAAGAATCTTTTGAGACCGAAAGATATATGACTGACCAAATGACCAACATAAGGGTGTTCTCACAATGTTATTTAAATGATTTACCACAAAGTGAACAAGAAATTATTGATTTGATGAATGGCACAATAACTTGTGGGTCAACAGAAGAAAAACTATTCACATTTTTAACTAAAAAATACCCAGTCTATACACGATGGACAGGAGAAATTATTACTAGACTACCAGTTATGTTAGATTATGCTTCAAACGATGAATATGAACCTCTTAATAAAAGTCCTGAATCAACTGGTTGTTTTATAAGGGATTTAAGAAATTCATATAATGGGAAAGGTATAGTGGTTTCAGCAGCAGATAAGCATCTTAAAGAATTAACTAGTCTAATATTAGTCCTACGAGCAAACAAGAATCAATTACCAATTCAAATCATTCATAGAGGTGATTTAAGTAAAGACAGTCAACGAATTTTAACAACAGTAGCAAGAAGTAAAGACTTAAACTTGGATGAATTGTCAACATTCAGAAAGATGATTCAAAATAAATACGAAGATTTTCATGATATTTCTATTGATTTAATATTCCCACAACAAGAAATATGGTATGTTAATGCTGAAAATTCAATCAATCCAGATGATAATAGATTTATCAGTTATGGTAATAAATTAATAAGTTTATTATTTAGTTCATTTGAAGATACAGTTTTAATTGACACTGATACCGTTCCATTTGTTAATATTGATGAATATATCTTACAATCATCAATCTATAAAGATTTAGGTGCTTTCTTTTTTAAAGATCGTCAATTATATGATCGTATGACAGGACCAGATATAACATATTTCAAGAAAATGTTACCAACAAAATTAGATTCTGCTTTCTTTGATATACCTGAATTAACTGATTATACTTATAAAAACAGATTTTTTGGGGACAATTTTAAACATATTCAAGAATCAGGAATGGTTGCAATCAATAAAAAAAGACATTTTAGAAGTGTATTAACGATAAACATCTTACAATTATGGAATGCGGTAACTACTAGAGTTCATGGTGATAAGGAATTATTCTGGTTCGGATTTTCAATTGCAGGCGATGAAGATTACTATTTAAATGCTCATGGAGCTGGAGCAGTTGGTTCGTTAAATCCAAATTCTAATAGATTGTTAGAGGATGTTGATGATTCAAGAAGATCTAAATTGAAATCGAATATGATTTGTACAACTCATCCTGCTCACTTATCTGGTTTAGACAACAAGACTTTATTATGGATGAACTCCGGCTTTATCAATTGTAAAAGGCCAGAAGAAGCCACTAAAGATATCAAAATGGATTTATACAAGAATATTTTCCAAAATGAAGATGAATTGAGACAAGTCTATACAGGCCCATTAAAGATAGAAGCAATTATCGTGCCACCAGCTCAAGAAAATGTCCTTGATAATGAATTAGGCGAACCAAGTGCGGGATGGAATGTCATGTTTGGCTGTGGGGGCTATTTATACTGTGCGTATGATAACGTTGGTGCAAGTGATGATCCAAAACATAAAGGTACATTAGTTCAGTATGATAATTATACCATTTCTTGGTTTGATTATTTGGGTGACATTTGGGTTAATTATGAAAATGTTATAAATACTGGTTAGTTATTTCTTAAAGATGCATTATAACTACAGATATCGTAAAAAATTGGTCTAGCATATCATTTGTTTTATTCACTTATTATTTTATCTACTTGGATAAATAATAACATCATGTAATATTATCATTGAGGTTTGACTTGAACCTTGAAATATCATATTATGTAGAGAGATACATCTTTTGATTCTCTTCTCTTCACGTTCTCAAACTTGAATCATCTTTGTTTTTATATATGGAACAGAAACATACCTAATCAATCATTGTAACTGTGAAGAAAGGTACTTAATAGATTTTTTGATACTATTAATCAGATTTCAATAGAAGACTGGTATTATTTCTAATCGTAGTTTTCACAATTTGTATTATCACTGAACTCACATGAACTTTAAAGGACTGATAGACAAAAAAGCTATCTAAATTAAAACTTCTATACTAATAAAATACATGAAAAAGTCTCATTATTAAGACCTTTAATATTTTGTAATTTGATAATGTTGGAATACTACAACTTTAGTGTACAAATAACGCATAGATAAATTTCTACAAGTAAAAGAAACAATTATTATTGAATATTGTTGTCTATGAAAAATCTTAATTAAATAATTGTACAATCAATTAAACCTAATCCATACATCGCTTTCTCAACATCTTTTTTAACTTTAAACCAATCTGATCTTCTTTGAACAAATTCATAAATCTCTTCTTGTTTAAATATCCCATTAAATTTATTCAAATCACTTATCAATTTTCCTAAATCTTTTGAATCTTTTGTTTGAATTAGATATAATTGTGCTAATTCTTTTAAGCCTATAAATAAAGGAGTGATATTTTTCTGTTTTAACGTGTTCACAATGAAATCATAATAATAGTTCAAATCACTGATTAGTATAATTGCACCTGTGCTTGAAATTGATCTTTTTTTGATATTTTTACAAATAATTTGAAAAAATCTTTCACCTATTTCTTGTTGGAAAACATCGATAATGCCCTTTTCAGTAGCGCCGTTCAATAAATTTATATGATTTGATAACAATGCAACAACTTTAATTGCACATTTAGTTGGACCAGGATTAATAATTTCTGGACTTTCTTTATCTTTTAGCTTTGGATTAAAATCATTAATTAATTGTAACGTGTTAAATAAAAATTCAATTTCATCCATCAATTTATCAATACCGATATTTAAACCATTAGCAACATAATTGTCTAATGCTGCTTCGAACTGTTTTTTAACTTGATTGGTATTATTCAGGAATTCATTTTTATCAACGATTTTTTTACTAACTAATTCATTTGAATAGAAAATTTCAATCATTTGTTGAACTAAATCACCAACGTTAATTAGTTCTGTAAATTTAATTAATGGATCAACTGTGTTTAAACTTTCCAAAGATTCTAAAGATTTAAATTCACTAGGGTCATATTTTGTTAATAGCTCAATAGCTTTCTCAAAACCAGGTTTAATATGCTCATGACTTATAATCAAAACCAATTGTTTGAATAATTCTTCAATATGTGAGTTGACATCATCTTTTGACAACACTGAACTCTCAATGTCATTGAATATTGAGAATAACTCAATTTTAGACTTTGCATCTTCTAAAAGTTGATAAGATAATTCAAAATTCACAAAAGTTTTCAAATTTTTCAAGTTTTTATTCAACATTTCAAAATTAACTCTAAATTTGATTTCATTTGATTCTTTATTTGATTTATTAGTGAAAATTTTAGTAAAACTTGATAGTAATTCAAATTTGTTGGTCTTAGCTTCTTCTGTTGAATATTCAGTTAAAATTGATTTGTATATATGTTCTTGTTCTTGCTTCTCTTGATCATGATAATCTTTCTCAAAATCTCTAATCTTTTGAATTGAATCTCTTTTAAAATTTGATACAGTTTCTTCTGAGAATCGTTCAACCAGTGGTTCACAGTAAAGATTTATAAATCTCCTTATTATTTCTTTATAATTGTCACCAGCATTAATTGAAGGATTTAAATAATTCACAAATTTTGTTGTTAATCTCTGATAAATAATCGGTATTATATCAATGTTTCTCAGTGACTCTGCCAAAAAGAATTGTTTAACGATATATTTATCAATAACCTTCTCAGAATACATAAACATAACAGGCAATTGGTCAGTGAAACATTTATCGATAACGGCAGATTTTTCATTGAAGAAATTAGCCAGATCATTAATGACTTCATCTAAAGATTCATAGATTAATTTGTCACCTGGATCAAGTATCGTTTCAGGAAAGAAATCATTTGGAAATGTGTTTTCTTCAATGAAATACTCGACTACTATGTCTTCTTGATCCAAAACGTTCAAAGTTTCAACTAATAAATTAACAATTGAATACTCTTCCTTTATAAAATTATCCTTAAGCTCTTGGAATGATTTTTTAACGAATAATTGTATTATTGTATTTATCCTTTTCGTTAAAGTTTCATTCACGTTAGAATCAGCATCATCCATTTCAATGAACCTTTGTAAGTTTTTCAGAATATGAGATTTATCTTGTGATGAGATTGACACTGAATCAAAAAATAAATCAAAATCAAACTCTGTTGAATCGTCAATGATTTCATTATCAAGTTTATCTAGGTATGGCTTCAAGTATCCTAGAATCCTAAGCACCGTACCTTTTGGATCATTTGTTCTTTTAACATTGAATGCAGTTACCAAGGAGTAGCCATCCTCTAACAGTAAATCAGAGGTATGTTCTGGGTCATAAATGATCAAAGCTTTCTGTATTCTTTTAGTGAAGTAACCCAGATCTGAAGATGTAGCCAATATTTTAGAAACGGTTTCGTTTGTTTGTGTGAAGTTTAAGTAGTCTCTAACACTCAAGTGTTGAGCTATCTGCGTGACAATGCCTCTCTTGTCCAATAAATCCATCTCCCTTTGTAGCACCTGACCTGAAAACCAATAAAGTGGATGAGCTCAAGTCTAAAAGTACTCAAACAATTCCGGTAACCAATTCCTAATTCCGACTCCCTTGAAACTATCAAAAATGTAAACAAAAAAATTGCCCTGGAAGCACTTTCAGAATTGAAGTTAAAACGATGAAACCTTTTCCAACAAACCACGAGGAGTTGATACACGACGTCGCCTATGACTTCTACGGGAAACAGTTGGCCACTTGCTCCTCCGACCAGCACATCAAAGTGTTTGATCTAGACTCAGTTACTGGTGATTGGGTCTTAAATGATTCTTGGAAAGCTCATAATTCTTCTATTATCAAAGTTGATTGGGCATCCCCTGAATATGGTAAAATAATTGCATCTGCTTCATATGACAAGACTGTCAAAATATGGGAAGAAGACCCTGATGAACCTCTTGGATCTGGTCGTCGCTGGAAAAAGTTAGCTACTTTAAATGATGCAAGAGGTCCATTATATGATATTTCATTTGCTCCCAGTCATTTAGGGTTGAGATTAGCTATCATTGGCAGTGATGGAGTTCTTAGAATATATGATGCTTTAGAACCTGCTGACTTGAGATCATGGACTTTAACATCAGAAGTATCAATATTAACAGTTCCACCAGCTTCACATTTACAGTCAGATTTTGCCTTATCATGGTGTTCATCAAGATATTCGCCAGAAAAATTGGTTGTTTGTGCTCTAGATCAAGCGTTCATATATCATCGTGACTCAGCTGGGAAACTAATACAAGCTGCTACACTTCCCGACCATGGTGGTTTAATTAGATCTGTCTCATGGGCCCCATCGATGGGTAGATATTATCAGTTACTAGCCACTGGTTGTAAAGATGGTAAAGTTCGTATTTTCAAATTAACAGAAAGATTGACCCAAAAGTCAAATAAACAACAAGGTCAATGGACTGAAGACTCAGATGTGAATTTACTAGAAAAATCACAACCTAGTGTGGTTGTTGATGTTGAATTACTGAGTGAACATGATGATCATAAAAGTGAAGTTTGGTCTGTGTCCTGGAATTTAACTGGAACAATTTTAAGCAGTTCCGGGGATGATGGTAAAGTAAGGCTTTGGAAATCAGTTTACAACAATGAGTTCCACTGTCTATCCGTGATAACTGCTGAGCAGAAACAAGATGTATAAAGCGATATATTTAATTAACAGTTAGAATATTTACGTAATCAGCTCATCGGTAATCAGGTAAAAAAATATTTTTTGTACCAATCTGTATCAGTTTAGTTGTTAGTATACAGAGTATAAATAGATGAGGTTATTAGCAGCCACTGACGATAACGGTGGCTTCAAAGAAGTTACAGCTATAAGAGGGGTGGATACTTCTGTGAAAACAGCCACACAACCGGATAAAATAGAAGCTTTCCATCCAGAAGGTATAAGAAATAGAATTCAAAAATTCATCATTGCTAAACCAAACAAATCTGAATTCAAATACTTGATAGCTACAAGAATTCAAGGTAATATCTCAATTTACAAAATAAATGAAGCTTATGATTTGATCAAGACGTTGAATGGAAATTTTGTTAGTGAAGAAGACACTTTTGTTGGTCTAACTGAAAGTTTTGGAAATGTCATCGCTGTTACTGAATTAGGTAAAGTCACGTTCATCAACCTTGAAAGCATCTCTGAAGAAGACATTAAAACTACATCAGTAATTCTAAAAGGACCAGTTTCTGCCTTTGTTCCACATCCTCAACAAAATGGAATTTTTGCGTTTGGTGGTAAAGAAAATGATCTAAAAATCATCAAATTATATGAATCTAAAACCAAGGACATATATGTGAAGGAACTAAAATCAGAACAATTATTTGAAGCTAAAAATGTAAAACATGATAGACTGCAATTGAGAGTTCCAATATGGATCACCAACATTTATTTTGTTGAGTTGGAATCACATACCAAATCATCATGGAAATTAATCACCACAACAAGATATGGACAAGTTAGAAAATATGACACTACACATGGAAGAAAACCAATCTATGATAAGAAAGTTTCTGATAAGCCATTAGTTACATTGAGTAAAACTCCATCAGAAAATGAAATAGTATGTGCCGATACTCATGCGACAACTGCAAGATTTGATACTGATAAAGGTATTCTTATCAGAAAATATAAAGGTTCAGTTGGTGCTGTGCAAGGTTTATATTCTTATTTATCAGATGATGAAAATTTACTGGTCACTGGTTCCTTAGATAGATACATTAGGGTTTTTGATATGGAATCTGCTAATCAAATTATTAAAGTCTTTGTTGGTTCTAAAATCAGTTCTGTTTGGCTATTGGATCCAGGAGATACTAAAATCCTAACAATCGAAGAACAAGAAGCTGAAGTTAAAAAAGCCAAACTTGCTATTAAATCTAAGAGATCTGAAATCACAGATGCTGAAAATGATGCTCTTTGGAGTAAACTAGAAGCAGCTTCTTCAAAAAAGAGAAAAGTTGGTAAATAGTGTATAATAATAGATACGAATTACAGTTTTCTAAAATTTTTCAGTAAAAAGAAAGAATTTTGTATGAAAAGTGATGAATTAAAACCCATTTGCCATTTTTTTATCATGACCTGCTTTTCTATTATGATTAGCTCTTGATGCTTTATTTTTTTCATTTCTTGCTTGTGTCCTTTTAGCATCAGCTGGATTTTTACCATCTTTACCATTTTTATTATTTTTATTATTCTTTTCATTTGGATTCTTTCGTTTATTGTGATTTTGATTTTGGTTTGATCCTGATGTGGCCTCTCTAGATGTATCAATTTGTGTCGATACTTTAGAATAATCTTCGCTTTCCTCACTTTTCTTATAAAATGCAGATCTCCATGGTTTATTACCTTTAAACATGTATTTCTCCTCCAATAATTTAGCTCTTTTCGGACTTCTTTGAATCATTTTAGCCCAACCTTCAATCTGTTCGTCTGACCAATTGGTTTCATTTCTCATCTCTTTACGTTGTCTTGTCTTTCTTGAAGTTTTATCAAAAGAAACTTGATCTTTTTTGAAAAGTTCCCATAAATACATTTCTATTTTATCAGCTTTAGTAGTGGCATCAGAGATATCTGCTGCCGAATTGGTTGCTTCTGCTTCATCATATGTGTCATCTCTCTCATCTTCATCAGCTTCATACATTAACCTCAATGCTGCTGTTAATGTCTTATTCTTGTGCTCATCAGGAACGTGTCTAATGTTTTGATTCTTACCCTTGATAGTTTTATTATTAATAAAAAAATCATTATTGTTTGAATTATCTTGATACACATGACGTGTAGATGATGATGATTCTTTAGGGATGGCCAATTTAGGATTCTCTAATAATAAATTAGTTACTGTCTCGACATTATAATCATTTTTTTTCAATAATTTCTCAGTGTATGAGATAGTTAAACTTGGAAACAGTTCAATTAAAGTATTGACATCATCTTGATTTATAGGAACTTTCCCAGACCCGCTCACTGATGTTTTCAAAAATGGTAGTTTTTTAGAAAGATCAGGATGTAATTTTACAAATGGTTCACTTGTTATAACAGCTGCAAATAAGGGAAATAGTGATAAAATTCTGTATGATGATATATTCATTTCACTCGCCAATAAAACGATTTTTGATGTTGGTAGAGATAACAATGAGATTATGGTCAATGACTTTGCAATTGGAGCAAATCTACCTTCACCATTTGAATATAATCTTTCTAATAATTCAATCAAATCAACAGAGATAAAAGATTCAGCAAATGATGGTTGTTTCTTACCCTTTTGTTGAATATTAATTGATTTTGAGCCAGTATTATTTTTACTACTTTTGGCACCATTTGATGATTTACTAAATATTTGTTTCTCATTCAATAATGTTGCAAATACTTTAACATCCAATTCATTAAATTTCCCATTCGTTATCAAATGTTCAATATGATTATGAATCAAAGAACTTGAATTCAATGATCTTTTAGATTTTGGTTTATATGTACCATCAATGATTCCTCTAGTTATTATACTATATCTAGAGCTATAAATCTTTGCAAAATTCCAAAGACTCTCACCGTTCAACTTCAATTCAATAACTCCAAATTGTTTGATCAATTCAAATATCCAAATTTTCAATAATTCTAAATTTTCTGTGATTTGAACGTTGATTAACCCTAATGATAGTAGTTGACCTTGTTCATTACCGATTTCCCTCAGGTAACTTCTGACAAATAGGCACAATTGTTCCTCTGATCTTTCTGTGATGGGACGATGCAATTGTAATAGAGTCTGGACGTATTGAATGTAAACTTCTATCAGATGAACCCAAATTACTGGATCTTTGTCAACCATTGAAGATCGAAGTTTGAAAGGTGGAAATAACGTGATTGGAAGTTCTAATTTATCTTGGAAATCTATTTCTAGTACTTTACCACTCATAGTTTGTTGAAAGTTTTCGTATTATTTTGCGAATCTAACTTAATACTTTTTTTCATTAAATTTTACTATTTTTTTGTTTCTCGCTGAGAAAAATTAATTATACTACAATCAATATTTCAGTAATAATCATAAATGTATTAAAATCCTCTTGAACAAGGTTATAGATGAACACACATGGATCGTTACACATGGATCGTTAAAAATCATAAAAATAAATTGTAAAAAAAAAAAGAAGCTAATCATCCAACTGTTAGCAATACCAAATAAAATCCAAAAAATAAAGATAAAAAAAAGAATGAAGTGAAGAATTGGAAAAATGGATATAAAAAGATAATAAAACTCTTTATGCGATATCTATCTTTAGATGTTTTGGGCAATTAAATGTTTGACATCATCGACTAAATGTTCTGCTTGAGATTCTATTTTTTCGAAAAGAGCATCAACTTTTTCCATAGTTGAAGCTTCATCATCAATAATTGAATCACCATTCCAGAATTTTTTCAAACTTTGACCAGCACCGTTGTAGATTAATTTATTTGGAGTATCTTCGTCAACGTCGTCTAATTTATTTTTAGATGCGTATTCAATGATCTTTTTCTTTAATTGATTAGGAGTTAAACCACCTTTACTTGAAGCAAATTCAGATTTTGAATCTGGGAATAAAGATAAGTAATAAGTTAATAAACCAGCAACATGTGGAGAAGCCATTGAAGTACCTGATAAAGTAGCAGTTGCAGTTTCTGAACCAATGTAGGTGGATAAAATGTTTAAACCTGGAGCAAAGATATCAACACATTTACCGTAATTAGAGAAGTAAGCTCTTGAATCAGATAAAGTGGAGGCACCAACAGTGACAGCTTTCTCAGCTGAAGCTGGGGAATAGTTACAAGCATCGGCATTGTCATTACCAGCAGCAACGGCAAAATGAATACCTAAAGTAACAGCAGCGTTAACAGCAGCATCTAAAGCTGGGGATTTACCACCACCTAAGGACATATTAGCAGTGGAACCTTTGAAACCAGATTTACCTTCTTTAACAGCTTTAACATGTGAATTAGCAGCATATTCAACACCTTTGATAACATCAGACATAGTACCTGAGCCGTTTGATCTCAAGACTTTGACTGCAACGATATCTGCTTTTTTAGCAACACCATAGTTTTTAGAACCGATAGTACCAGCACAGTGAGTACCATGACCATTACCGTCGATATCTTGATCACCTTGTGGAATGGTTGAACCCCAAATGGCACGACCATCAAATTCGACATGATCAACATTAACACCGGTGTCGATCACGTACGCAGTAACACCTTTACCAGCTTCAGTATCATATAAATATTTGTTGAAAGACCCTAAGTTTAATGGTTCACGATGAGAGATTCTTGACAAACCCCAAGGAGCACCATTTTGAGTTTCGAATTCCGAAGCAAAGACTCTTGAATCTTTTTCAACGAATTCAACTAGAGGATTACGACGAATTAAATCAATTGTATCTTCTAAGAAATAACCAAAATAACCAGACATTAAACCATCTAAATGGAATTGGTCCAAAATACCACCCAAAGTGTTATCAATTGATTCAGAAGCGACTGTTTCAAAGAATTGGTTAGTTGGGTCAGATTCCATTAAAGTGGAAACAGCTTCCATATGTTGCTGTTCAACCCAAGCTTGATGGAAAGCAACTTCTTCCTTTTGGACACCTTGTTTGAAAACAATAATGTAACGATTTGGGATGATGTTACGACCAGCAGATTCGGTTGAGATTAAAGCAGCAGCCTCATCTTCGGCTAATAAGTGTTGGTTTAAGATTTTAGTGTCTAATTGAGCCTTAGCACCTTGAGAAATGTCTTTAACAAAGTCTTGTGCAGACTCGACAACTGAGAAGACATCTTGAGATTGAATATTTGGAATGACCAAAGAGTGAGCGACAGCAGCAAGCACTGCTAATGGGAGAATAGTAGATTGTTTCATAGTTTAATACTGGATTTTGTTTTAGTTAATAATTCTAAATGAAGGGGGAATAAAGAATGAGTGGAGTGGCAATTCTAGTCAATTTATAAGAAAAACAAAAAAAAAAAAAAAAAAAGTTATTCCGGGGACAATTTTTACAATCAATCCGGATTTCATTAGATAAGATAAGATCACGTGATCTTACATTGACAGACACATCCAAACATTTCGGAAAAATTAGGGATATTTAAAACATGAGAGAATCTGATAAGAGTAATTTCTAAGTAAAAAGAGTATCGTACAGTTTGTTAGCTATTATGAAGTGACATCATAGCAGCAATCTGTTGTATTACCATTTATATCATAACGTTTACGATCATAACGTTTTATCACTTTACACTCCATATAAACAATCCGATTAGTACAAATATTATAACTATTTACTACTTACTACTATTCTAAATAATATATAATTAACACAACTTTAGACTCTAAGACCTCGTTTATCGTTTATCGTTTATCGTTTATTTTAGATGAGATACATTGTCTCTCTAATGCTCTCATCAGACTCTCATTTGGTCGGTGATAAATTTTTATTCCTTCCTGCCATCCTTCGTTTTCATAGATCTATAGATATTGGACTTACACAATTGACGCACAATGAGTGAAGCTCACCAACCCAATGAATCAACTTTATTATTAGACAATGAGTCCAATCAACATGACTCAAATGAACCACAAGTTTTAACAACAGAAACAAAGGATCTAATCAAAAGGAAATTATACATCTCACATATGTTATATGTTTGGAATGCCAGGGTTTATGAATTTGGTATTGTTTTATTCATCATCAATCTATTTCCCAAGAATTTATTTCCACCTTCTTTATTCGCTTTAATTTCAACTGGTTCAGGAATCTTATTAACAAGTTCATTAACTCGATTAGTTAATAGAGGTGAAAGGTTAAACGTTATCAAATCAACTATTTTCATTCAAAGATCAGCTGCAATATTATCTTCGGTCACTTTATTAATAACATTTCAATATTTTAAAACGAACAAGTTAGTGAAATATGTTTGTTTAACTATTGTTATAATATGTGGTATTATTGAAACGTTATCTGCTATTGCTAATAAAATGTCAATTTCAAGGGATTGGATAGTTAAGATTTGTGGATCAGATCATAAATTCTTATTAGAATTAAACACTAGATTGAGAACCATTGATTTATTTTGTAAATTGATTGGTCCTTTTTTTATCTCAACTTTTTTAACGTTAACAAATCATGAAATAACTGCAATATTTTTTATTTTATCGTTCTTAGTATCCAATCAAATTGAGTTCGCAACAATCTTAAACATTTATAACGTTGTTCCAAGATTGAGAGAATCCAATAAGGACACCAATCAACCATCAGATCCAATAGAGACAATGGTTTCTAAAATTGATCATAATTCATCATATTGGCAACATGTCAAATTATTCTTCAACACTCCATTATCATTGAATATTATTGCGGTATCAATGACTTATTTCACGGTATTATCATTTGGAAATTCAACAGTTGCTTATTTATTATCATTTAATGATATTACTAATTTTACAATAGGTTACTTGAAGGCGATCTCCACTATTTTTGAATTGTTTGGAACTATAGTGATATTTCCATATCTTAGCCATAATACAGGGTTGATTAACACAGGATTGATTTCTATATTATTTGAGTTTTTATGTTTGATACCTATTGCAATGGGATTTTATTTGAATTATGAAAACACTAGATGGTTAATGTGTTTATGTATCCCATTTTCAAGGATTGGATTATGGTGTTTTGATTTAGCATTACAAAATTCAATTCAAATTTATATTAAGGATGATTTTGCAAGATTTAATGCAACTTCATTTGAAGAAACGTTTAATAATTTTTTCCAATTGTTAGGATATTCTTCAACTTTAATTTTTAATAAACCTGAACAATTCGAGATTCCAGTCATTGCAACTATACTCGTCATTGGATTAGGTGTTATTCTTGATTATTTCTGGTTTTTCAGATTAAAAATCAAGAAAATTCCATTAGAATAAATTCCTTTTTTAGATTTCATGTAAAAATATATAATCTTATTAGTTTATAATATTACGCAACGATGTTTTCTAGTACTTCTACATTCAACATCGATATTACCATACTCATCAAACCTTTCAAATTCATGATTGTCATTTCTCCTCAATCTCAATTTCTCTCTAAACGATTTCCCATTGCCATTAGTATCATTTCTAACCATTTGTAAACCAACATTGACAGCAATGTTGAAAACCTGATTAACATTTTCAGTAGTCTTTGCAGAACATCTAAGATGATATTTTGCTCCTATCAAGTTTGCAATTTCTTCAGCATCTTTAAATTCAACAGATTCTTGATTTGATAAAATAAATTGACGATCTTGTAACAAATCTGATTTTGTCCCAACTAATACAATAGGAACATCAGGACAAAAATGTTGAATCTCAGGGGCCCATTTCTCTTTTACATTATTCAAACTGATAACACTCCCCACCGAATAACAAATCAATATGACGTTGACATTTTGATACGATAATGGTCTTAATCTATCATATTCTTCTTGTCCTGCAGTATCCCATAACGTCAATTCCACTTGTTTATTTTCAGAACTTTCAACGTACGTGATATAGTTTTCAAAAATTGTAGGAATGTAAGCTGTTGGAAATTCACCTCTTGAATATGAAATTAGTAAACATGTTTTACCAGAACCACCATCTCCAACAACGACTAATTTAACTTGATGATCTGATTTCTTTTTTTTTGACTCTGTCGTTACAGTATATGAAGTGTTGTTATGAGCTTCTATTTTTGATGATTTCGTGTTAATTTTCGTAGATTCTATCTGTGATTGTCTTTTTTTAGCCACATCATATGGAGTTTCTAATGATGTTTGTATTACTTTGAAAGTGGAATCTTCAGAACTCAGATTTGATTGACCATAGAATGGCTGTGATAAACTGTTTGGCATTATGGTTTTTGTATGTAAGGGAGTGATAATGAAATGGTGATATTGTTATTTAATTGCAGACGTTGAAATTATGATTTCTTATGAAATTTTCTTTTAAAAAAAAAAATAACGAAAATTCTTTTGTTTACTTTTTTTTTTTTGATGTTTTGTTATACACATTGATGCAAATAGAGAATGAGTTATACATTTTGGTGTTGTAGTTTGTATATATTAGAAGTTCATCATCATCGTTTTATATTTGAAGCTATTCAGTGTCCATTTATTGAGTATATTCTTGTTCGTTGCCATATTCCTCACTTGATTTCATTTGCATGATGATTCTTCTATCTGATATGAATTTATCCAAGAAACTCAAAGGGGCCACTTGATATTTAACAGTTTCTTTGAAAACTGGATCTGTAAACCTTGGATCATAATCTTGTTTTAATAAATTAGTTTCTCGATTGAAATCTTTGATTATATCGAATGGGGGATGAGAGGTTCCATTGTCATCATCATTCTCTTCAGTTGATTTATCCATGTTCAATAATTCACTTATATCTTTGTCAATATCTTGAAACAAACTCTCACTATTTTTATAATAATTATCTGGTGTACTGTTTGATTTTGATAAATTTTCTGAAATCATTGATTCTGAAGGATAATTAGCCCTTTTAATTATCGTGTTTCTAAAGGATTTAATAGGTAACTCATAGATTCCCAAGGATCTTCTTTTTAAACGATCTTTCAAATCCATGAAATTTGGAATTGGATCATTTAATATAGTGTTTCTTAACAAGTATGCATGTCTTCTTGTTAAGAAAGCTAAAACACGACAGGAATAATTAAAATATGACAATAATTTCACGTCGTTCAAATTTTTCAATATTTGATTCTTTTCAAAAGGGAATAACACAAAGAATCCATTTAATGCAAATGAAAAAATGTAATTACAGTCAATTAAGATGAATTTAACCAAATCTGCAAATAAAAACCAAAACACATAGAAGATTTTTTCAACTGATGGTGTATTTGATCCAATTGTATGAATTTCAGAAGGTTCAATACTAAATCCTTTTTTCATAAATAAAAATAACTTATCGATTTTGAATCGAACAACAGAATCTTGAATTCTCTCATTTTCTAATAACTCAAACGCTAATAAGATATATTTATATAGATCCTTATATTGTTTTTTCAATTTTTCGTTTTTATTTGATGGAACGTTAATATATAAATCACCAAATTCTTTCAAAACATCAAAGAACTCATATAACATATCAGGAGGATATTCAGGAAACCAGGTATATTTAGAAGTGAATACAAAGGCATCTGCATATGCCTGAAGTACAGGAAAAGTTTTGGGGAATTGATCTTTATTCTCCAAAGCTAGTTTCAAGACAAGAGCAGGACCAGCAGCCAAAGCAAAAAAATCTTTAAAAGTTGAATCTTTGAAAAACATTGAAGTTGTACATAAAAACGATGTTATATTCAAAGTTGCAACTGAGTTATGATCATACAAATCGTTCAAATTTCTTCTAACTATATTCAAACATTCAACTCTATGCTTTAGAAAATGTGGTTCTAATTGTGGTAAGAAGGGTAATAAAAATGCAATTCCTTTCAGTAAACAACCTTCAAATGAATCTAATTCTTTAAACCCTCTTGATACTTGACCATGAAGATCAGTAAATAGGAATATTCTGGAGTAAATCAATGAAATAGTTTCATTTGAAAATTCAGGATATTTCTTCATATCAAAGACAGGACGGTTTAATATATGAGGAATTAAAGGAACTTCGAAACTTTCCGTTTCTGCATTGAATTGTAATGGAAGAGTTGAATTGATTCCAATTTCTGATGATTTTACAGATTTAATAGGTGAACCTGAAGAGAAACACGTTGCTAATACTTCAATTGGATGCATATAGGATTTTAATAAAATTCTGTCTTGTTCACTGGTGAAAAATGGTGATCGATGATCAGTTATAGAAGGCACACCAGATCCAAATTTATGGATCGCAGTCTTATCAGACGATGATGATTTAACGTTATTGATGTTACCCTTATCGTATATTGTTGAATTAACAGGAGATTTCGAACTCATTGGATAATTATTATGTTCAACGTTTGCTTCAGATTGTTCAGATAGACCCTGAAGTATACATAAATGATTAGTTTGATCTAAAAGAGGATGAAGTGGGTATTGTTGAGGTCGAAGATCATGATCATGAAAAGAGTGATTTTGTTGATGTATATCTTTCGCAGTATTGCGATCATCTGAGGTAACCAGTCTGGATTGATGTGTTTCTTCGATGATTTGTTTCTGTTCAGCAGTATAGTCTAAATAATCACAACGAACTTTCCTAGCGATACATCTTTTACAAGATGGTAATGATTCATCACATTTAATTCTCCTCTGACGACATTGGGGACATCCAAGTCTTGAATTCTTATGTTTTCTTCGATGTCGGACTTTCTTTGATGTCAAATCCTGTTTGTAAGAGTCTGTAAGTTGAAACATGGTTGTTGTTTATATAATTAGCAATGAAGTTACCAACTCAATTTATTTTTATTTTTTGAGGTTTATAGACACACTAGAATTTTGTGTCATCAAAAAAAAAAAAAAAAAAAAAAAAAAATGTTTTTAGAGAATACGATCTACAAATTGGAAGTTATTAGTTAATAATATTATTATTTGATTACATTCGTTTGTTTAGTTTATAGTAATGTCGACTAAAAAATCGATTTCAGTTCATAAAGAAGAATCCCAATAATGAACAATTTTAGCAGAAGTTTTTGTTGATTTGTTAAATTAGGTAGTTCATCTATGCCTTTGAATATCGTGCTTAGTATTGGAATCTTTACTGATTGTTCAGTGGTTTCATCTTTTTGAGTGGTTGTCTGATTATCAATTATATGATTTCGCTGTATATATTCTATTGGGGTTGATGTCATATTTAAATTCTTTTCAACCACTTCAATTTGATTTAGTATTAGATCATTAGATCCATTAACTTCAGTTGAGTCATTGTTCTTTTTAACATCTTTTTTAAATCTAAAGAATCTTTTGAAAGATTTTTTATTTTTAACAGGAAGAAGTTCCATGATGAGTTCAGGGTTTTGTACTTCTACTGGAATCAAATCAGGTTGTACAACTTTCTCGATAAAGTTGTCATTTTCATGTTCCACTTGTTTTTCTTCCTCATCATCTTCATCAATCTCTTCCCCGTTGATATAATAACCATCTCCATTGATTCTTAATTCTCTATTAATCTTTCCTAATTTCTTATCAATTGAGTTCTCATATCCCATGGCTAAAGTAGGCATTAGTTCAAACATCTCATCACTATCATTGGAGTGATGATACATAAGTTCGTCATCATGGTCTTTCATGTTTCCTCTTTTTTCGTTTTTCTTGAATTGATTCAACATCCTATCAAACTTTGAAGGTTGTTTATATGTGTCTTCATCATCAAAGACATAATTTGATGATTTTCTTTGAGTTTTGTGACCAGTATCATATCTCTCTGAAGTAGAAGGGTGTCCTTTATTTGGAATAGTTGAATGTGTGTATGATACGAATTCATATTCTTGATGTGACTCTTGATTTATTGGTGGGTATCGACGATTATTAGTGTATTTGATTTGATTACGGCTTGGACCTAAATGATTGGGATTCACTACCAATACCTGATCGCTTCTATAATTCATTCTATACGGATCGATAAAGATACTATAAAAAAAGAGTGTCAAAAAAATGTATTATTCATTTTTTTTTACTTTTTCTTATCTTACTTCTTCATTTTTTTTGGTGGCTGGTTAAATTAAAAAAAAAAAAAAAAAAAAAAAAAAAATCCGAAAATGTTTTCTCATATAACATCACTTTGTCTTCCAATAACTCTTAATCCTTCCCTGATTTTAGCCTGTGCAGTACATCTATTATTCCCATAACAGTCCATTATTTTCAAATTAGGACAGTTATTACCAATAATTTCTAATATAACATCGTCAACCGAACGAACAAATCCAACGTCTAAATATGTTAAATTCTTACATTTCATCAATTGAAACGTTTGTATGGTTAAATCTTTAATGGAATTCAAACTTAGTTCAATTATTGAAGTACCCGAGTGTAACATCATCTCAATTATACCTTCATCACCTAAAGAAAAACATTTTGTTAAAAAAATTTCATGTAACCCCAAATTTAATCTCCATTCATTAAATAATCCAACAAACCCTTCATTGGTAATTTGATCTAATTTACATAAGGATAAACTTCTAAGATTCAAACAGAATGGTTTGACACCATTGATTAGAAACTCATCAGTTAACCCTGAACAACCATCCAAATTCAAAGAATTTAAAAATTCACCATTTATTCCCAAGATATTGATCATTAAAGTGTCAGTTATTAAATCCTCATGATTTGGATATGAAATTTCCAATTTTTTTAGTTTTGTTAAATAAATTGGTATCAAATCATATGATTCTTTTTCATTTATACCATCTAATCTTGAAAGTTTTAAAATTTCTAGATTTTCACCACATTTTTCTAAAAATTCCTTTAAAGTATCGTTTGAGAATCTATGGGTATTTGAAATCTTGAAACATTTCAATTTTTTACCAATATCGTTGAAAAATAATTGCCATGAATCATTACTTATTAAAAAGGGACCATCTAATTCAATGCTAGTTAAATTTTTCAAATTTGATCCAAAATATTTCAAATTATCATTATGGAATTTACCACACATTAACAGTTTAATTGACTCAAGATTAGGACAATAACTAACTATTGAATTATAAGAATTTTTATTTAATTTTGAACAATCCCAAAATTCAATTTTTGTTAAATCTGTATTTAAAAATAATCTTAATGTTGAATCATTTAACGATCTATTACGACATAAGATCTTACAAATCTTGATCAAGTTAACGTTACCTATGTCACCAAATTCATTGATCATTGCTATTTGTTCAGTGATTTTCTTGATTGAAATATCTTGCAATGAAGCAATTTTAACATCTTGACGATCTAATAACGCAAGGGCTAACTTTTGTCTTTTCTTTCTTGAGATCATTTGTTGCTGTTTGATTAATTTATCATTTTCCTCATGTAATTTTGTACAAATATCACAATAATATTCATACCCATCATTACTTAGTCTTGATTTCATTGATATTATGAATGTGGAGTCACAATCGGGACATACAGTCTCCTGCCCTATAATTTTTCTCTTGATAACAGGAGTGTTCTGATGTTCTTCTTCATCTTCAGAGTCCGTGTACTCATCGTCTTCTTTGCCCTTAGCTGCTCTTTTCTTTCTTCTTGCTGCTATTCTAATCTCTAATTCTTCTTGATCTTCAGCTTCAATTTCCAATCTTTCCTTATTTGAGTCGATATTCCCATCATTCTCAGCACCATCTTCACCTCCCTCATTGACCTCCTCATTCCCATTTAGCCTATCTTCATGTCTTCTTCTAATCTCTTCAGCACTGATGCCCTGCTGCCTCAAGAACTCAGTCAATGCGCTATTTGGACCTCTAATACTCCGAACTTCACCGTTGTTTGGGGTATTACCACTAAACTCGGCCCCATTAACACGATACTTCAACTGTCTTCTGCTCATTCTCACTACTTTTACTCTTTTTCAACGAATTTTAGAGCTCAAATCGATGCCTTTTTTTAATTCATATAAAAAAAAAAGTGGCAAAATCTTGAAAAAATAGCCGAATTTTAACCAGACAAAAAAAAAAAAAAAAAAAAAAAAAAAAAATTTAAAAAAAAAAAAAAAAAAAAAAAAAAAAAACAGAATTAATTCAAAACAGAAACACAAAATTAAAATTTTATCGCAAAATCGAGTCGAAATGCAAGTCATCTTCAAGGATTTCAAGAAAGATAAGATCCCAATCGACGTCGAAGGATCAGAAACAGTACGTTGTAATCTTGTGCATTTCAACATTTTCATTTACTAACACATTTTCCAGATTTTGCAAGTTAAAGAAAAGCTTGCACAAGTTAAAGGCGTTGAACCTAAACAATTGAAGTTTGTCTACTCAGGTAAGTCTGTTCTGCACACTCTAGCACTACAAAATTACACGCACACTAACTCTCCACGCAGGTAAAGTCTTGCAAGATGATAAAACCATCGAAAGTACTTCAATCAAAGCTGATGATCAAGTCATCTTTATGATCTCCAAACCACCTGTTAAGAAACCAACTCCTCCTGTTGTTGACCCAACTCCTGCTGCTGCCACCACCACTACCACCACCACTACTACTACTACTACTAATAACATCACACAGCAACCACAAACTAACACATCATCAACTGCTGAAATAGATCAAAATGCATCAAGTGAAACTGCATTCAATGCCTCAACTTTCGCTACTGGATCTCAACGTGATACTGCTATTCAAAGCATCATGGAAATGGGTTACGATCGTCCACAAGTCGAACAAGCTTTGAGAGCTGCGTTCAATAATCCAGATAGAGCTGTTGAATACTTATTAACAGGTTTACCTGAATCTGCTCAACAAGCTCCAGAAGCACCTCAGGCTGTCGTTGAAGGTGATGACGAAAACAGTTTAGCTGCTGCTGAGGGTCAAGATGTTCCTGTTGAAGATGAAGATGGTGATGAGCAACCAACAGATTTATTCGCACAAGCTGCTGCTGGTAACAGTTCAAACCCAGCCTCAAGATCTGGTACTGGTGCTCTTAGTGGACCTAGTGATATTGGAATTGAAGAAATCAGAGATGTGTTACAAAATAACCCAGAAATGCTTGAACCGTTATTGGAACAATTCACCCAAGATTATCCAGATATTAACCCTGAAGAAATCATTAGATTACTACTAACTGAAGGTGGGTTAGAAGAACTTGCTGCTCAAGGTGGTCTTCCAGGTCTTGAAGATCTTGCTGCTGGTGCTGGTGGTCGACAAGGTGGTGCTCCTCGTGATGATGGTAGAGTTGAGATCCCTGTGACTCCTGAAGATCAAGAAGCTATTACTAGATTAACAGATTTAGGATTCGATAGAAATCTTGTGATACAAATTTATTTCGCTTGTGAAAAGAATGAAGAAATGGCTGCTAATCTCTTATATGATAACGCTGATGAATAAGACGTTATTGTATAGAACATACTATTCACTTGTTTTGCCAAATAATAATAATAATAATATGTCATTATTTATATGTTTACTAATTCATCAAAATTATTAATAGTCTTGAATGATTTCTTTAATGGTGCATTCCCTGGTCTTATAACGACAATAGATTGTAATCCAGCTTGAATGGCAGCATCAACCTCATTCTCATTATCACTTAAAAATAGACATTCTTCACCATCTACTCCAATATCTTTAATGATGTTTTCATAGCTTGATTTATCTTGCTTGAAGCCAGATGTAGTTATATCAAAATAACCATTTAAATAACCATTCAAATCAATACTTTGATCTAATCCAACATCAACGTACCCAAACAGCAGTTTTTGAGCCTCTACACTACCACTTGAGTAAATATACACTTTTTTACCAATAATTGACCATTTCTTTAAAGCATCAATTGCATCTGGATAAATTGGTGCTTTTAATTCACCAGATTCATAACCTTTGAACCAAACTAAGCCTTGTAACGATTTCAACGTCGAGTCCTTAATGTCCTGTTGCACTAACGTTTCAATATAGTTTTGTAGACCTTGTGGTGTAGTGGTGTGTTCTGATGGGAACTGTGCTGAGATTTTCGTAATTGGATGTGAAGAGTTTGAATCTAATGGGAATGATAAATTGTTTATTAATGATGGAAGTTTGTTGAGAAAATATGGGAACAAAACATCCTTGACAAATGATATTGGAGCAACTGTTCCCTCGATGTCTAGAATGATGGCATTGACTAGAGATGGCATTGTAGTGTTTTTAAGATTTTTTAACTATTTAATTGAAAGTACTATTATTTTTTTTTGTTTTTCTTTTAGTTGTGTGTATTATTATATACTTAACACTACAATAGCAATTTGTAAATAAATAATTAATACATATATATATATATAAACACTTAACTGAAATCCTCTTCAGTAATGTTAGATCTTTCACACATTTCAGTGAAGATTCCACCTTGTTTGAATAGATTTAAAGGAGTATCATATTCTTTAACTTCACCTTTATCCAACACCAAAATTAAATTATAATTTAAAATAGTTTTCAATCTATGTGCAATACATAAAATGGTACAGTCTTTGAACTCATTAACAATAGTTGATTGGATCATCGCATCTGTCTCATAATCAACCGATGACGTTGCTTCATCCAAGATCAAAACTTTAGAATTTCTTACTAATGCCCTAGCCAATGCTAATAATTGACGTTCTCCTAATGAAAAATTACTACCGTCATCATCAACGTTTTGATCTAAATGAAATTTATGGAAATTCTTTAAATCATCTTTCTCGCTTTTATATTCTCCTATCCCTGAAGAATCGGTTTCAACTAACCAACTTCTTCTTAATGCACCCCATAACTCACCATCAGTAGAATTACCAAATGGATCAAGATTATCTCTAATGGTACCATGAAATAAAACGGGATCTTGTGGAATGATTGATAGTTTAGATCTCAATTGGTTCAAACCTAGTGTCGAAATATCAATCCCATCAATCGTGACTTTCCCACTATCTAATTCATTAATTCTAAATAATGCATTCATAATTGTGCTTTTACCGGCTCCAGTTCTACCACAAATCCCAATTTTAAAACCAGCAGGAACATCAAAATTAACATTCTTCAAAACTAATGGTAATCCCTCTCTATATCTAAGTGAAACATTCTCGAAATTGATTGCCCCATTCTGTGGCCATTCTTTATCAGGTTTACTTTCAGGAATGTCAAAGAATGCTTCCTCTGGTAAGTATTTAACATATTCAAATAATCTTTCAACAGAATTAAAATCATTTTCAAGTTGTGTCATTGTTCTAACTGTGATTGAAACCGTAGTTGAAACTTGAACCATATATGAAACTAATAAACCGGCAGAAGAACCAGTAATGTTAAAAACTTGGAAAAGACATAGGAAACAAAGCAATAATGTCACAAAAGAACTAACAGTATCTAATCTAATCGATAACCATCTTTGATTTGCTAGAGTCAAGAAATAAACGGAATTCATGTTATCAATCAATCTAGTATATGTTTTTAAAAACCTTTCTTGAGATCCATATGATTTAATAACTTTCATACCACTTAGAGATTCATTGAAATGAGAAAACACAAATGATCTTTTTGTTGCTTCTAACCTTTTCAAATCTAATGCTGATGCCTTATAATACATTGCTAAACATACATAAATGAAGAAACTAAATGGTAAGGAAATGAAAAACCATGGAATATAAACACCTGCTAGAATGATACTTGCTCCAACTAATGAAACCAAATTTAAAAATAATCTCGATTGTTCAATCAAATCAGTGTCTAAAACATCAACATCTTTAGTAAATCTATTCAAGATTCTACCAACTGGTGTAACATCCATGAATGACATTGGAGTTTTTAATAATTTTGCAACACTTTGATTAAACAATCTTAAACCTGCTTTGTTATTGATTCTAGCCAACACTGAAAAGAAAATGAAGAACGAAATAGTAGCAAGAACAATAAAAACAGCATAAAGACCAGAATAAACACCATCTGAATAATGAAATTTATCTGTTAACCAAAATGACAACCAAACAGATTGAAAAACTTGCAAAAATCCATTAACTGCTAATAATAAAATGAATAAAGGAACCGCAATCTCTTTACAAATACCTGAACCAAGTTCCAGATATTCTGCATATGTATTCATTGAGATTGATCCGACATTTCTTGTTTCAGTCGAACCAATTCCTTTTTCCGTTTTGTTATCTTCATCATCCTTCATTGATTTAGTTTTAGATATTAGTGATTTTTGAGCTTCTAATTCTTTAGATTCTTCTTCTTCAAGTTCTTCTTCTATATCTTCTTCTTTTTCTTGTGATTCTTTAGAATATTCCATAAGTTTTGAAAAAGTTTGATTTCTTGTTAATAGCTCACTTTGAGTGCCAACATCAATTGATCCACTACCATCTAAAATTATAACTCTATCAGCGTAATCAATCAATGCCAGTTGATGAGTCGCTAGTACCCTAGTCTTACCAGCTAAAACCCCACATATACATTTTTCCATGATATATCTACCAACTCTTGCATCAACTGCACTTAGTACATCATCTAATAAAACAACATCGCTATCGGCATAAACAGCTCTTGCTAAATTAATTCTTGCCTTTTGACCACCAGATAATGTGATACCTCTTTCACCAACTTCAGTCATATCCCCATCTGGTAAGATATTGAAATCAACATCTAACGCACAGGCCTTAACGATATCATTATATTTTTTATCATTATATGGTAAACCAAATAAAATGTTGTCTTTAATAGTAGCATTTTGAACCCATGGATAAGAACAAAATGTTAAAGAACCAAATATCTTTGAAGTTCCTGACTTTTGTAACATTGAACCATCAATAGCATTCAATAAAGATGATTTACCTGTCCCTATTGAGCCAGTGACAATGATAAACTCTTCACGTTTGATGCTTAGATTAATGTTTAATAAACCAGGAAATTCATACTCAGTATTCTCTGAATCGAATTCAACTGCTCTTGAAACTTGAGATCTAACTTTTGATCTTGATTGAACAGTAATACGAGGTGCAGTTTCCCATTGAAACTCTGCATTTTCAATTTCAATAGAATTGATAGAAGCATCAATTGGTAATCTTTCAGTAACGTCAACAACTTCTTCGGCTTGTAAAAACAGAGAAACTCTCTCAATTGCTAAAAGGGCATCAACAGCTAAAGAAGTAGCAAGCGGTAATAAATTTAGTGGCATTCTCATCATATTAAACAAAGTAATTGCTGAAAAAATATTGTAAGCTTCAAAACCACCATTTGAAGTATAAAACATCACTAAAAATGTTGATAAAGTTGAAAAATAAGTAACTGAACCAATAGCTGAGTTTAAATTAGCTCTTAAATTCTGGATACTACCAATAAATTTCTTTTCACTTTTTCTGAAACCACTGACTTTATCATAGTATGCATTTTCCCATGAATACAATTTAATCATTCTTAAATTATTAACAATTTCACTAATCGCACGAACTCTTTTATCGATAAAAACTGTTGATTTGATTCTTAATATTTTCAATCTTTTGTTGACGTAAAAAATAGATGATAAAAGTAATAAAATCACGGCAATACCAATCAAAGCAGGTGCACCTAGAGACACACATAATATGATCAATCCAACTGAAAATGAAATTGGGAAAGTCCACATGAAATGTAACGTACCAATACAAAAATCAATTCTGGAGATATCAGCCATCACTAAACTATTAATTTTAGAATTTGGAAATTCAAACTTTGCTTTTGGACCTAATAAAAAAGCTTTCTTATAGATAACATTTGTTAAAATACCTTTAACTTGAGCACCTGTAAGCATACCATTATGGAAAAATTGAGATATGAAAACTGAGTTGAAAAGTAACATTGCCATTAAACCAATTGAGTAACCAATTGCATGACCTTTTGTTTCTGTTTCTTGCGGAGTTCCTATAAATTGAACGTATTTAACTAAAGATCTAACTAATAAAGGAAGTGTTATTTGTAACAGATCTGCAACAATCTTTGCAAGACCAGCTTTTAACCAGAACTGATACCTGAAAGTATCATTTAAAGCCAAAATTAAGACCCATTTATTATACTTTCCTTCATTTGGATGTTTTAGTTTCCATTGTTGTACTCTAGTCTCCAAAAATGATTCGAATTTATTAGTTAGTTGATCTATTGATAAATCACCGGTTAATGGATATAGATCCTCATCTTCTATTCTTCTTAAGTAACCTTTATTAATAATTTCAGCAACCCATTGGAAAGTTAAAACAGATAGTATATTAGCGTTTATGAGTGGATAAGGCTTGGTTGTTTTAACAATAGGTTTGATTTTGCCACCAGCTAACCACTTCAATAAAAAAAAGCTCTTCTTTGGTTGAATTTTTTTCTGTAAATTGATGAAGTCATTGTCATCTTCCAATTCAGAGGAACTCCCGTAAGAGGGATCCATATTATCTTTTTCGTTTGACATGAGATTTGGATTCAAATATCAAGATTCAACACAAGGGCACTCCTTTAAATACCCCCAAATCATATAAACAGATCGTCATGACAAAAGTTTCGATATAAATCTTTCTGTCATATTCAGAATATACCCAATTGGGATATATAACCGGAAAATGACTTCTTTTCACTGAAGCTGCTTTCAACTTAAAGATAATATAGGCGATTAGTCGTGTGTTCAGTCAGTTGTATTTGATGGTGTTGATGTCAATTTAAGAACCCATTAAAATGAAAATCACGAAGACTAAGTTCTGATATAATTTGGCTGTACCAAATTTTAGTCGATATTTGAAATCTCTTAGTTAATTGCCCAGATATGTGCCCAAAAAAAATGCTAAAGCTGGTTTTTTATTTTATTCCAACATAAATATTGATGAACTATTTATTGGTAAATCAAGTGATAAAAGTGTGCGTTCTTTATTATATAGATAAATCATACAGTGATCGACAATCAGTGATCATGAATGGTCATGGTGATTAGAAGATTCTCTTTTGGAGTTGTTTGATGTCGATTCTATACATAATGAGCTGGATTTAGAACAAGGAATTCCCAAAAAGAACTAGTGACACAATAGTCAACAATTCACTACGTAAGGTTTTCTCCAGACACCACTACATCCACATGTCAAGTATCTTGTTTGGAATTACAGTTATAAGCCCAGTTAGAAAAAGAGGTGGAAGTGTATGGAACAGGTGTAATCACATTGAGTATAATTTGGGTATTTCTGGTTTCATGATTCATAAATCCAATGTTCATGAGACCGAAATGATTAATTTATAAGTGTTGATTCTCAATATCTATAGTTCATGTCACACTATATATACTAATTTGTAGACTAGTCTCTATGTAAGTGGAATTAGCATCATGTAATATGTGTCTAATTCCTCCATATATAATGAATCCATTCATGATTTACTTCACCACCAGAATGTTAATGTATCAAAGAAAAATATAGCAAATTAAATGGTTTTCCTATTTTCTTTTCAAAATAATGAAATTAAAGTGTCAGATTCTCCTAAGCTAGCTCGGTACGTTTCACTTGGTTTAGTACGATGTAGCACAAGTCGAATCTTGAATGAATGTAAATTAATAATTATAAACTTCCATGAGTACCGTAACTCAATCCACCAATATCAGCATTCCAAGTAAGGCATGCTCTTACATTACCACCAGAGTATGACCCCACCATTGGACCATAAGAACTTAGAAGCTTCTAAGACCTACCATACTTTCAGTGGTAATTGAGTGTTAAGTATCACAGTACCAGTCCATCGTTATCTCTTTTTCCAAACCAGAGTCAATGGAATCACTAATTTCAGTGTTTAAGAACAATTCAAATAACTCATTTTGGAAAGTATCCTCAGTATCTCTCTTTCCATTGGATTTTAAAACTTGTTGAACCAAATCATCAGTGATAAATTTAGTATAGTATTTTTTATCTTGGTAGATATCTTCAAATAATAAATCCTTTTCAGTTTTCAAAGCAGCAAGTTGGAAGACAGATGAAATACCACCAGCCAAATCCTTATTCTCAACACTCTCCTTGTAACTGTTTAAAGCAGCTAAATCATTTTCATTAGGATCAATTAGATCGTAAAGAACTGGATGAATAGAATCTTTAACACCTTCGTGGTGGATTCTCATCATGTTCTCCACTATATGTTTACTTCATTGGAATTAAAAGTTTTAATGGTATAAGAGATGATATGTCACCTTGTCATGGTGGTAATGCAACTATGTTTTTGTTATGTTTCCTTCCTATTTATTTCCTGATTTCTATGGTTTGGTATACATTAAAAAATTTTAGGGAAGCAATTAATGCTACTGATCTGAAAACTCATTTAGTTTCAGCTTATTATCATAATAGAGTTGGATTTGTTTCATTAATAGTCCTCTAGGTGCAATTGATCAAGAAAAAGAGGTGAACAACGCGTTACTAGGGTCTCAAATGATCTAACTTGTGACTTATCTTATCAATGATATTATTACTTTATATGACTGTAGTTAAGTGTAGTTTTTACCATAATTAATCTCAATTTGTGTGAATAGTATTTTGTGGTGAATCGGCTTACCATAAATCAATTCAAATTCATCACGTTAAGTTCCATTAAAAGACCAATTCCTAATCACAGCCAGATTGGAATGAGAACATGTCGGAAAGAGTCGTTACTGGAAGTGGGCGTCTTGTAGATATCAGACCTTGATTGAATAAAAATTTCTGTTTCGTTTTGACCCTCAACAATAACTTCATCAGGTTTAATTAATTCATAACCAATAAGAACAATATATCAAGTTTAAGTTGGTGGCTAAAGAAGTGGTATTGAATTCCATATTGGAATTTGGATGACTCTGCTCAATATATAGATGCATTAAACTTAAAAATTCTTCATGGTGAACATATATATAATACCAACAGATAGATAGTAACGACAACTTTATCACCATTATACAAACTTTGTAAAGGATTGTTGAATTTCCTGGCCAAACCTAAATCACCAATTTTAACAACACCTTGAGCTGTTACACCCAAATAATTTCTTAAATCAACCAAATAACGTCATCATTGATTACACCCAATATATCCAAAACACTGATATTAATAATGATGAGATTAACTTAGATGAATAATTATTTCAATAATAATCAAATAAGTATTCAAAATAGGGTTGATGTTGATTTAAATTGATAATAATCTCCAAATGAAATATGACATTTGGGTACAGACAGATCCTTTAAACGGCTGAAATGATAGAAGGGATGTGAACTACACCGTTCTTTTATGGACTATTTAGCTATAGATGGTTTACGTTTGATATTCAACCATGTCTAACGTGTATATGAAATTATCATGAAATACATATATGACTACCCTTATATCACCACCATGACGTTGATTTCAATCTTTTACGTTTCTTTAATTCGTTACTTATTTCATTATCATCATCAGTAAGAGAATTACCACTTAATATATCTTCTTCCTCAATTTCATTACCTGAACCAAACCCAACTTGACGTTGTAAAGAATTATGATGAGGTTCCGAATCATTATGATCAGCAATAAAACTATAATCATCATCTGATTCATCCAACGATCTTTTCAGTAATTCGACTTTTGATTCATCTTTCAATTTCTCCTTGCTAATTTCCCTTAATTTTTCTAATCCCTTATATAATGTTCTTTCAATTCTTAGTCTATGATTAATGAATAGTAATTTAGGATATGTTGATATTTCACCATTTCTTATCATTTTCGCTAATCTTTCTTCTGTTGGATCACTTAATATATACCAAAACTCACTGATTCGAATTTTGGGCCAAATTGTCACTGTTCCACTAAATTTTTGTAACCAAATATTTGACCAATCTTGATCCCAAATATGTGGTAATAAATCCAATGATTTGATAAATTTTAGCCATTTTTTATTTTCTAACTTGATATAGTTTTCCAACCCTGCTGCAATAACACCTCCTCTTAAACCTGTTTTGAATCTTGAAACTGGTCTACCTACTGACCCTTTTGGTGCATAAAAAAATAACGAAATATGTGGATTCACTTGACTAACTATAGAGAACTTAACATTGAAATATGTGTTTAATGCTTCTGTTGGTATATCTGTTCTTAATGAACCATCCTTATATTTGGTACCTAAACTGAAAGGTGATAATTGACCTGTTTTAGGGTCTTTCATCATTAATACAACAGGGTTCAAAATACCAGGAACAGCACTTGAAGCTAATAAAGTTGACCAAATGACACAATTTGGTGATGTAATATGATTGCATAGAATCACTGGTGAATGAGGATCAGCAGGAACAGTTGAAATGTTTAAAATTTTCCCAGTTCTTTCATATGCTTCTTTAAATGTCATTGAACCTCTTGTAAACCATAATGATTTTCTAGCCCAATCAACAGAGTCAAACCTTGCACCAGTTTTCAGAAATCTTTTGAAATAAACTGAGAATGATTCATTACAAGCTGTGATTTTACTAGCTAATTCAGGGACAAGTAGTTCTTCTAATTCTTCATCTGTTCTAGTAGCAGCCAAAGCAGCTACAATACCACCACCTGAAGTACCACTGATTATCCTAGGCATTGAATCGTTTTGTAATAAAGCTTTAACAACACCAAAATGATTATATGCAAAACATGCCCCTCCTGATAAGCATAATGCAGTTTTCCCAAAATTTCTACTCATTTGTTTCAGCAAATTCTTTTTGATAACTGGGTCTATTGATTCATCTTCAATCAAAAAATTTAAGGCTTTAACCACTTCAGAGTTATACTCTTCCACGAGATCTTTTGAACCATAATATGTTCTTGAATACATTATTGGATTTTCTGTTCCTGCAAAATTAGCCTTGATACAGCTTTGTAGTAACAGTGATAAGTCCTCAGGTTGGTTATTGAGTCTGAATTTCTTGAGATTTTGAACAGTGTATTGTAAAGTTCTATAATCATAATAATAAAAGCTTACTGTTGACTTCCATTTATCTAATTTCAGATATTCATCTAACTGCAAAGCATTTTCAATCCATTCTTGATAATTTTTGGAAGCTCTTAGTTTCTCTCGTAATAGTCTCCTCTTTCCTCTCCAGGTGTATACATATTCATATAATGCAATGTAGCCTCTCAGAAATAAATATGAGATCATTAGCACACCGATCCATATTAGAATGGGTATCAGGATGGGAAATCTAAGGATCTTATACGACCAGCTTTGGAAGAAATCATCTCTATCTTTATCAGTTTCTATTTTTTTCCTTATTGGAGTCCAATCGTTTAATGAAGTTATTGTTTCAACATGGGGTTGTTGGTCGTCATTTGCAACATTTAGAGCGTTTTCAAAAGCTTTAAGATCTGGTGGGATGTTAATATATGATAAATTATTTATAGTGTATTGTTTTACTCACCTTCTTCATTACAATAATCAATATCCATTTCTAATGAGATCTTATAAATCTTTAAAAAATGTTCCAAGATGAAATTATTTTGTTCTAATATGACGTTTTTCGGCTCCTAAGAAATTAGGAAGCACTGGCGTTGACACATTCCTGGACTGTAGGCCCTGATTCAATACTTCATGGTGATTCTGGAATTGTTGTACTGATATATGGTACAGTTCAGCTGTAAATATTTAATTTTGACTGCAATCATCAATGACTGGCTACAGCCTACTGCTTAAATCATCACAAGTATGTCACATACCACCATTGCAACATTCTCTACTATTAAATCATACATATATACTTTTAGAAAAAATGAGAATTGAATAAGCTTTTTCAACATTTGACGTCCATTCTTCTTATCTGATCCATATATGTCTCTACATAGAAGTAAAAAAACAGGATACTGGTACTCCTGAGTCCTTCTGACCCTAGGCTCTAACACTCTTCAGCTATTACACTCCCCAGCTCACACCACCATATGAAGATGAGTTTAAAGGTCTTCAGAATCTTCATCTAATCAATAATTCATATTCCTCAATTGGTAAATAACACTGAACACTTCTGACCGTAGAAATGAAATTGTTTCAACTTCATTATCAAACCCAGAACAAATATTTGATATCAATTATAGATCAAATGTTTATAATTGTCAAAATGAACATTTTTCTCAATTGAATGAACTATCACCTTTCATATTAACTAAGTTTGATTGATTTTAAATATATATTCCAAATAGAGTTGATAAAGTATTACATGAAGACTATATTAGATAGACAGACATTGTTATCTACAGGATATAATAATAATCATGTGTTTTTTACCACAATTACGGAGTTGGATTCCTATCAAAACATTGAAAGAGATGGAATGGGTTTATTGAGAGGTTTGATGGTAATAGAGATAATGATTCAGATGTTGAGCTTTATATTAAATAATGAAAATATTGCAAACTATTATGGAAGAACTTTGAAGTATGCTTAAATTAACGAAAAGGAGAAGTTTTTTAGATATGGATAATCATATCAATGGTGATGATAAACTGAGATATTTTGAAACAATTGTTAATGAACGATGATGAATCAGATCATCCAGTAACTAAAGACTCTTATTCTTATAGGTATGAAGTGAATCATAAGAAAGACATGGATTTAACCACTAAACTTAAGGAACATTCGGAGTGTTTGAAGAATTTATTGAAATCAGAATATGAGAACAAGGTTAATTATGGAAATTTGGAAACAGATTTCAATATGATTGGATGCAGTTATAAAAAAGTTGTTGAAATTATATGAAATTGATAAATATGATCCAGATATTGACTTAAAGATCAAGCGATTGGAAAAAAATATAGCAAACACCAAAAACAAAGATCTTAGTGAGTTCAATAAAGCAAAACTTGGGATTTTGATGAATAAGAGACAAAAATTCATTAATGATGATGCTAATGACTTTTTGTTACCTAATTTTAACATATTTCAAGAAGAGATTAATAGAGAAGAAAAAGAACCTGATAACGAGACACGTCACACGATGAAGTTTTTCTCTAACAGACCTTGAGATTCAGTATCCCCTCCATCTTCGGTAGCACTTAAAAACGTCTCGAAAAGTTTATTTTCTAATGACAAGCTATCTACTGAACGATTTTCAATATTCTGTGAGACAATCCTCTCAACTATCTCATCATTGATAAACTTCAGATAGTACGCCTTATCGCCTCCAACATCGCTGATTAATCCTTCAAGATCAGTAATCATCGCAGCCATCTTAAAAATGTTGATAACTGCAGTTTCGAGATCATTATTTTTGACAGCCTTCTCATATGCCTCAATTGATTGAATTTGCTGATCTGTTGGTTCGATAAGTTCGTAATAAACTGGTTTTAAGCCAGTAATACTAAAATCCTTCTCTAGATTCAATTCAACAACAATCACATGGAGAGGCTGCTGAGAGTCACTCCCAACATTAGGGTTTTCAACATAGTTGAAGACATAAGCATTTTCTTTTTCTTCATCAGTAATAGGCATAGCCAATGTCAGCCCTGACAGGACTGTCAAACAACCAAAAATATCAATAACCCTCATAAGATGATAACAATAAACAGTAAAATCCTGAAATTACAGAACAGAATACAATACTACAAAAACTATTCTTGCGGATAAAGTCTCTCTTTTATATCAAGTGTCAAGTAATTTGTTGGGTTTGATAGGTTTTCATTACTGCAGCCTGCTGTGGTCAAACAAATCAATTTCATCGATATATGGTATATAGTATATACGGTATAAAGATGCCTTGCAGAGTTGCATTAACATAGAGCGATCTGCCTGTACATGCATCCACATACACATATTATTTATACTCAAAAAATATATATAGCGCATCTTCTCACATAGTATAAAATATAATGACAGGAAGTTTGAAAATATAAGGATACTTCCTATTGGGTTTCTCATACGAAATACTAAAGAATCAAGATGTAAATTGATTGGTTCCATTAAAGTTCACCTCTTTTTTTTTCTCTCACAAATTAAGCTAGAAATAATTATATTATTAGAAGGCCGACAAGAGAATGTATATTTCAAAGATAGCTATGAATCGCCCTCCAATTAATATTAATCATTTAGCACTAAGTATTACAAAGGATATCCACCTGTATTTAGATTTCAACAAATACATGCTCTAGAAGATACGGATCGTCTCCCACGCCATATACGCCTATTACGGAAAAGCTAATTATCCAATATTAAAAGGCCTTTCCTCATCATCATCAGCATAATAATTCCAATTATTACAGATATTCCTAATTCCTGATGCTTCTCAATTACATTATCATTATTACTCCACACTATTACTTAGAAATTGATTAATCTTAATTAGAATTTAGTTCTTGATCAGAAGGGTTTGAATATATCAAGTAAATTGTTACATTAGAATCAAAACAATTTCAACTTAAAAAATTAAATAGTTAATCTTTTTATATTTCATCCTTTAATTTAATAGAATATCATAATTTTTTTTAAAAAAGACTCTTACTAAATCTCTAAATTATCATCAATTAAAAGTATATATAATATAATATATAGTAATACTGAAATAATTTTTGTAATCCACACCATTTTATAAAATGCAAGAAGAATCAAAAAAAAAAAAGATCCAGATATGTAATAAATTTGACACATATTAGTAGAGAACATGAAATTAAGGATAGCAACCTTACAACTAAACCCAAAGATTGGTTCAATCACAGAGAACATTAACAGGGCCAATCATATACTTTCGAAATCATTAAACAATTCCAAACACCCACTAGATCTTTTAATTCTTCCAGAATTAGGGCTTACTGGATATAACTTCACATCAACTACACATATTCAACCATACTTGGAATCCAGGAAAACCCCTGGTCCAACGTTAAGATGGGCAAAGGAGACAAGTTTAAAGTATAAATGTTTCACTGTTTTAGGATATCCAGAATTAAGAACAAGTGATTCTAAAATTTTTAACAGTGCAGTTGTGTTTAACAAAGAAGGAGAAATGATCCATAATTATCGAAAATCATTCCTTTATGAAACTGATGAAGTATGGGGTGCTAATGAAGGTCCAGGATTTGAGAGTTTCCAATTGATGGAAGGTATTAAGACAACTATTGGGATTTGTATGGATTTAAATCCATATAAATTTGAAGCACCATTTCAAAAATTCGAATTCAGTAATTTTTGTAAAGAAAATGGGATAAATTTGATTATTTGTCCTACTGCGTGGTTACATTCATCATCACCTTCAATTACTGAAGGTATCACTGGAGAGGAGAAGAAGTTGTTGAAAGAGAAATATTTTAAAGATTTGGAAATAAATCAACAAAATGGATTTGTAATTGATGAAAAAAATGAGAAAGAGATAGTTCAATATGAACTGAATAAATCGTTTAAAGAGTTAAATAAACCAGATTTTGGAACGATTAATTATTGGATTTTACGGTTTTTCCCATTTGTTGATCAATTCTGGAAGAGGAATAACTTATCACATAAAACAACAGTTATTATTAACAACAGATCAGGAATTGAAGATGAAGTGATGTATTGTGGCAGTAGTACAATGTTACAATTCTATGGTGATGATCGAGATTGTGAAGAATTTGCATTTGATTCAGTGTATTTCCAGAATAGTAATGTTAAAGTGTTAGGTGCCCTAGGGAAAGGTAATGAAGGTATATTGATACGAGAATTAGATGTTTAGATACACTATATAGATATAACAGTAATTAGATTGAATTAAATTAAATAGAAATGATTTATTTCTCATCTTTCGAAGCACAGGCTTTTTTCCAATGTTCAACTTCCCTGTAAGCTCTTTCTAATTCAGCCTTCAGTTTCTCATTAGCTCCTGCTAATTCATTCAAGTTTTGATCGTTCAATAATTTTTCTAAAGTCCATTTTTCAGTGTTATTTGCCTCATTTTCCTTTAATCTTTTAATGTATTCAACGGTTCTTTGAATGATTTGGGATTTATTATTTTCAGTTGTTGGTAACAAGGCAGCTAGTTGTTTGATACCTGCATTGATGTTTTCTCTTCTACGTCTTTCCACTTCTTTATGGTTTTCTTTTCTAATTTTGTGCCATTCTTCAGAACCGGCTAGTGGTTTATCAGGAGATTGATGTAGAGTTTGTTGAGAAGAGCGTTGCAGCACATCAGCGGCAGTGGCAGCAGCAGCAGCAGTAGCAGCGTGCGTTGACTCATGGTTTGAATTGTAGGAGGCAGGAGTGGCAGCGTTAGTAGCGTCTTCGTAGTCCTGAGCTTGTTGTGAGATTAGTTCAGCATCTATGTTGTTTTCACCAACTGCGCTTGTTTGCTTCTCGTAAGTGATGGTGGCCTCTTCGATTGACTCCTCACTGTCATTTTTCTCTGACGACGGTTTCAATTTCTTTGACTTTGGAAGATCAATGACTTCATCAGTTCTTTTGTTGACTTGCATTTCTCTTTTATTTACTTTATTGTTACTGTGGTGTTTATCTCAACGTGATATCCACGTGAAGTTATATTTTAAAAATTATTTTTAAAGTTTTTTTTTTAAATTTTTTTTTTTTTTATTTTTTTTTTTTGGCGAGTGGGGAAAACAAAATGAGTAAAGTTGATTGGCTGAGAGAGTCATTGGCGGCTAAAGAAAATTATCTTGACATTTAAGTTAATTATAGTATACTATATGTAATAATATAATGAAACTATTGAAAGACCTGATAAGAATTCAAGATAGATATAAACTAGTGGAATACGGAACTAGAATCCCTAAACCACGACTAATATCTCCACACACGTTCTGTAAATGTGAATTCCCAGTTGATAAACCAATTAATCACCAAAAGATTCTACTAAATACAAAGGCTATTAGTTGGAAACATGTTTTGATAACAAGTCCAATACCGCCAGATCAGTGGTTCTCCAAGTTGGAGCTAATGCCTGGACAGTTGATATCCCAAATGAGTCAGTTGCAAAGAAATATATTGGATCCAATGTATCCCGTACTGATATCAAATATCTATATCGATGGATCTCAAACTAATGAGCAAGATTCAACTGTCTTAGTATACCCTGATAATGAAATATACTCACTAAAGGAGTCACAAGTGGAACAATTCATGCGAGAGAAACTGACACCAAACAATAATGAGATTGAAAATGATATCAATAACACAATCAAAGGTGTAAAGAATCATAATAAAACTCTATTAATATGTGGACACACTCAAAGAGATATAAGATGTGGTAAAATTGCACCTATTTTGAAAAAAGAATTCGAATTCAATTTGAAAGAAAGAGGGTTATTATATGATTCAATTACCAATCCATATGGTATTAAAGTTGGTATCATATCACATATTGGAGGACACGCTTACGCTGGTAACGTACTATATTTCGATGATGATGGTGTTGGTATTTGGTATGGAAGAGTTGAAAACGAGTTAGTTGATGCGATTGTAGAGGAAACGATTCTTAATAAGAGAGTCATTAGAGAGTTGTTTAGAGGCAAAGAATTTTGATGTATTTTGTACTACTAATTTTGTAAAATTCCGGTCTAGTTATTCCGACTTCCCCCTCCAACAAAAAAAAAAAACACAATTAACAATATTTATCAGCAGATGATCATTATTTAAGATTAATATATATCACATTTTTTTCATTAGACCAATCTAATATTAATTAATATTGATAATAAAACAATGTCCATAGAATCAAATGACCCCGCAGATGTCATTGATGCTCAAGAAGCAAGATTGGAAATCTACATCAGAATGAATGAAGATAATGAAAAAGATTACTGCTTTAGTACAAATATCAACGATGATTTTAATTCTCTTTTAAAAATTTTTAAAACTTTGAAAATAAGTCTCAAACCATCTATCTTTTATAATAATTTACCAATTGGTTTCCAAATCTCAACTCATCCTGGTTTATTAACCGATTATGGTGGTATTCTATTCAGTCAAGATTGTTTAGACTCAATTGAATCAGTTAATTTAAATGATAAAATTTCAGATAAATTATGGCCAGGTCAATTAGTCTTACCAGTTTGGGAAAAAAACTATAAGATTCAATATTCGATTATTACATTTTTATTGATTTGGTTATACACTGATTTACCAGATTTTTATTCACCAACACCTGGTATCTGTTTAACTAATCAAGTTACAAGGTTAGTTTCTTACTTTTTATTAAAATTTGGTTATACCCAATTATCTAATGATTTATTACAAGAGATAAAAGAATCTTCATATTATTTACAATTAGTCTTTTTTGGACTTCATATCTTCAAACTAGTTACTATTTATTTATGTTTATACTCTGGATTATTCAATCCATATGATTTAAATTTTTTCAATCCAGTTAAAATTGATAAAAATAATGAAGATTTGAAAAAAGAATTGATTGAAATTGGTTGGACAGGTTCTCGTAAAGCAACTGTTGAAGAATTTAGAGAATATTTTAAAGATGTTGAAATTAAAAAAGCTGGTGGTCTAGTTAAAGCATCAAAAGCTGGATTATTTGAAAAATTGAAAAATCCAGTTATTCATTTACATAAAGGAGAAGGTTTTAATTCAGATATTAATAATAAAACAACTTTGAAAGATTTAATTAAAAATCCTCAAGAATTTATTTTAAATTATGAATTTTTCAGTGAATTAGGTGAATCATTTGAAGATTATTTACTTAATAAATCAACAAACATTAATCAAGATATTAAAAATTTTAGAAAATATGGTCCAATCGATGCAAATGATACAATATTAGAAATAATTAAACAAAGAAGAAAATTTGATTATATTCATAAAGATAAATATACAAAAAAAAATGAATAAATTTTATTTAATTAATTAATTTAGTTCAATTTAAAACACCTGTCCATTAATATTTCAATATGATGTATAAAGCATGTAGAATACCTGGAATATAACCTAATATAGTTAAAAGAATATTAAGGAAAAATGGGAAACCAATACCAACTTCTAAAAAGACACCTAAAGGAGGTAAAAACACAGCTGCAATTAGTTTGAAAATATCGCCAAATGTTAATGCCATTTTATTGTTATTATAATGTTATTATTTTGTGTGCTGTTTTGTTATTAGCTATTAGTTGTTGTACTATTAACAGTTTGTACTATATATAGTTCCGAAATTGAAAAAGTTCATACTTATTTCATCTTTATATATATTTTTGCTTCATTGCTGTGATGTAATGAGAGTTATTTTATTCAATTCGATAGCAAACAATAAAATTTCGAATTAATAATATTAATAATACATCATGCATGCATCATTTTGATCATTTACAAGTACCCTTTCTCTTCAAACATCCACTATTCATAGCATAAAAGTGAATCTTTACAGAAAAAAAAAAGCATAATCATACATTATACAAAGATTAGATTCTCTCATTTTATTTCATAAATCATATAATCACAAATTGTTCAGTATTCATGTTGAAGTTATGATGGTGCCTTTGCACCTTTGGAATGTTTAAATAATTTTAATGCAGTCCATGAAACGACACTCCATATCCAAAATCCAACAGGTATTAATAAAATAGCAATACTATAATAATTTTTGATAGGAAAATCATCTACTAAATCTCCAAATTCATCAATTACTTCATGTTCTCCTGTAAGGATATTATTGGGTATTTCCAAGATATTAAAAATGTGTAATACTGAAATTATGAATATTATAATAGTTGATATCAATATCGTTAAACCAATTTGAAAATCTCTATGAGGTGTCTGTTTGTATCTAATTCGTCTGTCACGTGTGTCTATTAGAGGCAGTGGGGTGATTGTTTTCATTCTAAGGCAATGTATGTTACAAATTTATTAAATAAATTTTGGGGTGATGGGGAGTTTCTAAATTTTTCATTTTCGATTTTTTACAGAAATATCTAAATAATCTATTAAGTTATTATATAGTATTACTTGAATTAAATTATATATATATACACATTCATAGAGTTAATTTGGTCAATGCAATCATCGCACCATCTTCAATTCTTGTTCCCATCGGTATTTCAACTTCTCCATCAAATAATTCTTTAGCATCTTCGATACCTTGTAAATTACTTTTATCTAAATTGAAGCTATATTCAATATCTGACCATTTTGATACAATTAATAATAAATTCTTATCACCATCATTGTTCAATTTCTTAGGATTAAATTTACTCAATTTAACATTACTATTTTGAAAATAATCACTGCTATTAACCCATATACTTGATGAATAACCTTCTTTATAACTTGATTCTGTGAAAATAGTGGAAAATGATTTGGCAATTCTAACATGATACCCATAAGACGATTTAGCTCCAACAACTCCCTTATATGCTTCTAATGGTGATATGACTTTTTTCAATTCAGTATCAACAGTGACTCTAACGTTAGTTGGAACTTGTTGACCAACTAATTCTAAATACCGATCATATCCAATATTAACGTATTTAGTATTTTTCAAAGGTTGTGATTTCTTTTTAGCTAAACCTTTAGGTTTATGAATTTTACCCATTTGTACCGTTAAACCTTCACGATATTTTGGTTCAATCTCTTTTGACATGAATGGTAATGTAGTTAATTTTGGGAAATTTTTAGCATATTGGAAATTCTTTAAAAATTTACTCTTAAATATTGTCTTTACTAAATATGGTGGTGTGACAAAATATTGTAAAATAGTAGCTATTAGCATTGCTTCCTCAGTAATTTCCATAGATTTCGATTGTGAATCACTTGTTATTTCTTCATCATTAAACTTGATTTTATTCTTTTTACCTGATGTGGAATCAATCTCATTGAGATCAACTTTTTCACTAACTTCTCTTAATGTGTCCATGACAACAATCTCTCCAACGTTGAAAAGACTGGCAACTTTTGCGATTTGATATAATGTTGATGTTACTTGTTGTAAATTTTTGGCATTACTCCCACTGATCATACTGGTAGGAATACATAGTGTGAAATTGGTGACTGATTCATTCATTTTTGCTTCAGTTATCATAGAATAGAATTGAGATTAAGAAAAAAAAAATTTTGAGAAAATTTAGAATAAAGCAATGCGCCGAATCAGGAAAAGGTTGAGAGCGATGAGGCGATGAGTTTCATTCATTTATCATATCCATCCAGTCTATTCTTCCATAATTGAATCTCTCCTTTTCTTGTAGTTGAGTGGATCTTGTGGTGCGTGTCTTCTTCAGTTTGATTGTTAACATCAAGCCCAAGCCCAACAACAAGTTCATTTTTTTCCTTTTGAATTCTATAAGTGGATCCTAAATATAAATCTTTGGCAACTAATTCTCTTGTTCTTCCTAATGATTCAATATCAGCAACTCTTTTGATCGTATCTTCTAATAATTCTTTAAACTCAGGCTGTCTATAGATCTCTAAGAATCCTCTCATCATCGGTACAGAATCTGCTCTAACGAATGAGTTTGAAGAATCGATCGTGAAAATATTAAGATTATCATAGATTTGAATGTAATCATTCCTTGTCATGATTTGTCTTGCTCTCCATAACGGCAGTTCAGGTAGTTTATGTTCACTTGAATTGAATGAAGAGTATTTTTCAACATTCTTCAAATACATTTCTGAAAATTCTTTCATTAGTAACATGGCAGATGTTGCAAATTTACCACTTTCATTAACATCATCATCCATTCCTAACCCTAATAACCCACATTGATTTAAAAACCATGTTTTTTCTCTATCTATCAATTTATGACATGCTTCTAATAAATCACTGTGTTTGGAAACTTCTGCTAAATGTTGTGGTCTACCTCCAATTAAATCATATACTTTATTCGCAATTTCATCATTGATTAATTCGTTATAAAATCTCATTCTTGTTACTTTCAATGCTTTGATCGCTTGTTTTCTATTAAAATCTTTAACATTAATAACTTCTAATCTTGTTCCTAATTTTTTTAATCTTTCATATAACCAATAATCATCAGAATTGAAAATCATAGTGACCAATCCTGCTCCACTTAATGCTTCTGCCTTTTGTTGTAGTAGTTCAACTAACTTACCACCTTGTTCATCATCTTTTATCAAATGTGCATTATTGATTATGAAAATTAATGGCTTCCCACTCTTTTGAACTCGGGCAACTGCAACTTCCTCTAACTTATTGAATGCTCTCTCTATATCTAATAAGGCAGTAGTATCTCTGGGTCCTCTAATGGAAAATAATGAACCGATATAATCTTCATGAAATTCAAAGTCCAATGCTTTACCTAATCTAATTCTAAAAATCTCAGGGTCTGAGTGGGCATCAATGAATGAACAGTTATAACTATCTATTTTTTTCAATGAATTCAGAATCATTGAAGATTTACCACAGCCCTTTTCACCGGTTACTAAAAAATATCTACCTATTATATCACCACTTATGATGGCATCCAGTAATTCTTGCTGTGGCCTCTCTATCCAGTCTCCTTCCCTTGATGTTGTTCTCTTATGCATCGTTAGTTCGAATGCTTCATCTCCTTTATCAAACGCATTACTCATCTTAGAAAGTACATGAATCTCGTAAAATTTATGGTATGAAACACCAGCACCAACAAGAACTAATAATGAAGCTAGAGTGACGCTTGAAATTTCAAAACATTTAAACAGAAGTGCTTTGAATTGTGTCCATTTGGATTCATTCTTCATTGCTTTGTGTTTTTTGTGTTTATTCTCGTTTTCGTTGTTCAATTCTTCAATCATGTCATTTATAATTGGATTAAATCTTTTAACTGACGTTGTTGAGAAAAATCTTTGAGGATTTCTACCCCTCCAGCTGTGACATGTTTCCCTGTTGAGTGAGAGTAACGCTCTTAACTGTCGTTGAATTGAAAGACTCATCATTCCAGAAAGAATAAATAATCTCGAACAGTGGGAAAAAAAAATACATTTCTATAAGGAACTTTTGACACATTTGAAATTGCAAAACATTGAAATCAAAATCAACTAAGTAAACTTGCTTTAAAATGCTTTTGGCTCCTAAATTCTTCCTTTTGTCAATCTTGTCTGTCATTCTAGTGAGTTTTATCGGGTTTTTATGATTGAATTTCTTACTAACATATCAAAGAATCACATCCCACCTATAGTATGGACTATAATTGACGTCATATTCGATATAAGTACCTTCTGGGTCTGGAAATCAGTGGAACTTTGGAGGAGAAAAAACCCCGTGAATATAGCTAAACAGAATTTGCTGAAAGCTGAAACGTATGAAGATTGGCAAGATGAAGCAGTGTTAATTGATAGATTAATTGGATCTGATTTATGGAGACATAATTTCACCAGCAAGAAATACGATTACAGATTGATTTCTGATCGTTTAAATTCACTGAGAGAGGCAAGGGCCAATGATGATGTGTATCTGTTGCTGAAATTGTTCAGAAGTGGAGGTTTTTTAAGAAATTTTGGTGGGATTGCTAATAGAGAATTATTTGATAGGTCTTATTCAGGTACAAAGACTTTAATTGAAGACTATATCTGTGAAGTCTTACATTGTTTGCAATATTTAGATGAGGTTAATCTTCATGATCATTATTCCACTTCAAATCAATTAAAACTGAATTTTTTCCACGATGCAAGACAATCCTTTGGTAGTACTGCTTTAATTCTTCAAGGAGGTTCTTTATTTGGATTATGCCATCTGGGGGTTGTTAAAGCTTTATATTTCAAAGGTTTGTTACCTAGAATAATATCAGGAACTGCAATGGGAGCAACTGTTGCTTCATTAGTCTGTTGTTTAACTAATGATGAATTATCAAACGTTTTATCTTCAATTACAGAAGATATCTCCAAAATTGATAGGTTAAACACTGATGTTGATGAAAGATATGGCTCAATTTTGGAAAATGTTATAACCAAAGGTTATTCTCAAGATATTTTAATCTTTATGAAATATGTTCAATTAATGATTGGTGATATGACATTTGAAGAAGCATATTTGAAAACGGAAAAGATATTAAACATTATAGTTCATCCAACTGATAATGATATTCCAAATCTATTGAACTATGTGTCTGCTCCTAATGTTTTAATATGGAGTGCAGTTCATGCATCAATTGGTTCAAACGTTTTAAAGGATGATGTTAAATTATATGTTAAAGATCTTAAAAATGAAATAAAACCGTACAATTTCAATACAAATAATCAATACACTTTCCTAACCCCACAAAAGGCAAGTGAATTACCAGATAATCAAAATCCATACACAAGGGTCACTGAATTATTCAATGTCAACAACTTTATCGTATCATTAGCAAGACCATATTTAGCTCCTTTGATAATAAGTGATATCAAACATAAAACAGGTTGGAAAATTAAAAGAATGTTACATAGATTAGTTGGTTTAGAGATACAACATCGGTTTGATCTAATGGATAGAGCAGGTATATTATGGTCAGTTATCAAAAGACTAGCAGTTGATGAAAAAACTCCTAAGAATTCAACAGAAGTTACAATTGTGCCTGAGTTAAGAGCATTGGTTAAAGACTTTGGTAGAGTTTTCGATGTTCATAGAACTATGGAAAATATTCCATATTGGATTCTTGTGGGGGAAAGAAGCGTTTGGCCAGCTTTACCGATTTTATGGACGAGATGTGCAGTTGAGTTCATAGTTGATGATTTATATAACAGAAGAAGAAGATCTGAGAAATCAACATGATTCAATTTATTTACATTATTTATTGAAAATATTTATTGAATATTCATCTAAAGAATAATTTAGTTTGTTGATCTTTTGTAACATGGAATAAATACTCTTTTTCTGATATATTCAAGGACTCGAAAGGTAAAGATCCCTTTGATATTGTTAAAGTACCTGTAATGTCATTTGCTCTTCCCGTTTCTAAAGGTCTTAACGAAATGTTCAACTGTGAACGATGTATCAATCTTATTAAGAAGTCAAAAGTTTTGAATTCAGGTAACGATTTATCTAATTGACCCTGAGTGTCTATTAGTTCTTTATCAGCTGATGATATTATAAATAGAGCTGCTGATAGTTTATGAAATTTATTAATATGATTCAGTAATTTAATTGATGTTATATTCGTTGCTGATAACAAAAATTCGATTCCTTCAATTATAATGATTCTATTTGATGATTGAATTTGTTCAATAGTAGAAACTAAGTTATGGAAATATTTATCGATTGTGGATGGTTCTTCATTATTGATTTTATTAAATAAATCACTAAAACAGTCAATAAAATGAAATGATTTTAAATCTTTAACTTCAATCCCATTCTTTCTTAAATCCTTTTCATAGAATTGAAAATCTTGTAAAAATGATATCAATACAATATCAGCTTTGATAGTTTTAATTTGACTTTTTTCATGATTTATACAACAAGTTCCAAATAAGCCATTCTCTACCAATAAATTGGTGAACCAACTTGGAGAAGTTCCCTGTGTGTGAGTAACGAGTGAAAAAAGATGTTCGTCTTTCAGCTTGGAGTGTGGGATTATGGAATTATCATTGAAGAACGCAAGATCTTGTCTTTGTGAAGCCATTTGCTTTGAACTTTGAATTGAGTCTCTATAATAATAAAAAAAAAATTACATAAAATTGAAAGGAAAAAAGAAAAATTTTTTTCATCTTAGTCCTCAAAGTACTGAATTGAAAGATGTCTTTACCTTCATTACCTTCCAACTTCGGCTCTGCTAACTTCAAAGCAGAAGCCAAATACACTCCAGCTGTCAGAAAGTCAATTGAACCGGTTGGTCGCTATTTCTTAGCTCATGCCACCAGAGCTTTAAGAGGACATACTTGGTCAGAATATGAAAAAGTTGAAGCTGAAAAAAACGTCAACAACGTTGAAACTGTTGATGAAGATGCTGATTTAGGTGACGAAGAACAAGACGATGAATTGTTGGAACATGATCCAAGAGAGTGGAAAACAGCTGACTTGTACGCTGTTTTAGGTATTTCTCATTTAAGATGGAAAGCAACCGAAGATCAAATTAGAAGAGCTCATAGAAAACAAGTTTTAAAGCATCATCCTGATAAGAAAGGTGAAAAGGGTGGTTTAGATAAAGATGGCTTTTTTAAAATCATTCAAAAAGCTCATGAAACTCTAATGAAACCAAGCACTCGTCAACAATATGATTCTATTGACGAAAAAGCTAACGTTGAAGTTCCACCTAAAGGTACTAAATATGATTTCCTTGAAGTTTGGGGTCCATTTTTTGCTTCTGAGGCTAGATTTTCTAAAAAACAACCAGTTCCTGAATTAGGTGATGAGAATTCAACTAAAGCTGAAATTGAAGCTTTCTATAACTTCTGGTCAAAATTCGATTCTTGGAGATCATTCGAATTCTTAGACGAAGATGTTCCAGATGATTCCGCTAACAGAGATCACAAACGTTACATTGAACGTAAAAACATTGCTGCTAGAAAGAAGAAGAAATCTGAAGATAATGCAAGATTATTCGATTTAGTTGATAGGGCCATCAATGAAGATCCACGTTTGAAAGCTTTCAAAGATGCTGAAAAGAAAGCTAAGGCACAAAAGAAATGGGAAAGTGAAGCTGGTGCTAGAGCTGAAGCTGAAGCTAAAGCTAAAAGAGAAGCTGAAGAAGCTGCTGCTAAAAAAGCTGCTGAAGAAGCCGAAGCTCTTGCCAGAGCTGACAACAAGAAAATCAAAGAAGCTGCTAAAGCTGCCAGAAAGAAGAACAAGAGAGCCATCAGAGGTGCTGGTAAAGAAAACGATTACTTTGGTGATGCTGCTCAAGCTGATACGATTGATGCTGATATTGCTTTGTTAATTGAGTTCTTCGATGACGTTCAACTAGCTGATGTTGCTTCAAAGGTTACTGACGCCAATGCTGTCAAGGCTGCCTTGACTGAGTCTGCCAAAGCTCTTGTTGCTGCTGGTAAGACTCCTGCCACCGTTTTCAAGTATTTCAAAGAGTAAAAAAAAATTTATATAGAGAGAGATTCGCGTGATAAATATAATTTTGATAAAGCAAAAAAATTGTAATAAAATCAGTATTAATCTAACAAATTTAAAAAAGGTTTTCTCTCGTGATTTGTTGAATTCTCTTGTAATCTGCTCATAGTGACCATTTCATTTCATTCACAACAAAAGATTTCAAAAAATTGGGGATTTTTCGAACTTATTTTCAAAAGGTGTTTTGAGTATTTGGTGTCAAAGCTGTCAAAACTATTGCCACAAATCAAATTGTAAATTAACCAGTGCAATAATGGACAAAAAAAAGACTACAATTCTACAATTAAAACCAGACTATCCCACTGAATGTTCTCCTGATGACTTTGTCTTATTCGCTGCTAACTTAATGGCCAAAAATAGAACCCATTGCGTTCTTGTCAAAGATTCAAACGCTAACCTATTAGGGCTTTTCACCGCAAAGGATCTTGCATTGAGAGTTGTTGCTAAAGGTTTAGACCCAAATTTTACCAAAGTTAATGAAATTATGACTACTGATCCAACCTGTCTACATATGAACACACCAGTTACTATTGCTTTGAAGATTATGGTCGAACGAGGAATTAGACATTTACCTCTATCTGATGATCAAAACAAAATAAAAGGTGTTTTAGATATAACGAGATGTTTCCAACAAGCTATGTTGAAATTAGAAAGAATCTCTAAAAACGCATCTCAACTAAATTCAATATTAACTAACGTTGCTGAAGATTATGAAGATGTGCATACAAAGGAATCATCACGTATAATGAACGAAATTTCTAAATTAAGTGAACTCATTGGTATTCCAACTTTATCATCGATCATTTCCAACTCAACAAGGCCTGTTTATATTGATTCTTCTTCCAGCGTTAAAGAAGCTGCTATTTTGATGGATGAATATAACACAACTGCTTTATTAGTTAGAGATCGAACAAGTACATCAAGAAAAATCATTGGTATTTTTACAAGTAAAGATATTTGTTTCAGAGTTTTAGCTAAGGAATATAATCCATCAAATTGTACAGTTGCTAGGTTTCTAACAACAAGTCCAGAATTTGCCAAAGATACTATGAACATTGGCAATGCTTTAAGATTAATGTTTCAAGGTAATTTTTTAAATTTACCTGTTATTAATTCAAATAATCAAAAGATTATTGGCGTTGTTAACGTTTTAGAACTAACCTACGCTGCTTTAATTCAATTATCTAAAAGTGATGAATTATTAGAAGCAGAATCTTTTGGCACAATTTCATTAGAAGTTAGATCGAGATTAGGTGATGATTCAATCAATTGGGATAAATTTTGGAATAAATTAGATAAATCATATGATGATATTCATAATTTGGAATCAAACGTCGCAAAATCTCCATCTGGCTCAAGATCTCAGACTCCAAGTATTGGTAGTCGTAGAGGATCTTTAAATCAATTATCAATGACAAGTTCAAGAAGATCGTCATTTAATGCAAGAAGATCTAGTTTTATTAAAGATTCAATTTCTGAACCAGGCGCTGGGTTACCAAGAGTTCTATCAAATCAATCTCTAACAAGAAGTAGTTTTTATATTAAGGCAAAAACTATTAATTTTAAAATCAGATACAATAACAATAAGAATATTCATATGATTAATATGACCATCAATGAAGGTGCTTCAGTTTATGATGATATCAAATTATTAAAATTATTGAAAGAAGAAATTGGAATAAAATTAGAAATCAATCTCTTAGAGAATGATTTGTTTTACATTGATGAAGATGGAGATTTAGTTACAATTTCTGATGAATTAGATTTAGTCGAGGCTATCAAAGCACAACATTTAACTACTGTTGAAATCATTGCGAAACCTAAATCCACTGGGATCATGGCAAGTATCTATAACTTCTTCAATCATTGTCATAATAAATTAATGCATTACATTAGTGGAATAAGTGAATCGAATTCTATCTTTAATGGAACAATTTTTGTTCTTTCAATTGGTATTATTCTGGGATTTTCGTATTCAAACAAGAAACTATTCAAGGTATAAAATAAAAAAAAAAAAGGCGGGGTGAAGGGTGGATATAGGACTAATAGCACTGCTGGAAACTGGATTAAGTAGCATTTTATTTTTATAATTTCTTCTAATACACAAAATTAATTTGAATAAAGAATTTATCCAAAATTAAGTAATTTCCTAATTGAGAAGAGAATTTGTGCAAGAAAAAAAAAAAAAAATCGAAGAAAAAAAATTGAAACAAATCAAAATAGTTGAATATCAAAAAAAGGACAAAAAAAGTCACTTTTCAATATTTGAACTGCAGTCACAATTTTGAATAAATTTATTCAAGTTTTTCAACAGTGTTGTTATCCTATCATCTTTTCCTGGTCTACTATCTATAGATTTTAACTGGGGTTTTTGATTTTTATTACTCTAGCTCTTTTTGTACTCGTTAACGTCTTGTTGATTTACTCAGTGTTCAAAAATATCCTACACTAGATAATCACAATCATGTCATTGACTCCAGAAATACAAAACAATCTACTGCAGCTTCTCGAAGGTTTATCGTCTGCAGATAACACCATCCGTTCAAGTGCTGAAAAACAATTATATTCTACATGGACTGCTAAAGATACTGTTGATGTTTTATTGCTATTCTTAGCTGAGCAAGCTAACAACGGTCAATCTGATGAGGCTAGATCATTTTCTGCTGTTTTATTCAGACGTATTGCTATCAGATCTCCACAAAAGATGAAATCAGTTACTGAAAGAACCATTTCTTCAGTTAATGTAACTGCTTTGGAACAAATTCGCCAATTATTCTTACAAGGGTTCATTGGTCAGCAATCTAATAGTGTTAGACATAAATTAGCTGATTGTATTGCTGAATTGGCTAAAGATGATATTCCTGGTGAATGGAATGAACTATTGCCAACTTTATTTGAAGCAACTAAGAATCAAGATATGAGTTTCAGAGAATCTGCATTTAGAATATTTGCAGCTAATCCATCTTTAATTAATGTCAGATATATCACTGAAGTATTACCAATATACCATGCCGGTTTCGATGATGCAAATGATGATGTTAGAATTGCTGCTTGTACTGCATTTGTTGGTTTCTTCCAAACTTTACCTAAAAAAGTATGGCCAAGTGTTCAATCTTTGTTACCTAGTTTATTGAATAGTTTACCAAGATTGTTACAAAATGGTAATGATACTTCATTGGCTTCAGTTTTAGAATCTTTAATTGATTTAGTGGATCTTGCTCCGAAACTATTCAAAGATATGTTTGAGACAATTATTCAATTCTGTACCGCAGTTGCTAAAAACAAAGATTTAGATTCAAGTGCTAGATTATCAGCTTTAGAATTATTAACTGCATTCTCTGAATCTTCACCAAAAATGTGTAAACAACAATCTGATTATACCCAATCTATCGTGGTTATAACGTTAAGTTTGATGACTGAAGTTTGTATTGATGATGATGATGCTGCTGAATGGAACAACTCTGATAATTCCGAAGAAGATGATGAAGAAGTTGAATATGATTCAGGTCGTCAAGCTTTAGATCGTGTTGCTTTAAAATTAGGCGGTGAATCATTAGCTGCCCCATTATTCCAATTGATTCCACCAATGTTAAACTCTAATGATTGGAGGGAACGTCAAGCTGCATTGATGGCTCTTTCTTCTGCAGCCGAAGGTTGTAGAGATGTTTTAATCAATGAAACTCCAAAGTTATTAGATATGATTTTACCATTGTTGAATGATCAACATCCAAGAGTTCAATATGCTACTTGTAATGCTTTAGGTCAAATTTCAACTGATTTTGCAGATGTTATTCAAAAGACATCAGGTGATAGAGTCATTCCAGCTTTAGTTTCAAAATTGACTAATCAGTCAGTTCCAAGAGTTCAAGCTCACGCTGCTGCTGCTTTAGTTAATTTCTCAGAAAATGCAACTAAGGAAGTTTTAGAACCATACTTAGATGATTTATTATCTAATTTATTGACTCTATTACAAAGTCCAAAACGTTATGTTCAGGAACAAGTTTTAACTACAATTGCAATTGTCGCAGATGCAGCTGAACAAAAGTTCGTAAAATATTATGATACTTTGATGCCATTATTAATTAACGTTTTAAAAACTGATATGGGTGATGAAAATAGATTACTAAAGGCTAAATGTATTGAATGTTCAACTTTAATTGCTCTTGCTGTTGGTGCTGAAAAATTTCAACCTCATTCTCAAGAAATCGTTCAATTATTTGGTGCTATTCAACAATCTGAATTAAAAGAAGATGATCCAGTAAAACCATACTTAGAACAAGGATGGAGCAGAATTGCACGAATTGTTGGTAAAGAGTTCTTACCCTTTTTACCATCAGTTTTACCATCGTTATTAGAGTCAGCAAGGGCTTCCCAAGATATCAGTTTATTAGAAGAAGATGAAGCTGAAGAATATAACCAAAATGAAGACTGGGATGTCATTCAATTATCAGGTAGACACATTGCTGTTCATACTGCAATTTTAGATGATAAAGCAGCTGCTATTGATTTGATCTCAAGTTATGCTGATATCTTAAAAGGTGACTTCTACCCATACACTAATGAAATTGTCATTGATATCATTTTACCAGCTATTGATTTCTATCTACATGATGACGTTAGAAGAGCTGCTGCAAGTTCATTACCAATTTTATTATCAACTGCTGAAGTTGCAACTGGTAAGAAATCAATTCAGACTTTAGAATTATGGCATTTAATATCTGAAAAATTAATTAGTGCTTTAGGTACTGAACCAGTTGTTGATTTATTATTCATATATTACTCGGCATTATGTGATTGTATTGCGGTTATTGGTGAAAATGCATTATCACAAGCTCAATTAGATTTATTCATTAAAAACGTTGATGAAAACTTGAAAGAATTATTTACTCGTTTGAAAGATCGTGAAGGTCAAGATGATGATTTCAATGAAGATGTGGAAGATGAAGAAGAAGGTGATTACACTGATGAAGAATTAAGTGATGAAATTAATAAAGCTATTTCAAGTGTTTTAAGATCATCAGGTGTTGCCTTTTTACAACCATTTCAAGCTTTGATTCCAACCGTTGCTGCATTTATTAACGACGAAAATACTACTGCTAAGTTATTTGGTTTATGTGTTGCCACTGATCTAATTGAATACACTGGTGAACAATCAGCAGTTTTCCAAGATTTATTTTTAAGTATTCTTGGTGAATCTTTATCATCACCAATTGCATCCATTAGACAAGCTGCTGCATATGGTGTTGGAGTTGCTGCTCAACATGCTCCAGTGGCCTATCATGATTTCATTTTTGCAGCATTAGAGCCATTATTCAAAATCACACAAATCCCAGAGGCAAGATCTGAAGAAAACATCAACGCTACGGAAAATGCATCATCTGCTTTAGCTAAAGTTTTACATGAATTTGGAGCTAAAATTCCAAATTCCGATTCTGTTATCGTAAGTTGGATCAAGACTTTACCAATTACTCAAGATATTGAAGCTGCACCATATGCTTATAGATTCCTATCTGAACTGATTGAAAACAATCATCCTTCCGTTGTATCACAAATTCCTGAAGTTGTTGATTCTGTTATTCAAGCATTAATTTATAATGTTTTAGGTGTTAAAACTGCAGAATGTGTTGTTCTTTCAACTAAGAAATTACTAGGACAATTACCACAAAATGATGCACTCGCATTGTTGCAAAGATATCCTGTTGAATCACAACAAGTCATCCAAAAATGGTTTTCATGAAAATAGAAATATTGCGTTCAAGATAATTTTTTTGGTGCATTTTGTGTCTTGAATTTTTGACGCTGTATGAGTCTTTGAGTAGCATAGTCCTATATCTTCAGTATGAAATTCACACAGTTGTATAGTTATAATTTATTTGTGTTTTAGCTTTACTATTTATTTAATTATCTAATATAATTGCCCTATATCTGTTTCCAGGAATTCGATGCTCATGAGACTTCATAGGATAATTTGTTCTACTTATTTTGCAATATTTTTTCTTCAGATAAGTTGTCTGTTGGTTCTTCTTCACTTTATGCGGATGTATTATAGAACGGACACGAGATTCGTCTAAACCAGTAAAATCACCTCTTTAACGTCCAATAGTTATAGAAGTCGATCACTCGTATACAAACTCCCTCCTTTCTCCTCCAACAACAACCAATCAACACCGAACCATCATCGCTGGTGAAATCCTGCTGATTTCTGATGTGTTTAATGACTAAGCAAACGCATCGCTTTTTTCTTTTTGATGTAAAAAAATTTTTTTTACTATGTATTGAGAATACTTCACTCAATTTAATCACAAATCAATAACAAGATGGGTTTAGCAGGAACCAAGGTTAAACAAAGATTTGGTACAGATCCACGTAACACAAAATGGGCAAACGACACAGAGAGATTTGGTCATCAATACCTAGAAAAACTTGGTTGGAAACCAGGTAGTGGGTTAGGTTTGGTTACACACGCCATGACAACTCATGTTAAAGTCGCTGTTAAAGATGATAACGTTGGACTAGGTGCGAAATTGAGTAAGAAACAAAAAACTGATGAATTTGATAGTGGTGAATGCGCAGGTTTAGACGCATTTCAAAGAATTTTAGGTAGATTAAATGGTAGAGAAGATGAAATAAGTAAAGAACTAGATACGCAAAGAAAACATAATATCATTAATGGCAAATGGGGTATCCAGTTTGTTAAAGGTGATACGTTGAGAAGTACATGGGATAAAGAATCAAAACTTTTGATAGTGGATAAGAAAAGAAAGAGAAGTGATGATGATAGGTGTGATAGAAAGAAGACTAAGAGAGAAAAGAAAGATGAAAAGGAAAAGAAAGATAAGAAGGAAAAGAAAGTAAAATCTGAAAAGAAAGATAAAAAAGACAAAAAAGATAAAAAAAACAAAAAAGATAAAAAAGAAAAGAAAGAGAAAGTTACTAGAGAAAGTATGTTGAAACCAAATGAAGCAAGATCTGAATCTCCTGCAATCACAACAAGGCTAAGTGTGAGGTCAAAATGGATCAAACAAAAAAGAGCAGCAACTTTAGACGCTAAAGCTCTTAACGAAATTTTCATGATTGCTAGTTGACCTATTTATTTTCAATTGCATTTTGCATTAGACATTTATTTGATATAATGATTTTTGTAAGATAATCGAATGTATTAAATCTGAACATATAATAATAATCTTTTATTTAGAAGTGAATTATATATTCTACATCATAGCAACAACACCAACACCAGCAAATAAGAAACTGATGAAAGAAGTTAAAATGACCATAGTAGAATCATTTGGTTTCAAACCAGAAGCACCACTGTTTGAACCAGTTGAAGTAGCAGAAGATGAAGCGGTACCAGTAGTACTTGAGCCTCTTGAAGCAGTTGAACCACTAGTTGCGGATCCACCACCATTAGTAGCAGCAGCAATAATAGCAGTACAACTTGATTCTTGAGAAGCAGAAACTAAAGTAGCGGAACCACTGAAATCACAAGCATCATTTCTTTTGTTGTTGGATTCATAGTATTTGTTTAATAAGAAGGATAATTTAGTATCGTCATCACAGAATGATAAATCACCATAAACACCATCAGTGGCATTAGTACTGATTTCTGAACAGTCAATCATACCACAAATAGTACCGAATAACTCACCATAATCATCAGAATCAACATCACCAGAAACAATACAACTTAAAGATTGTTCAAGACATGAACAGACTTGTGAATCTGGGGTTGGTGGTAAAGTTTCAGAAGCTTTCCAGAATGAAGTAATTGGAGGACATTCAATAGTTGATTCACTAACATCAGAAGCAGTAGCAGAAGTTGGATCAACAGAAGACATTCTACTCTTCAAATTGTTGAAATCTTCTAAAGTAACAACATCATTACCATCAATTGAGACTAAACCATAATCATTAGCTTCTTGAAAATACATGTAAATAATACCACCTGACCAAACATCAGTCATTTGATCTGAGTATAAAACTGGAACATCTGTGAATTCTCTAGGTTGAACTTCATTACAACCATATTCTGAAAGGAAAATAGGAACAGTTAAATTAGCAAATTCTTGAGTTCTATCACTATAACCAGATCTAGTGAAACTAGAATCACCACACCATGAATACATGTTAATACCGTAGAAATCAACTTTAACAGCTTCATCACCACAAGCAAAATATTCAGCGCTGTAAAGTCTAGTATCAGAATCGTCATTAGCAGAATAACCAACTGGAATGTCTCTATATCCCTGATCAGAGATATATTTCTTGGTGTCTCTAACAGCAGCTTTTACGAATGCAGAAGCTTCAGTATTGGTGTGGTTATTAGTGACTTCATTACCAGCAAAGAAACCTAAAACATTAGTGTAATTGGATAAAGAATCAACAACATCTTTGTAACGATTAAATAATTCAACGTTCCATTCTGGGGAAACTCTATTGATTGATTCTGAAGGTTGTGATAAATCTGATAGAATGTAGATACCAGCTTCAGCAAAGGCATCCATACATTCTTTATGTGAAACAGTAGTGTTGATAGCATAAACTCTGATAACATTAGTGTCCAATTCCAATAAGTAAGGGATATCTCTCTTACATTTAGCCCCATCAGCTAATGGATCAATGAAAGTAGTTGAACCTAAACCAGATGTATAACCTGAACCAGATGAAGAGTTGGAGGTATCTTGTTGATAAGCAACACCTTTGATATAGAATTGAGATCCATTATTAGTATAGAAGAATTTGTTACCAACAACTTCAATAGTTGGAACATTAGCATCGGTACCTTCAGTATCTTGATTAGCAAAAACTGAAGTAGCTAATAGTGGAAGAAAGCTTAAAGCAGAAGTTAACTTCATGATTCTCGAATAAGTGAATGAATAGAAACTTTGACTTAAAGATAAAAATGAGAAAGAAGAGAAGAAAAAGAGAGATGTTTTTTTTGAAAAGATATCAACTCGAAAACTCGAAAAACTCGTGAAAAATAAACATTGTCTTGTCCTATTTTTAAAACTGTAAAACCTAGTCCAGGCTGTGTGTGTGTACCTTGACGTAAAAAAAAAAAACAGAGTCTGAAAAAAGGGGGAAAAGTAAGATTAGAATCCAATGAGTGTAAAAATAGTATGAGAATGAAGTCATAGAAGTGAAATCATTGAAATACTTTCCAATCCATGCTCTCTTTCTTATATTTTATACAACTCCTTTCAAGTCAACGCGATTCTATTTGTCTAATGTCTCCAATTTTCTAGCCACATGAAGTCTTGAGTCTTTGATTTTTTTTCTTTTTTTTACTCAAAAGGGCCAAATAATTACATCACTAGTTTATAGGAATACTCATCTGTTACTGAAAAGTTGATGATTTAGTAATAAACTCAACAAAATAACTTATAATTATGATGGACGTGAATTGCATCAACACATTATTTTTACATCCAATAAGATGTCCTCTTGGTATGACGATCTATTTTGATCTCTTCTAAGCTTGATAAAAAAAAAAAATTCCCAAATAATCAAATAAACAGCCCCAATTGAGTAAATCTATAAAGTGTAAATTAGTTCGCCAAGTTGAAGAATTTAAAATTTTGAATTCTACGATTCATTTAAAACTAAAATATAATCATGAATCCTTCATTTTGATATTCAATAATTCTAATAAAACATTGAAATAAAAACAACTGTTAGTCTATAATAAAGCTAAACCACCTGCAACGACAATTGAACCAATGGAACCAAGTATATAGTTGACTGAAACAACCTCGGCACCGTTTTTAGTGGTTGAAGTGGAGGCAGCACTGGAACCAGTGGCAGTGCCACTGGCTACTTTAGCTGATCCAGTACCAGTGGTGGCAGTAACTTTAGTGACACCAGAACCTGATTTGGTAGCTGTTAAAGTGGCGGTTAGTGAACCAGTACCTTCTGAACCAATTGAACTTAATGCAGCAGCACAACCAGTATAAGTGGTAGCAGCAGCATTAATACTTGCTGATCCACTGAATTTACAAGCTGAAGAAGATTTTGAGTTAGCGTTATAGTATAAGTTTAAAACGAATGATAATTTTTGTTTAGCTGAACAGAATGAATAAGCACCATAATCACCAGTGGTACCATTAGTTTGAATACCAGCACATGAAACAGAATCTAACCCACAAACATATGAGAATAAATCTTCATAGTCATCTTCATCAACATCATCAGAAACAACACAAGATAATGATTCTTCCAAACAAGAACATAAAGCATCATCTGGAGTTGGTGGTAAATCAGTTGAAGCTTTCCAAATTGAATTTTGAGTTGGACAAGCTAAAGTTTCGGAAATGGAAGCTGAAGCAATACTTTTGGAATTAGCAGAAGTTGGAGTGACAGCTTGAATTTCAGTCTTATAATAATTGTAATCAACCAAAGTTGAAACTTTGTCATCAACAATAGAAACTAAACCATAATTGTTGGTTTCTTCAAAATACATATAAACAATACCACCTGACCAAACATCAGTCATTTTATCACCATATAAAGCTGCAACTTCAGTAAATTTTCTTGGTTGAACTTCATTACAACCATATTCAGAGAAGAAAACTGGAACAGTGATGTTTGAGAATTCTGCAGTTCTGTCGTCATAACCAGATTTAGTAAATGATGAATCACCACACCATGAGTACATATTAATACCATAGAAATCAGCTCTTTCAGAAACATCACCACAAGTGAAATAATCAGCAATTGAAACTCTAATAGTTGAATCATCATTAGCTGAATAACCAACTGGAATTTTTCTATAATCTTTATCAGAAATATACTTCTTGGTATCTCTAATAGCTGCTTTAACAAAAGCTGAAGCGTCAGTATTGCTGTTATCATTAGAAACTTCATTACCAGCAAAGAAACCCAAAACATTGGTATAATTTTGGAATTCATCAACAATGGTTTGATATCTATTGAATAGTTCGACAGTCCAACTTGGATTTTCTCTATTAATTGATTCACTTGGTTGAGATAAATCAGCAATGACATAAATACCAGCGTCATTCAATAAAGACATACATTCAGTATGATCTAAAGAAGCATTTAAAGCATAAACACGAATAACATTAGTATCAACAGCACTTAAATATGGGACATCTCTAGCACAAACACTTCCATCAGCTAATGGATCGACAAAAGTTTCGTCAGCAGTAACATTAGTAGTATCTTGTTGATAAGCAATACCTTTGATATAAAATTGTGAACCATTATTAGAGTAAAAGAATTTATTACCAAGAATTTCAATAGCTGGTAAATCAGCAGCTGAAGCCGTTGAAATCAAAGAAGTAGCGATTAAAGCTAATGATTTTAATAACATTATGAATCTGAATAAAGTACAAGCAACAGTTAAAACACCTATATGGGGTAGTTATACTATTCAAAAGTAGGTAGTTTTATATTATATAAAAAGGTGGAAACGGGAAAAAAAAATAATGAAAATAATTTCCTTGAGATGCCCACCAGTAAAGTTGTAACGTTTGATAATACAAATGCAAGAAAATGCGCTAATATCCATTTTGTTGTCATGTTCATTTCCCAAATTCTCCTCTTTTTGGTAAATTTTACGTAAGTATTGCAGAATATGGTAACTAAAAATCAAATATCCCGCATTAACTTACATGGATTATTTGTGTACATTATGCCCGTTTGGGTAACTACTATTTAACCTCTAATTTCTTTTTTTTTACTCGATTTGATGGGTAAGATTCAAATCCAGAAACTAAAATAGTTGAAATAATATATAATGTGATGTGGAACTTGCCAAAGTCAATATTTTTCATTTGTTCTGCCATCTTACGAAAATAGCTGATGAGTTGAAGATGTTAATGATTGTACTGAGGACTCACCACTCAACGACCTCCGCACAGCTTAAATCTTACAAGAATAGTTCTTATCGTTCAAAAAGTAATAAATTATCCGAATCAGATTATTTCCGAATCAGATTATTACCAAGTGACACGGTAATTTGAACTTCAAACTACTTCACGTTTTGAAATTACTTGATAACTAAAGACTTTAGTTGCTCAATAATTAAAGATTGAAGGTTCGTTTATTATTACAGTTTATCTAATCTAATACTTACTGGTATTAATAGAGACTCGTCGTGGATCTTTGTTTGATTTTTATCAATAAATATCAAGTTTCAATTTGCACAGGAGCGATCAAATTTATTTCAACGCGGCTCGTGAACAAATTCGTGTCAAAATAATTTTTAGAATGATTTAATAATTTTTTTTTTAGCCTTGTACCTAAATCCAAACATTCAAACATATATATATATATATATTAATTTGTATATCAATTAAAACTTAAAAGCATATATCTATATATCTATATATCTATACTTAATTTATATAATCTTACTTTGTAGGAAGCCTGAAGGACTTGCAGGTTACCAACTACAGGAATATAATTTTATAAACAAGAATTGATCTGAACAGAAAATTTTCAGTAAAAGACTGTTTTGAATTTACGAAGAGTGCCAGTTGTAGTCTTGATTGTTGAAGGTGCATTAGGACCCGTATCATCATTATCCTGATTATTTGGTTGAATCAATCCATCAAATGGACCATTGCTCAAGTTATTGGAAAAATCAGGTATAAATTGTTTGGTGAAAATTGGAACAATTAAAAATGCTAAAAATAATGATAATATTGAAAGGTATAATATGAGATATTTAACGACTATAACAGCTCTTCTTCTCTTTTGACTCTTTGTCAATATTCTTCCCTTTAATTGTTTACTTGGAGTTAGCCAAAATAAAATCATAGAATGCCATCTATCAATAAATGGAATAAATACAAATGGAGTTTGAAGAAAAAATAAGAAATGACCAAGAATGAAATCTGCTGCAAACAAAGACATTTCCATGATTTTAACAACTGTTTCTCTTAGAGGCTGTGATATAAATCTCCAGCCAACACCTTTATTGAACCAATTTCCTGACCACCACGATGTATTTATCATATTATGCTTCAATTCCCTAGATAAAAACAGAATAGTAACAACTTTAAATAGAAAATCCTGAAACCCAATAATACATAGAATACAAACTAAAGTTCTGGCAAAATTCCAACCCTCTAAGTACCAAATAAGTTCAAACACCATCAAATGAACAAAAACAGTGCCAATATGAGCTAAAGCTGCTAAAACGCTGGCATTTTTTTTAGTACAACACATAAATAATGGACCAGTTATACATGAAATGGCAAAAACAATCCCTAGAATAACAGCGTTTAAAACAATTGGCATAAATATTAAAATGATAAGCCTTATTAGTGAATTAGTTGGGGTAACGAGTCGAACACCATTTTGGGAATTGATAAAGCTATATGCAAAAAAGATCAAAACTGAACTAATGAATGGAACTACTAATTCTGTAAAATAAGTATCTGGGAATTTTGACTTTCTTGTTTCGGGTGAGGACTTTTCAGATTCATCTCCAATAACAGCTTTCTTATAACCTGTATACCTTGCTCTTGACTGCTTGACTGTATTAATCCAAGAGTTGACGTGATGTTTTGCATTTCCTCTTGATAACCAATTAATAAAGTCTCTATAATCAAGAAAAAATTCAAAAAATGAGAACTGATGAGGATTGAAGACAAATGGTGCCAAACACATTGAAACTAAAGTCAACCAAAACCATAGTAAAGCAGGTTGCCAAATGGTGATAGTAGCAAACAATAACATTAGGAATAACTTTGAACCAGAATAAATTGATGAAGTTGCAAACTTGGAATAAAGATAAAAGAATTGAATTCTAGAAACTGCGAACCCTCTGCCTGTACTTATATACCTTGCACCACCAAACGTTACATCAGTAACCAATGATTGAGCATAAATTTGACAAACAAATACCTCAAACAATGGGGATAATGAAAGGATATGATGGAAAAATCTTGAAAATGCTTTCCAAAACCCTCTTTCAGTCAACTCTTGAACAATCAAAGGAACAAATGCAATAAAGAACACAATGAAAACTGAGAATACAAAAATGGTGACCCAATTCAAAACTGGTTGCAAATTGTAGCAACCGATAGGTTCTTCTAGATCAGTGAACGGAACATCCTTGTTGTACTTACAAATTGTAGATTCATGAACTAACGCACCAAGGTTGACCAAAACAATCATAAACATTTGAACAGATAAAGTGATGAATAGGTTATTGATATGGAAACCTGGGTGAGCATAATAAAAGGACAAGAATCTATCAATTGGTAATTGAGTTCCTAAATAGTAATACTCTCTTGATAGAATTTGTTCTCCCATACCAGCCCCAATTTTTGTGGTGAAGTTCAAAATAGAACCAAATCCTAAATCTCTACCTTTACCACACTGATAATAATCACAATGTTTGATTCTGCCACCCCTTAACATTGCATTCATACCTGCATAAATATCTTCATTCAAATGTAAACCTTTTTGAGCTTTCGAAATTCCACCTCTTGTAGTCATGAATATAGCATTTAGAAAATCAGGATGACCATAATGTAATTTACCACCAATCTCAGCTAAAGTTCTAGCAAATAAGGTACCAAATGTTTGTTCTTTACCAGCAGCAACATCACCTAGAACACCAACATTTTCGGAAAATATGTACTCTCTAGTTCCCACAATGGCAACAGGAGCACGTTGATTTTTATAAACAATACCAGGCACATAGGGCGGAGTAGCATCTAAATCCAACTCCTCAAATTCCGATAAAACAGCTCTAATTTTGATACATTCTTCTAGATAATTATCTTGATTTGCATCAACGACCTGAATATATTCACCACGATAAAAGATTAAAGAATGATTTTGATTATCAGATTTTCCATCACCAAGAATCGGATTTCCAGACAATCTAATTTTATAAATTGGAATTCTAAACCCATCTGAGTCAAAATCACAATAACCATCAATTAAACAAGAGTAAAATAATCTTTCCCCATCTGTATCATCCGGATTTAATTCTTCTTCTAAATAACTGATTACCGTGTCTGGATAAGCTCTCAATAGTATTTCACTATCGTTTTTTTCTTCTTCATTGAATTTTTTATATCTTTGCATTGCAATCAACAACTTGAATTTTCTATTCGTCATTGATTCTAGCTCTCCTTCTAGAGTTTCTGGATCTTCAAAGTAATGTTGAACTAAACCTGGATTCTCAATTCTATATAAAAGTTTAATTGCTCTAGCATAGTTAACAAATCCAGATGCAGTCCTATATAAAGTTTGAGTTCTCAATGATGCCCATATTCTTGTTCTTAAAATATACTCTGATGTTGATGTTTTAAAACCAATGAAATAGAATGGTAAATCATCGATTTGACCTTGTCTTATATTATCTTCGGCCGATACTGGAATAGTTTCATTTTCTTCTATTGGAGTTAATGGTATTTCGTGAACAACAGAAGATTCAAGAAGTTCATTTTCACCAGCAGTCATTTCAATATTATTTCCATCTTCACTTTTAGAAATTTTGGACACAGCACTAGACGCACTTTTCTTTCTTGTTGTGTCAAATTTCCAATTCTCATCAGTTAAAATACCGTTTTCAGCAGCCAATAATTTGGTATCCTTAACAAAACAATCCCATTCAGTTGGGTATAGCTGTTTCAAATATTCCAATAATGTTATTCTTGTGCTACTATTAGCTTCTCTAATGATTTCTTTTAATGATAAGATAATCTTTTCACTATAATGTGGTATTAAAACAGTAAAAATAGGCATACTTTCAACTGGAATTGGTTCAGGAATGGGAGTGGATAAAGATTGAGCAAAGAATGAGATTCTTCTCTGTGCTTCAGACTTTGATGGAAAATATTCAGTTTTTTTATAAGTTGAATCATCATGAGCAATAAAAAAACTTGGTGACCTTAAAGTATTCTTTGTCCCAAATTCAGATTTAACTTGTTGATATAATAATTTATGAACCATATCAATTGGTAGCAAATGTTCTCTATACATTGATATGATAATTGCATTCCAAACTTGAGAAACTAGAATTTTTGGTTTATATTTGATTTCCATGTCACTTGTAGCCAAAAGTTTTGAGTAAATTCTTTTAGGTAATCTTGAATAAACATTTCTCCAAGGTGACAAAATTGAGATACCCAATGAAAATGATAAACCAACTGAAAAAATACAGTTACAAATAATGTACCACAAATAAGTATCCAAAAAGAATAAAATCATATCAGTAAAATAAATCAATGCCAAAGTAATTCTAGCTTGCTCTCTGCATAGAATATTTCCCAAATACCTGTCACCAACACACCTTGTCATTTTCATAATTGATAAATTTCTAATTGGATCTCTGATTGATAAAGTTAAAAAAAAATATGATTCAGTGAATTTTAATGTAAAGATTGCAATCCATAAAAATAATGAAAACCATCGACTTCTTCCGCTCAATTGAGGAAAAGAGGCAGTGAATGTTCTTGATGAAGCATATCTTCTATTTTTAGTTCCAAGATAATTGCCAAATAAAGTTCCTAAAGGAACAAATGAGAATGTTAATGATGTGACTATAGAAACAACTAATTGAGCTATAGATACCAGAAAAGCAACTTCTGAATGAGTTTCTAAATCATAAAAGCTAAATATGAAAATGGAGGGAACAAAATTTATAAATAAGATTAAAATCAAAACAAATAATCTTCTAGTTAAATGTTGTGCACCAGGCCATTCTCTGGGAACGAAAGACCATTCAGAAATGGTTGCCAATAATTGGATCAGACAGGCAATTGTACCACCAAACGCTATAACTGATAGCCTGACTTGATAAGTGGGTTGGTTATCCAATAACTGGTCATACATATTGGTATATAAAGTTGGAGAGTTGAAACTTGTGAAAAACCAAAAAGAAGTTAAATGAATAATCCAGATTCTATTGAAATTAGTAGCCACATGAAGCCAAGTTCTTCTTTCTAAATAAGTTTTATAGAAAGCTTTTTCCCAATGAAGGTCGTTGAATTTAGAGAATCTTTGTTCTAACTTGATATCAACTATTCTTTCATTTGTTGATCTGAGCCTTATTCTTTCAATCCCTTCTGGATACCAGAATAATTGATTAATGTCATCATACCCAATGATATCTTTATGATCTTTTTCCCTTCTGATCAACTTTCCATTTGGTCCGACTTTATACATTTGATCTCTTAGAAACCTATAAATTGGACTTATGACGTTGTTTAAGAAGGTATATTGAGGAAGAGGCTCTTTTTGTTGTTTGCATGAGTCTGATACAAAATAGTCATAAGCGCATTTATAAATGAAACATAAGCATTCAGGTAAGAATCTTACTTGATTTGCTTCACCCCAAATCAATAAATATAGAGCAATCTGTTCAACTTTTTCTTTTGATGATAATTCGTGCATTCTCATTTTCCATTTATAGTCAGCAATACCATAATCAAAATTTCTTTCTAATTGGTCTGAAGTGAAATCAACTTTGGTTTGAGTTTTAGCAAACTCCTCTTCCAGTTCCTTTGCTTTTCTTCTTTGTTCTTTGAGATCAATATTTTTTTGTTTGGCAATCTTTTTGTTTCTTTTATAGGCTTTGCCTTGTAGCTTCATGATATTGAATCCAATTTCTTCATCCAAATCAAACTGAGCGGCAAAGAACCATTTTTTATAATTAGAATGATCACCGCCAATGTACGAGGCATGTAAAGAAGTTAATGCAGCATCTGGACACAATCTTGATGCCCTTGAATCTAATTGAGCCAAAAAACTATCATAAATATTATCGACTGAAGACTGTTGGAAACCAAACTTATCTCTTAAATCTTCAAATATAATTTTTATCTCTTCTTTTGTGATTGGAACATGCTCTTCCCATGATGGATGAGGTATTCCTGTACTTCTTCTAGGAACAGTAGTCTTTTCTTTCCCGTGATTTATATTAGTATCAGTCATTCCATCATTAGCGCTACTATATGACGTGTCTTTCTCCTCATTGACAGCATCACCATCAGAATTAACAGCAAACATAATGATGTTAATGTTTCACAAATACCATGAATTGGAGAAGATCTCTTCAAATGATTCTAATTCACGGAAAGCAAACAAAACAAAAAATCAATATTTGTGTAACACAAACGTTTATTAAAGAAGCTGTCATTTTAATCTTAGTACAAATCTGGTATTGTAATTAAAAACCACAAAGATCTTTTTTTTGCTTTTGTGTCAAAAAAAATGAAATAAACAATGTTTTCGGTACGGGCAGTGTATTATACACGTGACTGCTTAGATTTTTCTAGTTCATCCAATCATATCGCTTGCTTTTACTGTAGTTACCATAAAAATTTCAAGGAATCATTTCAATTTTTTAAAAGAAGAGGTGTTATAGATATCTGGAAAATTAAGCTAGTGCTTTACTGAGTTCTCACTATGCACTCAAGTTTTGATCCAACTATCTAATTATGATTGCATATTTCAAGTATAAAGTATTTTTTTTATATAGATCGATCGGTTCGAGATCGATACGGACAGCTCGGCCTGTTACTTTTGGACAGAGACTTGAACGTTTTAAAGCGATTGTGATTAAATCGCTGTAAATGTATAGCTACACTAATTAACTTTGAGCATAAGCTAGTAGTCAAACAATAATCTTATGACCTCCTAAATCCTCATTATTTCGGCTATGACAAGTTGCAACTCAATTGAATTGTCTCTTTCCTTTTGTCCAAAAAAATATGAAACAAACTTGGAACAAATTTAAAAAAAAGATTCAAGACACGCCAAAATTGCATGAAAAAAAAAAAAAAATGAGGTGAATCAAAGATCTGAGCCTCAAATTTGCACAAGAAGAACCCACTCTTCTGGATAATAACTCACATATCATATTTCCTTAAGTCCTGGAACATTCTTACGTTAAAGGCCAAATTCTATAAGCTGAAGGTATGGATGTAGCAATCAAAATGTATGCCACCCCCCCCCCTTTGCCCAAGATTTTTGATGTCCTTTTAAATATTTACAATTATCCCGATCTGGAATTAGAGAGATTTGAAAAACGACAAAATTGTCCATTTTCAGATTCTATTTTCTTAGTTTTCGCAACGTATAACAAAATTGTAAACAAAATTTTTTTTCATCAACATTTCCTTCTTTTCTATCTTCAATCAAAAGTTTTTAGTGTTTAACGACCCACTCTGTTCCTTCCTTTTATAACAGATACTAAAATCTTGCAATTACTTCCATTCCCTTCATTAAACATTTCCTTCATTAAGTCGATCTTAGTTTTTACCAATTAAATTACTTCAAATTTAGAACGTTCCTTTAAAGATGCTATTCTCATCATTATTTCAAACAGCTACTTTGGCTGCTACTTTATTCTCTTCGGTTAATGCTGCTCCAGCTGTCCAACATGTTCATAATCAACATAAAAGAGCTTTAGTTATCGTTACTGAAACCGTTATTGTTACTGCTGATGCTCCTCAAACCATTGCTGCCGCATCAACCACTTTAACTTTAAACACTTTAGCTGCTGCTCCTACTCCAGAAACTGATACTCATTCTGCTGTTGTTAGAGAAGATCAAGTTGCTATTTCTGCTTCAGTTTCAACTGCTCCAGCTCCAGCTCCAGCTCCAGCTGCTACCTCTGCTTCCGCTGCCGCTCCATCCACTCCTGCTTCATCAGGTTCATTCAGTGGTAAAGGTGTTACTTACTCTCCATACACTGCTGCTGGTGCTTGTAAATCATTATCTGAAGTTCAATCAGACTTAGCTAAATTAACTGGTTATGAAATTATCAGATTATACGGTGTTGATTGTAACCAAGTTGAAAACGTCTTACAAGCTAAATTAGCTTCTCAAAAATTATTCTTAGGTATCTTCTTCATGGATCAAATTAGTGCTGGTGTTTCACAAATAGCTGCTGCTATTGCAGCTCACGGTTCTTGGGCTGATGTTCACACTGTTTCCATTGGTAATGAATTAGTCAACTCTGGTGCAGCTTCAGTTTCTCAAGTTGCTGGTTACGTTGCTACTGGTAGAGCTGCTTTAACTGCTGCTGGTTACACTGGTCCTGTTGTTACTGTTGATACACATATTGCTACCATTAACAACCCAGGTTTATGTGATATTTCAGATTACATTGCTATTAACGCTCATGCTTACTTTGATTTTAACACTGCTGCTGAAGGTGCAGGAGAATGGTTATTATTACAAATTCAAAGAGTTTGGTCTACTTGTGGTGGTTCTAAAAACGTTTTCGTTACTGAATCTGGTTGGCCACATCAAGGTGATACTTATGGTAAAGCTATCGCCTCTCCAGCTGCTCAAGCCGCTGCTATTGCTTCCTTAAAATCCACCGTTGGTGATTCAGTTATTCTATTCAACGCTTTTGACGATTTATGGAAAGCTGACGGTTTCTTAAACTGTGAAAAATACTGGGGTTTCCAATAGATTATTTCAAATTATTATTGAATTGAAATCTTGCCTTTAAACTTTTTTCTATGATTATTTTTCTTCTTTGATACCCAAAACATTATCAATACTCTTTTTCATTCTTTTTTTTGTGAAAAGTTCAAAAAGAACTATTATATTTTTTTTCGAATTTTTATACTACCCAATTTTTTACTTTATTATGCTATACTTATATGAAGATTAGTATTATATACATTTTTCACTTTAAACAAAGTAATAGTTCTAATCCCTATAATTGGTTCCACCGTGATGATAATTATTATTATAACTATATCCGCCTCTTGAGTTAGATCTACCTCTGAAATTTCCTCTATATCTTCCCCTAAAACTACCTCTTCCTCCTTCTCTGTAATTATAATCACCACTTCTATGGCCAGAATCTCTGAAATCGGCATTTCTGTATCTTTCTTCTCGCAAATTATCTCTATCTGGACTTCTGGATCTTTCTCTTTCTCTATGAGATTTCCCGTTTCCAAAGTTTGGGGATGTTCCTCTATTTGGTCTTTCCCTTGATGGGCTTCTTGATTGATCATTGTTGTAAGCTGCTGGTGACCTTGAAACGGTTCGTGAGGCTGGTGTTCTTGATCTGGAACTGGATCTGGATCTTGAATATGATCTCGAATATGATCTTGAATATGATCTTGAGTAAGAGCCACTTCTTGAGCTTGATGAGGTCCTGCTTCTATTTCTGCCTCTTGCCTCATCTTCTTCTTTTTGTTTCTCTAGTAAAATCTGTAGATTTTCTCTTGTTGTTTCTGTGAGTATACCAAGACCAATGGCAGTGAAATAGTTAATTGAGAACCTCATGTTATCTGGATCTTCAGTTGGGAAGATCCCTTCAATGAAAGGCTGTATAAATTTCTCATGAAGCTTTTCTTTTAAAGCAGGAATACCTAACTCTTCAACCAATTCTTGAAAAACAAATTTGATAAAAATTCTACCAGCTGACGTTGTTTCAGTTTCTGTTAATTTAATGACTTGTAGAACTTTCCAATCTAATGCATCTGATGACAACAGATGGCCCCAAAATTTAGAAATGTTTCTTAATGGATTTGATTCAAGTCTGTGAATGGTTTCATAATTCTCTTTAAAACTCTCAGCAAATGCATTTGACCATGAGTTTGATTGATTGCATAATTTCTCACCAGTTACACCATAATATTTTGAGTATGTTGTTTCTTGAGAACAAGATTTTATGAGCATATCAACCACTTTAACTTCATCTCCACGTTTTATTCTGAGTTTCAATAGCTTATGAACGGCTTCATCTGCCGACATTGAGCCTTTCAAAATTAAGTAAATGGTTTTTTTGAAATTTGTTAGGTTTGTTTCTGTCATGTCTTTGATAATCATTTTAGTTGTAGTTTCTTTATTTCCAGAACTTTTATCAACTTGATCAATTACTTTTTCTTCTTCTTCTTCTTCTTCTTCTTCTTCTTCTTCTTCTTCACCTAAAACTTCCTTCCTTAGGTCATCATAAACCTTTTCATTTTCTTCATATTTCTCATCAAATGTGAAAACATTTAGATCATCATGAGCTTTGACTTTAGCATCTAACGCAATTCTATGAACGACCAAATCATCATCGGCTACTAAATCCAACTCATCTTCAATTTTCGGAAATTCTCTATAGCCATCTCTTCGAGTTGTGAACAAACCCTCAATCAAATATTTGGTCCTTTTATCCAACTCATCATTCTGTAATAATTGTCGTAATTCATCAAAAATCTTTGAAATAGATGAATTATTTATTTCGCTTAAATAAATACCAGAATGCTTGAGAATAGAAACTAAAACATCTATTGAATCATCAGTTGGATTATTCAGTAAAAGTTGAATGATTTCAAATACCAATTGACTATCAACAACTCTATTGTTTGTCAACTGTCCTAAAAATAATGTTGATGAAACACATAACGCTTTGATGTTTCTCTTATACGCTCTCCTAAACTGTAAAAGTAATCTATTTATCAACAACGCGCCAATTTCAGGGATCTTAGAATTAAGAACACTTATCAGCGATGAATACACTGGGGTAAATGATAGTGCTTGACTTTGTGCTTTCATAATAGATCTGATCAGTAAACCTCTTCCTCTTTTAATGTTTAGTTGGAACAAACTCACAATAACTGATTTTATGTTACTTTTATTGACTTTATTCACCAACCCATTGATGTTTTTCTGCAACTTTTCCCATTCTAGTCTCTGTAACTCCTCTGAATTCTTCTTCAATGTGATTTTACTCAATAGGTCTCTTAGTTTGACAGGTGGTATGTATGTACCTTTTGCTTTTAATTCTATTAATTTATTGTATTCTAATTCGAGTGAAGAAAAATCATTAGATTTATCACTTTTTTCTATTATTTCAGTTTGCTTCAGTTCAGCACTCTTCTCTTCCATATCCTCAGGCATCACCATAAGATTCTTCTCTGAATAATTGCTATTTGAATGTTTTTTTGATTGTCTCTATAAAATTTTACTAATAAATCAATTTCGGGAAAACTGTGTGTGAGTATGAAAGTACTTACTTAACAGATAAACTAACTCAGTTAAATTTTTAAGATGTCCATAACATCATCGTTGGTTTTGCTTAAAGAAATCAATTGTATCCAATCTTACAAATCTCTTCTCAAAGCAGCAGCTGAAGACTCAAAAGAAGATGCAACTCTAGATATTCTCATATTATTTAAAATTAATCACCTTAACACTTTGGATCAAGTATTAGCTGAGATATATCTTTTAGCAACAGAGACTATAACTGGGCTAGGAAAACCTCAAATTGAAGTAACTGTTTTATTCAATGAGCACTACAAAGAACTGAAAGAGTCATTCTGGCAGTTATTAGTATTTGACGAGGATGATAACTCAATTGATGAATTCGAATATGACAATGAAGAATCTTTAGAGATTAAAAAGGTTAAAAGAGATATCGTTTCTTGTAAAAAAATCAGATTAGATGAAGACGAAAGTGAAGAATCTCTTCATAATGTTGGTGCTGTCGGTGGTACATTTGATCATTTCCATGATGGTCATAAAATCTTATTAACTGCAGCTGCGTTTTTATCAAAAGAAAGACTAATTGTTGGTATAACTGATCAAGAATTATTAGCTAAAAAGAAATATCAAGAGTTTCTGCAGTCCTATGATTACAGAAAACATAATATCTTGAAGTTTTTAAATCGTATTAAACCAAATCTCAAAATTGACCCATTTGCTATTCGTGATGTTGCTGGTCCAACAGGTTATATTGAAAATATTGATGCTTTGATCGTTAGTAGAGAAACGGTATCTGGTGCTAAGTTTATAAATCAGATAAGGTCAGAGAAAGGATGGAATACTTTACAAGTTCATGTTATAAATGTTATTGGTGGTGAAGAAGATGATGGTTTTCAAAACAAGTTGAGTAGTACTCAACTAAGAGAAAACGAGTTCAAATCTTTAAACAAATGAACAATATCAGGTTAAGAAACAGCTGATTATTCTTATACTCTTTTGTAAAACTTAAAGACGAGAGAAAAGTGTGAGATCACATAATAATCTTGTATTATACAAAGAGTTTATCTAATAGAGATACCACCACCACCGACACTATGGCCGCCAACACGAGCAGTTCTATCAGGATGATCTAGTGCGATATAATCTTGTTCTCTTAATTCATTAGCGAGGATCACTGTCTCTTCGCTTTTTTCATTAGTTTCAAAATAAATAGGTTCACCATTTTCTTCTAATGAACAAATGGAGACCTTTGAAAAATCTTTTTGGCCTAATCCTAACTTAGATTGAAATCTTTTCTTTGTATCTTTCAATTTTTCACCTGGATAAATTGGGAAAACAAATGAAATACCATGAATTCTTCTTGGATCTTTATAAAACTGTAAAACTGGGATTAGTCTTGGTCTAATTTCTGCAACATCATCATCTTCACTATTTTCAGCAGGAGCGTTTAAATAATATTTATGTAAAATTTCAACTTCTTCTGGTAAAATAGCTGCATAAATATCAACTCTTTCTAAATTTTGAACTTCCGTAGTTTGAAATAAAATTTGATAAAATTTAGATTCATTATTAGCCCAAACTAAAACATTTTTCTTGTCCTCGTCAGAAAAATTGATCTTTGCTTGTAATTTATCTATGATATCAGAAATTGTAGCTGTTCTTTCAACAAAAATATCATTAACTTGATAACGCATATATCCTTGAGATAACCAATTAATTTTGACTAACGTCATATTCTCTAAACTTTTTAACGGAATGCTTAAGACTTCAAATTCAAATAATGGTTCAATAGAATATGAAACTTTTGGAATAATATTGCTAACTATGATATTTGTACGTAGTTGAGTTCTTAAACCACCATAATTTACAAATATTCTTAAATATTCTGGTTTAACATCAAATTTATCCCCAATGATTTTAGCTAATACTTCATATTCAGCTTGTGTTGAAATCAAGAATTCAACTTCTCTATTAATGTCTTTGACTTCATCGTTAACAACAACGTATCCATCATCTTCAGAAGGTTCAGCTAATCTTTTAGCAACAACATGGACTCTTGTTTTCAAGTAAAGATAGAATGAATCAACAGTTGGATAATATGGATAAATTTTCTGTTTAGCAGGATCAATTTGTGAGGTATCTATAGATTTTTGAACTGTTAAAATATCACCTGTTAAAATTTCAGATTGATAGAATGAAGCACCTTCACTTATTTTTTCAATTGAACCAGATTTGATTTCTTCATAAATATCCAACTTTTGATCTTGATCGAAATTTAGAACTTTATTCAAATTTGGAATTATGCTTGAAACATTGTCATCTTCATTAACAAAAGCATGAGTTAAACCTCTTAAATGTTGATTTTCTGGATCAAAATATTTAATGAAGATTAAAATTTTAGAATTTTCAATCAATCTCCCATCTTGGACCATTTCAAAATCATCACCAATTTTAAATCCTGATAATTTTGATAATTCTAATTCAGGAATCTCAATCCAAATAGAACCACTTGAATTTTTGTTGGAAAAATATCTTTGATAAACTTCATCGACTGTAAGATTTTCAAAATCATCAATTCTTGAAGTTGGTCTTATAGTATTGTTACGTCTATGTTGTAAAGCCCAGAAATTGACTTTTGAAGAGTCAATACTGAATCTAGTGTTTAGTTCTGAATATAAATCAGTGAATCTTGATGATTTTAATGCTCTTATTGTTGTAGGATAATCATTTTCTGTGTAATTTTCTTGATTCTTAACATTTCTTTGATCTGCACCTAAATCAAACCCTTCATATCTTTTAAATAAATCATTGGTGTAAAAACTTAGATTTAGATATAAATGAGATTCTTCAAGTTCTTTACGAGCAACTGCACGTTCCTCTAGTTCTTTATCAACTACTTCGCAGATATGTTTTGGGATTTCAGTATCATCAACTTCTTGTAAAGCAAAATCAACTTGATCTCTTTTAATATAAACTAACATATAAGCTGAAGTATGACGACGAATTTGATAACTTTGATATTGTGATCTTGTCATCTTTTGTAACTGTTCAGTATCAACAACATTCATACCAAAATTTTCTTCAAAAACTTGGGTTTTAGTTACTTTCCAAACTTTATCATCATCAAATCTATACCAGTTATCAGTTTTATCAGGTTTAATCATGGTATAATAATGACCAGTCGTTATATCACCAGCATGGACCAAAACACCATGTAAATCATAAACACATGGGTCTGGGACTTTGGATTTATCAGAATGATCCAAATATGGACTTAAATCAATCGATTCAGGGTATTCATAACGGTCATTAATTTTGACTAGAGCATCATAATTGAAATCATACTCGAATCTTTTCAACTGTAAATGCAAAACAGTTGGGAATTCTTCAAATACGACACCCTTTTTAGCATCTTGTAGACCAAAATCTTGAGCAGCGTATTGATTCTCGCCATCCATTATTTCAACTTCAATATAATTTTGGAAAGATTCAGTTAAATTACTTAAATTTTTAACATTTAGTTGAATATCCCAAAAATCCTCTGTTCTTGAAGATTCATAATTAACGTTTATACATTTGATATAACTTTTCATTTTACCCACAAAGGTCTTATTGAGAACGTTTTCAACAGAAGTTCCTTTCATTTTAGTCTCTAATTTATCCATTAATACTCTGTTTAATTCTTGAACATCATGCTGAGTGAAAGCATCACCTGTATCCCAGCCGAATGATTTTGTTAATTCAGATGTATCTAAGGCTTCTTCTGATTTTTGTAATTGATAAAAGATTTTCTGTAAAGCCAATGGGACACTGTCACTACCTATTTCATTTTCAGTTGGAATTTGATAAACTGCTCTTCTAAAGACTTTAGTGAAAAAATATGATTGTAATAGAGAATTTAAATAACAAGTTGCACCTTGATTTTTAAACCCAACAAATCCAGTAACTTTTTTGGAGTCATAATCCAAGAAATTATGCCATAATACCCCTGTTGGATCTTTTAGAACTTTAACAAAAGCGGTTATATTGACTTTACCTTCGAAAGCTAGTGGGCCATTATCTTTTCTTGAATTCCATAACGTTCTTAGATCGGCAAAGTTTGAGAACCCCCAATCAGTTGCATCTTTATTGAATCTTTGATGGGAAGTACTTGCAATATGATTTTTAGGGTCTTTTGGATTTGAAATGATTAAGGTGAATTGAGCACAAACGTACCATTGGGGATCAACTGGGATCAATTTTTCTGGATCTTCTTTTGAAGGGATGGATTCAGGGATTGGTTCTAGATATAAAGCTAAGTTATGATTAGCATTACCGCGAGGGAATAATAATAAACGCCATTTATAATCACCAACTTCAAAAACAGGACCAAAAACCTTATCATCTGTTAAGTTTTTGAAGTTTTCAATCTCCCAGGTATTGCTTGATATTTCAACTATTTCTTCATCATCTATATTTGGTAAAATTTCATCACTCATGAAATTGAAATCAACAACATCATTACTATAATTAATGGCTGATTTTTTTTTCTTCAATTCCACAACAGATGAAGCAGAAGAAGCAGATATGGAGGATATATCATTAGGGCTGATATCAATCACAGCATCGTCATCCAGATCAATTAACAGAGGCTCCTTTGCGGTCATTGTATCTCAAGAGGTACTTATATAAATGTGACAGCAAAGGTAAAAAACAAAAAATACTTGTTCAAAAAGTACAATTAGCGTTTTATAACAACAAAGGTGAAGGGAATCTTTATCTAAGATATTGAATATTTCAATTGAGAAGTTAAAGTAGTGAATAACCTTGAGACTGCCTTGAAAATCAAAGTTTGTTTTTTGATGTTTAGTGAATGATTTGTATAAGTTCATTTTTTCTCCCTTTCCAATCTTTTTTCCCAAAGCCGCTGATGTAATCTTACTCCCACTAGCCGCATGCTTCTTTGAAACTTAGGCAGAGATGTTCCAGGGAATTTGAAAGGAAGTTTAGGCACAACATTTTGGTGATGACTGGTTTCATTCCATTGGATTAGAAAAATTGGTTGGTGTTAATCGATTACGATTTTTGTAGGGGGACTGAAGTTGATTGTCACTGTGATGTTACTGGAAACACACAACTCTAGAAGCACTAGGAATTTGGAACTTGAAAGTGTATTCCAGGATTCTGTACTCCAATGTCATGTGAGAATCGTGTAGCGATTTACCTTTACAACTGTTAGCTTACACCAATTAACTCATGTCTAGTAAAATCTAGGATCTGCTGCCCTCGCTCAACTCATGCACACAAAGAGACACAAATATGCGAACAATGAATTATTCTGAATAATTCTGAATAATAAATCTTCTTTTTCTATTATTATCTTCCTGTAATATGTATTCAATCCATTCAATCCCACCCACGCAATTCTGATCAATTTCCACCATTTTCTACACTCAAATTATGAAACCTCCCACTCTTTTCAGCCAATTATGCACTAAAAGCTGTTTCAAATTACGTAAGCAAGATCCCAAACTGACACCATTTGATGTCATTAAAATAAACTTATTTAAACAGGTTGAGTTGCTTTTTGAATAGCTCAATTATTCTCACTAGTATTTGTTACATATTTATCAATTATCAAGCAATGTCAGATATAACACTAGGTCGTTATTTATTCGAAAGATTAAAACAAGTTCAAGTTCAAACCATTTTCGGTTTACCAGGTGATTTCAATTTATCTCTATTAGACAAAATTTATGAAGTTGACGGTTTAAGATGGGCAGGTAATGCCAATGAATTGAATGCTTCATATGCTGCCGATGGTTATTCAAGAGTCAAAGGTCTTTCAGCTATAATCACCACTTTTGGTGTTGGTGAATTATCTGCTTTAAACGGTATTGCTGGTGCCTATGCAGAACATGTTGGTGTTGTTCATATCGTTGGTGTCCCATCAATTTCCTCTCAAGCTAAACAGTTATTACTACATCATACTTTAGGTAATGGTGATTTTACAGTTTTCCATAGAATGTCTTCCAATATTTCAGGAACCACTGCTTTCATCAAAGATATCAATAGTGCATGCTCTGAGATCGATAGAGTCATTAGAGAAGCTTACGTTAATCAGAGACCTGTGTATTTAGCATTACCTGCAAACTTAGTCGATGACCACGTTTCAAGTTCGTTATTGGAAACACCAATTGATTTATCATTAAAGCCAAATGATGTTGAATCTGAAAGTGAGGCAATTGAAACCATTTTAGAATTGATTAAAAAATCAGAAAACCCAATTATTTTAGTTGATGCATGTGCTGGAAGACATCAAGTTCATAAAGAAACAAGAGCTTTAATCGATGCTACTGGATTCCCAACTTTCTGTACTCCAATGGGTAAAGGTGTCGTTGATGAAGATCATCCAAGATTTGGTGGTGTTTACGTTGGTTCATTATCAACTCCTCAAGTTAAAGAAGTTGTAGAAAATGCTGATTTAGTTCTGTCAGTAGGTTCTTTATTATCAGATTTCAATACTGGTTCATTTTCTTACTCTTATAAAACTAAAAATATTGTTGAATTTCATTCAGATTTTATAAAGATCAAGAATGCAACTTTCCCAGGTTTACATTTCAAATTATTACTACAAAAATTGATTCCACAAATTAATGAAGATACCATTGCTAATTATAAAATAAAAGAAGTGCCAGGCCCGAAAGTGACCAATGAATCAGTCCCTGATAGTTCTTCATTAACTCAAGAATGGTTATGGACAAAAATTTCATCCTGGTTTAAACCAGGTGATGTTATTTTAACAGAAACCGGTACCTCTGCATTTGGTATCATTCAGGCAGTTTTCCCTCCAAATACAACCGGTATTTCCCAGGTTTTATGGGGGTCAATTGGTTATTCAGTTGGTGCAACGTTAGGTGCCGTTGCAGCCGCTAATGAAATTGATCCATCTAAAAGAGTTATTTTATTTGTTGGTGATGGGTCTTTACAATTAACAGTCCAAGAAATCTCAACAATGATAAGATGGGGTTTGAAACCATATATTTTCGTTTTGAATAATGATGGTTATACCATTGAAAGATTGATTCATGGCGAAAAAGCAGCTTATAACGATATTCAATCATGGGATCATCAAGCTTTATTGAGAACATTTGGTGCTAGTGATTCAACTTCTGAATCAATCAGAGTTTCAACAGTTGGTGAATTTAACAATTTAGCTTCAGATCCAGAATTTGCTAAAAATGATAAAATTAGATTGATTGAAGTCATGTTGCCTGTTATGGATGCTCCTCAAAATTTAGTTAAGCAAGCTCAATTGACAGCTGCTGTTAATTCGAAAGAATAATTGAACAAAACATATTGTTTCAATTACTTAAATTAGTTAATGTATATTAAATTTTTGTTAATGACTGGTTAAATGTTTTTTTATGAAATTATATCATTTTCTCTTCTACTATATTAATTCTGACTTCTCTTTGGAAAAAGAGGTTTCATCAAGCTATTCAGGATCCATGAAATATAAATCTCAATTGTATACATGATGTGTGGAAATTCTCTTCCGTCGTGTCTATGAAAAAAATTATCTACCATATTATTACTAATATGATCAAATTTAATATTAATTAATAATATTATTATATATATATATTAAATTGTTAAACTAAATTATTAATAAGTAACATTAGTAGTTAACATTAATGTTTATAATAATACTACTAATTATTGTACCGCGTTACACCGTGCACTCGTACGATTTCCAATATTGTATAATTAATTTCTTTTTCCCATACGTAATTATAAGCTGAAAATTCTTCGTCCTCCGGCCTAGAAAAGAGGTAATTTTTTTTTCGAAAGCATGTAGTACAAACATGTTAATCAGAATTACTTGAATAATTCCAGTTTTAGAGTCAGAATTGACAGGAGATTCTAATGATATAAGTATAAGTTATTTTAGAAAAAAATTTAAAAAAACTGTCTTTCTTTTTAGAGCTGAAATTCTCTAACTTTTCGGTTTTACCACCATACTTAGAGTTTTTTTTTTCTCTTAATTAACTTATATTTATACAACTTATAAAACTCCTCTTTTGTGATTCTTAATTACACGTCAGAATGCCTTCTTTAAAACAGCAATATCCCAGAATTTAATAATCGAAAATTGAGTATGATTACACCAATATGCTCCCAAACATCGCTTTATTACCCATATACTAATTTCTGAAAATCATCCATAACATCAGCTGCAGATACAATAAATCTCATATGAGTATTAACTGGACAAAATATAGATGTATCCGTATCTAATAATCTTAAGTGACCATCTTCTAAATTATTCTTAGTTGTACCTGAGTCATCTTTAGCCAAACTAACAATTTTGTGAGCTTCAATAACCAGAAAGTGAAAATCCATTTTTTTGTGTCAGAAATGGGTATTCCAAAATTGAAAAAAATCAAGATTAAGAATATAGTAAATATTATCATGGACCCTTTTTCATGTGACATGTAAACTACTAGAGAAAAAGAGAGATTCATTTTTTAGCTTTTTTAACAGCATCGGTTCAGTCTTGCCAATTTGGCCTGTTCAACTATGTTTAGTAAACTACGTAGCTATGGCCCCTTCTGGTCAGATCATTTGTATTAGAATTAATTTTTTAGGCGCAAGAGTGCTGTTAAAAATTATCACAGCCTCTGGGCAATGACCGTATGTTTTATTGACCAATATTTAGTGATGTCTTTATCTTGAAGTATTGAAATATATAGCTTATAAAATATCACAACAATATGAAAATAAAAAAACCATCATGATTCAAATTAATGATTACATTAATATTAACCATGATGACAAAATATCAAGTTCTAAACTTTTAGCTTTTGGCACTTACTGTTGTTAGACTGATACTGGAGTTTTTCTAAATACATCGAGACGATCCTTCTGTTCAATTAATTGAACTCTGTAAAAAAATGGATAAAAGTGAAAATTCAAATGAAATTATTGAGATTAGAAAAGAGTTACAAGGTATTCGCAGATCACAAACATCTTGTCAAAACCTAAGTATCAAAATAAACCATGGTGACACTTCAAGATTTCAAAACTATATAATCAGTGAAATTCAATGATCAGTTATATATTATTGATTCTAATTTAGCAACAACAGGTAGTGATTATGATATGTTTAAACAGCTTGAAAAACCGCCGGTTTTGTTTGGCCTTGATTAAAATCGATGTAAGAGCTAGTTATTATCCCAGGTGTAACTGAGTGTATTGCTTCAGTTCCCTATTAAATAAAGAGAAAAAAACAGTATGTAAAAACCACAAATTATCACATTATTTGAACACCTAGTATTATAATTTGTAAACATTCACCAAAGTATCATATTATTCAAACATCCTAGTAACATTCATAAAAAAAATTCTATTTCATGAAGATACAATAGAGCATTTGATTAAGTTTCATAGCTAGAAAGATGCGTTCAATGGAGCTTCTTATATGTTTATATGAACTTGAGCAGATTTCTCCAGTTAAGAATTTTTTGTAACCACAAAAACGATTTTCGAAAATTGTGTTAATATTTATAAAACCACATTTTCAACTTCATTCCTCTAATTTCTTTATATCCATATCATCACTCAATGTTTGTTGATATTTGATACCATTCTAAAATGCTTATTGATCTGGTCAATCAATGTGTAAGCAAATTAGCTAACGTCATCAACTATCAATATATTGAATATAAATTGATCTGGTCAATCAATTATTAATCCTGATATCTAGCACCATAAACTGTTAGAAGTTACCACAATTTCCACCTTATTGAAGTCTTGATCTGGTCAATCAATTCTTTAATCCTGGCATCTAACACCATCAACTACTAACATTTGTCACAGTTTCCACCTTATTGAAGTCTTGATCTGGTCAATCAATCTTCTAATCCCATCTAACACTATCAAATACTCAGATTGAATCACAATATTTCATATTATTATTGGAGTCTTGATATGATTACATAACTCTTTAATGCTGATATCTAACGCCATTGGATCACATTCTTAATTGGTTCTTGATCCTGAATCCTGATATTTACTAACATTCACCACAGTCTTTATCTTATTAAAGGATTGACCTGGTCAGTCAATTCTTTGATCCTGATATCTAATACCATCAGCAACTAAAATCAATCACAGTCTTCATCTTGTTATCATTCATCATCGTTTTCATCTTATTAGTGTCCATATTAGTGTCTTGACCTGGTCAGTCAATTCTTTTAATCTTCCCATCTACTGATCAATAGGTTATTCAACGTCAACTTCACAAATGGTTATCAATGT